>VZRS01014866.1:470981-525122 GCA_013398055.1 Ifrita kowaldi
GGGTTTGAAAAGGAGAAAGAAAACTGAGAAAAACGAATTCCTGAAGAGAAAGAGAGTCATATCACATATTGTCATCTTCATCTTCTTTTCTTTTATAATGCTTGTGGAAGCTGGTGATACCTTCCAAAGGACATTCAACACGTGGTCATCCGGACAAGGTCTTTTGTCATTTATCCTTAGATGTAAGAAAGAAGTAAAATGGTGATTGTTGGTGCTTTCTCTGGGAAGAGCCCCTGGTCACAGAATCAAATAATCATCAAAAGTGAAAGAGACCTTTAAGATCACCAAGTCCAGCCATCAGCCCAGCACTACACTGTAACCCCTACACCACTAAACCATCACCCAGCGCCAAATGCAGATGCTGCCTTCAGGGATGGTGGCTCCACCACCTCTGTGGGCAACCTATTCCAATACTGACCACCCAAACAGCGAAAAAGTTTTTCTTGTATCTGATCTGAATCTCCCCTGTCTCACCTTAAGGTCATTTCCTCTGGTCCTCTCACTGCAGGCATGGTAGAAGGGACTGGCACCTACCTCACCACAACCTCTTGTCATGGAGCTGTTGAGAGTGATGAGGTCCCCACGGAGCCTCCTCTTCTTGAGAATAAACAAATCCAGCTCCCTCAGCTGTTCCTCATTAGACATGGTGTGTTCTACCTGTAAATACTAGTTTTTTTATTTTTATAATTTTTGTTCATTTTTAGTTGAGAGTACTCGTCTCACCTTTCTCTCCAACATGCTTGTTTGCTTTGCAATAATGGCCACTAAGCTGCTTAGGCAAAAACCGGGCATATATGTGAAAACATTTTAGTTTTTTTTATGAACCAGCAGAAAAAAATTCACTAAAAGCCATAGATCTGTCCCTTCAAGATTTAGTGCTAGCCTTCAAAAAAGTTTAGCAGTGGGTAGTTTGGAAAAGGATAATATATATGTATTTAAAGATAAACTATTCTTTATTTCTCTCTGCAGCAAACCATATTGCTGATTAACCACTGCTTTCATAAACTACAAGTGGGCCATTTAAGCTGTTTCACTGCTGGTTAATGTACTGTATTGTGCTCCCTCTTTCTACAGTACCTTGCTAGTGTTTTGTTTTTATTAGAAATTCACCTATCCTTGTCTACCGAGGAGAAAAGAAATTATGCTACAGAGCCCTACAGCCCATAAAATGGCAGAGATTCCTAAATAAGAGTGGCCCGAAACTGAAACCTCTGTCTGCCTGCACTGTAATGAAATGCATGACTACAAGAGATAATAATAATTGCAGCAATAGCTCGTTACAGCTCCCAGATGATTTGGTGCTGTCAGGAGTGCACTGTCCTCTGACATCCCAGGAGGCGAACAGCATCACTGACTGCAGGCCCTGATTGGTGTAGTGAAATATTGCTGGCAAAAATTAAAAGGTCTTGGTGTCAAAATAATTCATGATATGCATATCTTCCATTCTGATGAAATGGCTGATATCCGGATTAGCAAGATAATAAAACTGATCAGGCTACAGTTAAACAATTTAAGCTGGAGAGCTGTTCATTTTGTAGGTGTCACTTGTCAGATCAAGGGGTCAGAGTGGGATGAAAGGCTCTCCCCAGTAACCTTCTGATGATTTGGATCTGGAATGTTCTTCATGATTTGTCCAAAGTTTTCATCACTGTGCTGCCGGGTAGCATTACCACGGCAAGCTCTGTTCTGACATTCAAATCCTGGGAATGACAGGTTATTAGGAGAAGAGAACTGGCTGTACATACATTAAGCCCCATATCTTTGACCTGTAATTTGAACTGATAGTGATATTGTAATTGAGTGAGTAAAAAAGGGAATTTTTTATTAAAACACAGGAAGATGAAGAAAACGTTTATTTTCAGGTGATTTATGGGTTCATAAAACAAGCTTTTTTGATGATGGTTTATTTTATGGCTCTTGAAATGCTGAGCTGTGTGCTTACTATTTATTTTATGGAACAGTTATTTAAAATATCGTAGCTTCCCATATATTTCCAGCCTGTTCGTCAGTAACGGAGCTTGTGCAGATGGAGAGATACCCGTTTCATATGGGAGTTCATGTATTTGAATAGTTCAGGGATTATCCCGATAAAATGGACTCAGGAAAATATTGCACCCAGTTAATGCTCATTGCTTCAGAGACCCCTAATGTCCTTTCTTGACACCTTATTGCAGGATATTATTATACAATGGATCTTCAGTCATATGGTGATAGGGAGTGGGGCAGAGCAGGGCTATCAGGGTAATTGACTCCTGTGCACGGCAGTGTTACACACTTGAATAACTAATTTAATGGAATGTGTTTTCATGTTCTCCCACACAGCCCCGCCCCATCATAATTCTCCTCTCGGGGCCCCAGCAATTCGGGACAGGTGAGGAGTGGCACAAAAGCTCTTGATTTCCCAAAAATGGGACCACAGCCTCTGTGGTAAATCTGCTGCCAGTGAAACAACTGCCTTTGAGCCCAGTAAATTAATTGGAGTTACCAGGAATTCTATGCTCCTGATGAAACTGGATCTCCAGTGCTTGTATGACAATTTTTGTTGTTGCTGATTGTTATTGTATATGACTATTATGTTTTGTTGCACAGTACAGAGATAATGGTTTGGCATGGGTGAAGCACTTAAATGATCCATCAAGAGCAGGAATTGAGCTGGATGTCTGCAGAATTCTGCATCTGTGTGACAAACACCATTCCCTTGAAACTTGAAGGAGTCTTGCGCTATTTCAGCATGATCTGGTCCTCACATTGGTTCAGGCAAAGGCTTTAATTTTTTTTCTTGGAAAATGCAGAGAAGAAGAAATGGCCAGCTCTAAACAAGGCTGCTGGATTCTTAAAAACTAGTCACAGAGGACATTGATGAAATTTTTTCTTCTGAACTGTTCCTAGAGATGCAGTGAAGTGAGGATCAAAAATCAGCAAGTCAACAAGTTTTTTTATTTCCCTTTTACTACGGCACAATCTTTGTCTAAATCCTTGGCCATATCATAAATGTTAATAGGGTGTATGTGATAGAATATACTTGATTGCTGTGGGTTTGTTCTCTGTTAATTTTAACAAGCAAGATTACTGATCCCTGAGAAGCTCTGGGTTCACTGCATTTGTGTGACAGCTCCTTCTTCAAAAAAGGTACCAACTCTGGTATTCACATACCAGTCTTCTTTTAAATCAGAAGTCCTGCAGACAAGAATTTTGTCAGAGAATTGTTCTCCTGACTTCGTTTAATATTCAAAATTTGAGTAGATTCAAAAGAAAATACATCACTGAATAAGTATTTACTTAATTAGCCCCCACCCAGCCTAACTACCTCTTCTTTCGCTTGTAATTACATCACAGTTGTCAAGTGAATATTGATGCTTATATAATTAAAGAATTGATCCTTAAAGCATAATAACGTGATAGTAATATTTGCATAATTGTATTAAAAAAAGTTTCCAGAATGTAAATTTTATGGCCCATCTTTCAGAGGGACTTGTATATGCTTGCCCTTACAGTTGGGTCAAGTACAACAGAAATTTGTGAGCTTACCCTCACGAGTAAAGTTAAAAAAGTAATCATATATTTTCAGGGCTAAACCTATAGATTCTCCCTAATTCAGTCTTCCCAGGCTACAGTGAATGATATAATGGTCTTTAGCGATAAACTGTATTGTAGTTTTGGAAGGACACAGAGTTTAGACCTTGTAAGTAGTTTTGCTTTGCTCTGTGCCATTAAGATATATGCACAGTTTACTTTTATGATGTTTGCTGTCATTTAATTACTGATGCATCAAGATGATCTTCCCAATTCAATTATGCTAAAATTAATTATTATCTTGGTGCTTTTTTTTTCAAGCCAACTGAAGATTTTGGGATGTTGCCTTCTCCTTGCACCAAGTATGCTCATCATCTAACTTAAATGACTGTGCGCTTGAGGACTGTTTGATGAACTTCCAGATGCAGCCTTTCTTTACTTGTGAGTTAAAAATTGGAACTCATGGAAATTAGTGCAGAATTTGGTTTCTGACACATAAACTAGAATAGTTTAGGAAGGTCTTTAATGAAGCTTGAGGGCAATTTCATCTGCTCTTTTTCTCATGTGCAGAAAATCATCATTGGATAGGTCATCATTGGTAGGACATCTACTTTTGGGGGAGGTTTTGGTGGAGAAAGTCAGAGTTAATTACAGTGAGTGTCTAATTGTGGTATAAAAGCAGTATTAGCCTTTTTTCCTCTTAGGTTTTCTCCCTATGTGGACATAGAGAACTCAAATTTTTCATTATGTATTACAGTTATGTTTACGAATATATGGCAGTACGAATTCTGATTTTTTGCATTTTTATGGGTATAGCCTGGTGGCTGGCTTTCCATAACTTTAAACATAATCAATAAACCACAAATTTTGTCTGGGGAAAGGTTGTTGAAAATCTTTGGATTTGTACAATAATCAGTGCGGTATTTTTTTTCCCTCTTAGCTTATCACAAATTTTCACAGAAGGTCAAGTGCATTCCTTATGAAAGCCAGGTGAAAGAACATGCTAGGAAAGACATGGAATTTTTAGAAATACCCTACAAGCTGATTTAAACTCTTAGATTCTGATTAAATCCACACAGCCTGATTTCAATAAGCCCATGTTTGATTCAAATTTATTTTTTATACACAGTATGTAAACATAGGTATCAATGTAGTTAGAAAACAGTAGATAGTGAATTTTATACACAATATATATTGTTTGGGAATAGATGTTTATATTTTACTTACTTTGCTATGCAATTCAATGAGTTCTAAAGAAGACAAATAATTTTTTTTGCCCTTCCATTATCTTTTCTAGGTTACAGGCATGTATTTGAGTCTGCACATACCAACAATAAAGACGCAAGAAGATACGAAAAACAGGGGGAGATCAGTTGATTACACACATAAAAAGCTATGAATTTATTGTTTCCACATCAGCTGTACATTTTGGAGGTACCTAAGAAATGACTCAGTAGCTTAGCTTATTTGATTCCCTTACAGGTTTTATGTCTTTACCCCATTTTAATTTTTCATTAGAATATAATAATAGCCACAGGAAAAAATGATTTGGTCTGTGATCTATTTCATTATGTTCTCATCATAAGGAGAGAATCTGAAGTGGGAGAGCATCACTAATTTTTCGGCACAGTAATTTATTCTACAGTATTTAAATGTTGTAATTTTCACACTGAGGCACATGCTGCCACATCTATCGTCCCCTGGACTAGTCTCTGTCTTGCTCTTTCCTTTTCATCTGTTTTGTTTTTGCATTTTTTTTCATAAATTCGACAGATGGCCTCTTGATGAATCCTTGATAATACTGTCATGTAAAGCAGCTAAGACTAGAAATCATCTCACAACAATTTTTCATTGCAAAGAGAAAATTGAAGGCAGACAAACATCGCTAAGTCCATAACAACAGCAACAAAATATCCACTTCATGTAAATAAAGAGGACAAGCTTTCCTTATAATGCTCTAACACTAATGCCAGTATCCTTTAAAGCCTCTGGATTTTTTTCTGCTACATTTAATTCATCTTTCAAGCCTTGGGTTTGTTTAGCATTTTGTTGGTTTCATATTCAGAAACATTTTCTCGGCTCTTAATGTGTTCTCTCTCCTCCTTAGTCCCCCTCCTTTTAGGTCTTTATAATTGTGGATCAGGTGAAGTTTGCTTCCCCTCATTTCAAGGTCATGCACCACTAGGACCATTTTCCTGACTCAGAGGGCACGTAATTTCACAGCCGTGTACTCCTCATTAATCCACCCTGAGTGGGTGCTCAGGAAGTTCCAGATCACAGATTTGTTTTTGTCTTGTTCTCTGACTCAGTGCTTCACAAAAGGATTAGATTAACCCCTTTTGATTGTATTTATATCTTACTGCATCATGATAGAAATAAAGTGATTTCTTCTTCTCCCCACGTAACCTTCCCACCCCTTCCACCTTTGCACTGGGGACCAACAGCATTCCTTTTCCAACAGTGCTCAGTTAAAGTGAAGCTTGTGGCAGACAGAGAGAATTATTTGTTTTCTCTTTGCTCTCTTAATGCAGCTTTAATGCATGAATCTATTTCTTCCCATTTGCAGAGACTTGTTTATTAACTTTGAACGGTTTTTGTTTAACTGGGAACTGCTTCAGTCCCCTGGCTCTGAACCTGGTCTCAGCTGGACCTGAATAGACCTGGATCCAAACAAAGAAGGAAACAAAAAAAGATGGCACAGCGGCTACTGGAGAGGATGCAGTCTTTCCCCCTTGATATTGTGCCCCAGCCAACTGCTTCAGCCTGGCCCCTTCACATGGGAGCCCTTTTCTGCCTCCATTTGTTGGCAAAGTTCTCCTTGGGACCTGCTGGTGGAAGGGATCCCCCCTCACTGCCCCAGGGGGGGGATTGACTCCCCAAGGGGAGTCTGTGTTCCCTGATGTGCCCTCAGGACTGGGGAACCTGGTGTGCTGGAGGCCTCTGGAGGGTCTTGCACTCCTCTGCCACAGTTCGCCTGTAGCAAAATGCAAAGCATGTGGGAGCTGTGAGAAACATTTTCAAATGGAGCTGATCTGATCAGGAGCTGATCAGCTGATCTGCTGCATTTAACGTCTTAAGGCAGCAGGTTTTGGTATTCAGAGCAAGCCACTGGGAGACCTAAGATGGCACAAAAAGTGTAATTACTTAACTTTGGTCCTCCTTTCCTATGTCTGTAGTAATTCTATACTACAGATATAGAATAATAAAAGTAGCAATAAAAGAAAATTCGAAGTTATATAAAGCCATTTTTTTAACTCCTCAGGTAGGATTTGATTTGAGATAAAAATAGCCTGCAGGTTATGTGGGAAAAATAGCCTGCAGCTGTATGTGGGAAGCTCACAACCTTAACTATTTTAACAATCCACTTTTTGTAATAGGAGTTAGGTCAGTGCTGCACTTGTAAACACCTAAATTCAGGTCTCTCAATCTAAACTGGAGTCCACCCTTAGCATTCTTGTACTGGACCTATCTCAAAGATACCATCACAATAATGCATACACTTAATTTGTGACATCTCTTGTTATTATTATGAATAATTGTGTTTCTTATGGAGCTGGCAATCAGAAAACCAAGAAGCCCCCTAACTCTAGGCATTGGTCAAAATTGAAGTGGCTAAGACTTCCACTAAGACTATCACTGAAATGGATTAGATTCAAATTGCATGGTGGTGGGTAAGGGGATGCTGACAATTGCTGTAGGAATTACCACAGAGTTTCAGAATGGAAGATGGCAGAGAAAGGAGGAAGAAAAGATTTGTCTGGCTTAGAGGAGTAAAGAACTGAAAGGCAATGCAGAAAAGGAGACAGGGAGACAATACTGAAATTAATTTGCATTCATTGGTTAGATAAACCAGACTCAGCAGATAAACTATACTTGAAGGTTAATAGGCTTTACCCATCAGCTAACTGGTGAGACCTGCTGTGTGCAGGTTCCTAACCGGCCACAACTAGGCCACACAGGAAAAAGATTTGTACATTCTGTTGGTTCCTGGTTTCCTGTTAGCCAGAAGGGGGTAACTTATTGCATCCTGAGTGTGCAATCACTTATGATTTCATATTGAAACATATAAAAGAGGGTGGGGAAATGCCCAGTCAAAACTGTAGAAAGTTCTCAGAATGTCTCCCTGCTTTGGCTCCTTCTGATCTTCCTAGTGGCTTAGTTAATGAATTCAGTTTTGGGCACACAAAGTAAGTGTGCAACACAAGTAAGACACCAATAAAACAAAACAAATTCTGCAGGGGGCCATTGAGTTTGTCAGGGGCTGGAGCACCTGTCCTGTGAAGAGAGGTGGAGGAGACTGGCTTCATTCAGCCTTGAGAGGACATGGCTTCTGGGAGACCTTTCAAAAGTGTACCAGAATCAATGAGGAGCTTATCAAGATGATGGAGCCAGGAATTTACAGCAGTGTGTACT
This sequence comes from Ifrita kowaldi, assembly GCA_013398055.1. Taxonomy (NCBI): domain Eukaryota; kingdom Metazoa; phylum Chordata; class Aves; order Passeriformes; family Cinclosomatidae; genus Ifrita; species Ifrita kowaldi. Next base: position 478,908 of record VZRS01014866.1, read on the forward strand.
GAAAGGACAAAGAGACATTAGAAGGACAGAAACTAAAGGAAAAGTGTATCCTAGTGGACAGAAGGAAAAAGTGTTTCACCACGAGAACAAAAACACCATGGAAGAGGGTGGGTTACCTGCCCACTCAGAGGTTTAGGGAATTTGTTAGAATTTGTGTGTGATGGGTAACATCATCTGATCTCATAGCTGTGCCTGCTTTAAGAAGGATGACCTGTCCAAGTTGTATTGCCCTCTGATTCATATGGGATGGAGGGGAATCCCTACCTAATTCTGATCTCCCTAAAGCGGTGGAGAGAAGCTTTCTCTTTCTGCAAATCTGAGTTCAAGGTGATAGACGGTACAACCCCTGCCGGACCTTCTTTTGCCTTTTTACCTTTGACATCATCTGCAGGATGATGAAGGAACCACAGTAGAGTTTGCCCCTGTGGGCTGTGGCCAAACTGTCTGAACTTCTGGAGGATCCTACCCCCAAAAGGGAAATACCCCCAAATATTGCAAGCTCTTCTATACAGAGAGTACAAAATAAGCTTTATATGAATATAAAGCTATGGGAATTTCAGAGTACTTTTTGATGGCTTCTCTGGGTTTTGTTAAGGGAAGAGGGAAAGTCTCGGATGAGAATGAGAGGAAGTCTTGCTCCCAGCTGGGACCTCTCTCACGCTGAGTTCCATTCACTCTGGTGCAGATGGCTGATGACTTCTTTCCATGAAGCAGGATAATTTTGGACTACCTGTGGGGTATGCAAGCTTATAGAAAATTAACAACATAGAGTCACTTGTTTTTCATGGGAGGAGACACTACACTGCAGTTACTCTGCAGCTGAGCTGACTGCAGTACACAAATCCTAGCTAGATTAAAACTGACTTTACCTGGATGTTCCTGGTGGCATAAAAGAAAGCTTCATGCAGGCTGCAAAGCCCTTCTGAGGGACTCAACAAACACTAGGACATTTAGTCCCACCAACCTCTGTGCAACAAGAGCTATCACCTGCAGGATCCATACAGTGAATATAATATTCTTAGCCCAAACTACAACAAATACAGTATAGGTATACCTATAAAATAGGTATACCTATAATATACTGTTTATTTTAAAAGTGTTGACAGGATTCCCCTTGTTATAGGAATGTTTTTTCTCATTGCTTCTCCATCCTGATCAGAAGCCCCAGGCTCATTCTTTGGAATCAGAGAGAGGAAAAGCCATGATAAGCACATGGCCAGAATTTAAATGATGCAATGAGAAAAAGGAGCAGAGCAGAGAAGAGCAGAGCTGTATGAAATAACCAGCCCTGTGTTCCGTAAGGAAGCTGCTCTGAAATTCGTTTGGAGACACTGAAATTTGGATTGTTGATTACATTGCCACTTCTGGGTGCTTTTAGAATTACAGCATTTAATAAGGTTTTCCCCTATGAACAAGAGTTTTCTTTTCCAGTGGTATGAAATACCAGGAATTGTAGGTAGATAGTGCCCTGTAGAGAGTCATATCTGTGACTCAGGAGCTTTTTTTCCTTAACCAGTATGCCAACATTTTAGAGGTAAGAGGAAGGTACAAGATTTTCTGGGGAAGTCTTTCTATTACATTGGTCCAAGCACCAAAGGCATAGAAGATTCGCACAAGTGTTGGTGTGAAGGAACAAAACGAGAAAAAATCCAAAGTGATTGTTTTCACAGTAAATATGATCATTATTAAACACAGCTTCCCTGAGTTTCACAGAGTGTATAAACTTGCAGCAGACAGGACTCATACTGGACCAGGAAATGTGCAAACAGAAGGCCAAGCTCATAGAATTGGCACCACCTTCAGCCAAAGAACTTAAAATCAAGGCTGGGACTCCAGCTCCTTGCTCACTTGCCATCCATATATCCAATGCCCTTAACAATCTGCTGTTTCCTCTGATTGTATGACTTAAGATTTCCCATATAGTAATTTTCTGTTAGACTAGACCTGGATTCAGATCTCTGGTCCAAACCAAGCAGAGAGATCTGTGCCAGCTCAGGGGAATGCTTGCACCAGGTCAGTACTCTGAGAGACCTGGGGTGTAAGAGGTGCATTAACAGTCATTCAGTGCGCTGATACTTGTGAATTCTCTTCACAAGCAGCAAATCCTTCTCCTGCCTTGCAAGGGACCCACAGCCATCTCTCACTGAGTTCTGGATTCATAATAAGTCAGATAGGATAATGTTACAGTGCCTAAGTCTCCTTCAGTGAATTTGGTCCATGAACAATTAATAAATCCAGCCCACTTCCTTGGTCAGTGAAAGTGGGATTAAAGACGGAGGTGTGGTTACCATCTGGCTGAAGTTGCGAGGTTAGCTATTGGGTAAGAATAGTATGCTTGTTAAAAACTGGGGTCCAATAACAGAGCCAGAATGGGTATGTCTGGTGTGGATTTTGTAAACTGTACATGTATATGGGATACCACTGAGTGTGAATAGGAAATATCCATACCACTGAATATATTCTTGCACATGTACCTTCTTCCACATTTTGTATATTCTTTAAAGTTCTTGTACATTAATTAATATAATTGAGCTTTAGAGATATTTTTTATAGTATGATGTGGCCAAATACTAATCCAAAATAATCCAAGCAAACAGTAATCAGTCAGAGAGCTCCCATCTCACAAAAACTGATATTGAAAGTGCAAGAAGAAAGTCCTTCAGCCAGTGGTGAACAGGTCTCTGCTTGATTTCTTGCTGTGCAGGGAGCTCAGCAGAGGGTGATGCTGGTTGGCAGAACTCAATCAACTTAAAGGAAGGGAGACGGGAGCTGGGAAGATCTTGTGACTCAGCCTGTGTTAGTGGCTGTAGGCTCCTGTCCTGTGATGCACCTGAGAGCTGTGAGTCACCCGATACAACATCAGCATTTGCTTCTTGTTAGTCACCTTTTGTACAAGCCCTCAATAAAGAGGAGAAATAAAAGAACACCATGCCTCCAAATGTGATTTTTGTTGTTAGTTTTCATGGCCAAAAATCCTGCATATAGAAAGATGAAGTTGGTTTGTGTTTTCTTCCTCATGGTCCTTCTCATTTCACTGTAGTATTTGTTCATGCAGGCATGTTCCTTGTATGGGATTTCCTCACAGGCTTTTATGCCACAAACAGGAATGAACAGACATCACCATGGGCATCTGTTGCACTTTGGAAAAAAAAAAAAAACATTTTTGGAAAATTCTTTCTCTCCATTGAACAGAAGCAAAGTAGGTAGCATTGCTCGAAGCGGTTTGGGAGGTGAAATGGATGTCTGCTTTGCAGGTTCTCCAGGGGTCACACTCTTTCTGCTGTGGGACTGAGTGAGCAGCAGGTGTTGCTGCAGTGCAAATCTCAGCCACGACTTGGATCTCGGGCTTCTCCACCAGCGCTAAGAGCTCAGCCAGGGCATGCATGGAGCAGAGCACTCCTGGACCCTTCTCTGTGGCCACAGCTACACGCAATGGGTGGTGCAGTCGCCTTCTGGAACCCTGAAAAGTTATCTTTCTTCCTCTTTTTTTTTTCTTTTTTTTTTAAGCACTTAAGCCCAACTGCTAATGGAATTTCATGATTTTAAATAATTTACATTTCCATCTGGTTTGAAAAACACCAGGTGGAGATTGCAGATTAGGATGAGTCTAAGTGGAAGGAAATGTTTGTTTAAAATATTAAAGCTAAAACCAAACATTTATGTGAACCACATTTTTGCTGTCCATTGTGCTGTATTCTTCTCTATCATCACTTTAAATTTTGCTTTTAATTGGATGTTTTGCACATGTTGCTTATCATTATGATCAGGGGAGACAAGGGCAGAGTGGGGTGCAGGAGTGAGGGAGAGTCCATACCAAAGGGTGGAAGAGTCAAGGATTGAAGGATTCCTCAGTGTGAGCTTTTGATCATTGCATCTGTTTCTTTGAGCTTTTCTACAGACCATGCTAGCTTGCTTACTTGGAGGTGGAAATAAGTTTGGACTTAAATAAAATAGGTTACACAAGGGTGATTTTAAGGGAAAACATGCAACTTCCAAAGACTGACAAGAGTTTTGTAAGGTTACATACTGATGGTTTACTGGTGCACAGTCCAAACCACCCACAAGGACAAGAACTTTCCTTCTCTCCCACTTGCCAGCTGGCAAGCTTTTATTTAAAATGGGGGATACTGAGCTGTGGTTTCTAAAACTGCTTCTAACACTGGAAGCTTAGCTGCCAGTTTCTTGATGCAGTTTCCCAAGTACAGCGTGAAACCATGAAATCATAGCAAGGAGCTATTGTAACAGAACCTTTTCCTCTGTACTTTGAAATAGTTCATTTTATGAAGCCACATTTGATATTCATCTTCTCCCCTAGCTGAAATCCTTGTATTTCAGTTCTCTGGAAATGGGATGTTTTTAATTTTGTGAAATGCACTGGAAGCTGCAGAGACTTTCTGGCTGGTGCGTGCCTTAGCATGACATTACTCAAAATCACACCTACATTGTAATGATTGCATGAAAGGCTGAAGCTTGCCTTTGCTGAACAAACTCCAGATGCCAATCAGTGAAAAGAACTAGTGACACAGAGTTAAGATTGCATAAGGAAAGCTGTATTTAAATAAAATAAACAAAATCTAGACCAGTGTTGCCCATACTTGCAAATTCCCTATTCGGAGGTACCCAAGGCTCAGAGAGAGCTATCTCTACCAGCCTGTAATCTGATTTACTTACCACAAGTAAAACAACCCCTCCAGTTGCTCCAACCTCTGTCCAAAGACGGTAATATTGCTTTTTACTGTATGTAGGTAGTTCACGTTTTCATTATTCAGAGTTCTATTAGGACAAGAAAACTCTTTGCTGCTTTGATGAAATTTGAAAAAAAATAGAAACAGAACTTTCACTTTTTGTCTGTGTACTGTGAACCCTATTGCCCTAAGACACTGCCAGAGAGGTGAAGAGTGAAGCAGACACTGAAAGTTATAATATCCCTTGATAGATCCCAAGTGTATTTTGGTAGGTCTAAGTTGAATTGTGATCCAAAAGACCAATATATGTTTTTTATTGTATGTGAAGTATCAGATTTTTTTTGGGGAGAATTTGGCTCCAGAAACAATTACTTTGAAAGTCTCATGAACAATTAATTGGTTTATACTAGGATAGATGAATACTAGAGTAGATCAAAATTGTCTGCAGAAAATGTGCCTGGATTTACCAATGGAGAGGGTGTATGGCATAAGCTGATTTTAATTTTGGTAAGTTTGTTACAGAGCAAGCTGACAAGCAGTGGATGTAATTTATTTAGACTGAAAGATTTACTGTTTGGAGAAGATTTGCTTTGTATGAGAAAAAGAGTCAGATGCTGCTCATCAAGATTCAATAAAATAGTTTGGTAAGTGAAAGATAGATGAGGATTGGTTATTTTTCACATCATAAGGTAATTGCAAAGGGGTGTATGTTTTAGAAATTAGTGTTGAGTAACTCTCTACATTGGTGATTCTCAAGGAGTATCAGTGAAAATTTGCCAGTTACAATAGAGTGAGAGGTTTTACTAACACCAAAAGGAGAAGGAGATTATATTTAAGATGGAGAAAGAGTTTTAAGTGGCTTTGGCCATTTAATGTACTCTAACTCTGGAAGTGAGATGAGAATTGAGGTTTTCAGGGGTCAGTAGGTGCCAATCACAAATCAGGAAAAGGATCTAATTTTTTTAGGAATCAATAAAAGTTAGCAGTCAAGTCTTGAAAGACAGGTGACAACCCACACCTGTAGATAAACTAGGGGGGTCTTTTAGTGCTGAAGTGCTATTACGATATTGTGTGTTTTAGTCAGGGCTAGATTCTCTTTTAATCATTTAGTAACCTGACCCAAGGACTCTGCCACTTGACTGCAAGGGGCTGTGGAGGTTATCTCTAAAGAGGTGTGTTTTTCTCCCACATCCATTATTTTTATAAACAGCTTTTACCATACTTCATTAATAGTAATCGCCTGTGCAGTCTTTGCAATCGGAGACATAGCTGAGAGCTCTTCATCTGTACACATGAAAGAACTTGCATTTTGTCGATTTGCATCTTGAGTTACTCCAATATTGGAATGTGCAGTAGGTGACTTTAAATGACTTTCTCCTTGTTTCCATCCCATTTGGGAAAAAATAGTAATCTCAGAAAAATACCCTCTAAACAATATCATTAAAGGTAAGTAAACTAATAACACATAGATTTTAGTGTTTGCTGGTTTGTGTCAGTGTCTGGTAATACAATGAATAATTCATATCAAACTAGTAGAATGTAACATTTACATAAAATAATACTTTGCAAATTTATGGTAAGTACTAATTACTTGCCTTATTTGCCATGACTATGATATTAAATATTCATAAAAATGTGATTATTTCTTTGATTTGGCAGGCATTTAGATTTCTCTCCAGCTTTTCACACTGCTAATTTTAATCCAGTAAATTATCTGGAAGAAAACAGTATGCAGCCGAAAAACTGTTCAAAATTCACTCCAACATTGAGCACATTATGGACGTAATGATCCATTACAACCAAACTTCAAGAAGATCTTGCAAGAAAACTGAGAATTAAACAAAGAAATATGGAGACTATCATCATTATTTATCAGATATATTTATTAATAGTTTAGAATTTTGTATACATCAAGAAACTTTTAAATAATTGGATCCACTTTCATATATTTTATTTTTGTGACGTTTTCTTAAATTCCTCCTATGTTAAATCTGTTGTTCATCTTTATTTTTTGGTATATTTATATTTTAACTCATTAGAGGAACTGCCTTTTGAATGCAACAGACATATAGTTATTTTTTACAGTCACTTAGAAAACAATACCCAGCGTTAATATCACTTTGCACTTAAGTGTGTGTATGATTATGTGTGTCTCTGTGTGTCTGTATGTATACATTGATTCCAGGGCTTCAAATCTGCTTGCATAATTCAATCTTCATGTCTGTCTGTGAATGTTTAGTACCTGTTCTTGTCTCTCTAGCCGTATAATGTGTATGCCTCTAAATCTATGACATTTTAACTTATGAAGTATCTAAGGCTGTGTACTACAGGTAATATGTGACCCAAAATGAAGAGAAGCAACAGGAATCAGAAATGCTGGTCCTTAGACCCACAGGCTTAGATTATTTCCCTGCACTATTTACATCCTTTTCTGTTGTTCCTAGCAGCAGAGGAATAAACAGTCAACTCAAATGAAGTAATACTACCAGAGACAATCATCAGAAAGTGGCAATAGCAAAACAAAAAAACCAGGAAACTTGAATGTATGAAGATTTCTATAATAGAATAGAAAATAATTTATGCAGTATGTGCAATATGTAACGGTAACTGAGTTATCTTTATAACTTTTATATTCATCAAAGCCTGTCCTTGTTTCCTGTTTGTTTTTTTTTTGCTTTAGAGATTTTGTGCTAAATAAGGTGCGTTGCCAGCAGACCTACTCTCAGCTACGTGTACCCTCAGCCACTCAGGTAGTGTCTTGCTACCCAGGGATAGCCCCACGGAGGGCTATCAGGGAGGTGTGCATCCATCCCTGAGCACCTGCTCAATTAAAACTTTGCTACTCATCAAGCTTCACTTAAATAAGTGTGAAACTTTCAAAGATACACAAATGTTTTAAACCCTTTGATTAAAAGTTAAACTGATGACTGATAACTTGCAAACAGCACCACTAACCATATGTAAAAATTACAGAGTTCCTGTATCACTGCTTAAAATAAACATTTGGAAAAGGTTTTGAAATATCAATCTGCTTCTTTGCTGTACAAATAAGGAATGCGAAATGAAATGTAGCTCTGTGAAGTCTAAACAAAAGAAAACAAATTTTGTCTTTGGTCTTAAACAGCTCAGTCCTGTGAAAGACTTGCAGGATTTCAGCAAGCCACACAGGTTACTGGAGCAAAATTTGGGTTCCAGACTTGCATCTGATATCATATCCTGCTCAGTAATGCCCTGAGCATAGCATATGTCACTTGAGCACTTTGGGATTGAAACCTCTTGGGGTATTTTCCCCCCTGGCAGAAGGTGGGGCAGAGCTGGGGCATGTGGTGTTTTCCCTGAATTGATGTAAAGTACCCACAAGGAAGTCCATTGCTCCTAATTCCAGCTGTGCCCAGGGTCTTGGCTTGGTAATGCTCCCCAGAACAGCCCTCTGCCCTATTCCTGTGGCTTCATGCTGTCTCTTTCTCCACAAGAAGAGTTTGACGGGCAGAGGTTTCTGATGAAACTTCTGCCTAGGGGACCACTTTGTGTTTGAGGTATGTTGTGTAAAGATGATGACTTCACTTCCTAGCTAAATCAGTCAGATATTAAATAGATAAAATGAACCTAAAAAAAAGATACATGTCAAAAACCCAGCATTGTGGTGTCCAGGAGGAGAAAGAGAATGTGAAGTTCAAGGGACACATTCTGCATTTATTCTGCTGCCAGTTCAGTCAGCCCAGGGTCCTATGTGCTCATCTGTGTGGTGTTCTTGACCTTAAACAAATGTGAGACATAGTAGACCTAATTTTCTTGTGTTGAAGGAAAAATCCTTCTGAAAGCTTAGTGTTTTTATATATACAAAGCCAGGTAGTTTTTATACATACAAATGCTAGCACCTCGTCACCCGTGAATTCACCATGTAATTAAACTTCTTCTGAAGCTATACACTTACTGACATGTCTTTTGTAAGTGAAATGAAATCCTTTGTTTTTACATGTTTTGACAATGTGAAGTGGGGGCAAGTGAAGCAGTCTTAAAATCCCCCATGCATCTCTAACGGAGCCTCTTCTGGTTGCTTTGTACTAGTCTCAGGGATGAAAACAGAGTTCATTGAAAAAAAAACATTTCCCTTATGTCAAAATGAGAAGCTATTGATTTGTATTTGTATTCTCCAAGAAAAATCACTGATCCCTTCAAAAGGGAAAAAACTTTTGCCTTGCAATCCTGTGAGCTGTGTAAAAGAGGCCGCATGCTCAAAGTCAAAGGGAAGCCAGAGGAAAATGGCATGCAGGAGGTCAAAGCAGTTCACATGGTTCATCGACAGCTGTTTGCACCATATGACAGATCTAAAGGCAACTTCAGAGCTGTCTGTACAATATGTGGAGCTTACCAGAGATATAGAAGTGGCTGCTTTAATGTCATTTCCCATAAAAAAAATTGGTAAATTTGGCACTGCATTTTATGGAATGCAGTACCAATGATAGCCTTAATTCATGATCTTGACTTACCTGATCTCTGTCTATTACAAGGTGCCCCATTTTGTGAATGAGGGAAAGGCTGTGGACATTTTCTACCCAGACTTCAGTAAAGCCTTTGACATTATTTCCCACAGCATTCTCCAGGAGAAACTGGCTCATCCTGGCTTGAATGGGTGCACTGTTCACTGGGTAAAAACCTTGTTGGACGGCCAGGACAGAGAGTGGTGGCGAATGGGGTTATATCCAGTAGCTGTCCGGTCACAAATGGTGTTCTCCAGGGCTCAGGGATGGGGGCAACCCTGTTTAGTATCCTTATCAATAATCTGGATGAGGGAATGGAGGGCATGCTCAGTTTGCAGGCAACAACACAAAGCTGGTCAGGACTGCTGATCTGCCAGAGGGCAGGAAAGATCTACAAAGGGATCTGGACAGGCTGGATCCATCGGCCAAGGTGAATGGTATGAGATTCAACAAGGCCAAGCGCCAGGTCTTGCACTCCAGTCTCAACAAGCCCACGAGGGCTTGGGGGATACCTACTGTAAAATTTCTCAGTGGAAAGGACTTGGGAGTGCTGGTTGACAGCTGGGTGAATGTGAGGCACCAGTGTGCCCAGGTGGCCAAGAAGGCAATGGCATCCTGGCTTGTATCAAGAATAGTGTGGCCAGCAGGACCAGGGCAGTGATCGCCCCTCTGTACTCAGCACTGGTGAGGCCACACCTCGAATCCTGTGTTCAGTTCTGAGCCCCTCCCTGCAAGAAAGACACTGAGGTGCTGGAGCGAGTCCAGAGAAGGGTGAAGGGTCTAAAGTCTAAACAAGTCTCACGAGGAGCAGCTGAGGAAATTGGGGTTGTTTAACCTGAAGAAAAGAAGACTCAGGGGGGACCTTATTTCTCTCTACAACTGCCTGAAAGAAGGCTGTAGTAAGGTGGGGTTCTCTTGTCACAGGTAACAAGTGATAGAACAAGAGGAAATGGCCTCAAGCTGTACCAGGAGAGCTTTAGACTGGATATTAGGAAAAATTTCTTCATGGAAAGGGTGTCAATCATTGGAACAGGCTGGCCAGGGAAGTTGTTGAGTCACCATTCCTGGAGTTATTTCAAAGAAGTGCAAATGTGGCAACTTAAGGACATGGTTAAGTGGTAGACTTGGTTGGCAGTGTTAGGCTAACAGTTGGACTCAGTGATCTAAGAGGTCTTCTCCAACCTTTTATGTGATTTTGTGATTCATCCTGACAAAAAAGGACAAGGAAGAATTGGAACTGGATGTTCACTGTATAGGATGTTCTCTGAGAGTACAACTCCTGGCTGCTCAGCACTAAGTCTGTATCTTAGCCTGTTTTGTTTTGTTTTTCTTACATTGGAAACACAGGAACTGAAAAGAAATTTCACATGTTATTGCCCTGGCTTGCATTTCTCTAAAGGTCACTCAGGTTCAGCTAGCTGGAGTCATGCAAGAAACAATTCTGATTGCATCCTACAGTTGGTAAGTGTGAGAGAAGGTAGGTGAAAAAAACGAAATAAAATTATATCCATTAACCATTAAGTGTGAGTTGTAGATGTCACAACATAACAAAACTATTAAAATATTTTCACTTGATGTGATTCTGGAGAATTGCCAACTAGCTATTTTTCATGACTTTGCCATAGCAGAGAGTAAGATTGATGAAGGGAAAGAAAATAGTTAGAAGAACTTCGAGAACTTTTCTCTTTCTGATTAATTCTATCTATAACTGCTGAAATACAGGTTGGTTAGAACTGTTGGTTCTTAACAAAAAAAAGCAGAACATTCCAGTCATGCCTAAAGGTATTCTGCACCAAGGTATAAGGCTGCTTTTCATTGCCTAAGTTAAATCATTAATCCCGGATCCGGGAAACTTTTTTACACACTTAGTGATCTGAATAGCATCACTGTTATATGCAGAAGCACCCAAGTTCATCAGGTTTCCTTAGCATGGTGTGTTCTCAGTACCTAAGATCCTGTGCTGCATAAACTCCCTTGTCTCATTCTGGAGGCTGATACTTTTATGCATGGTTTGAGAGGTAGATAGCTCATACAATTCTGAGATGAAATGCTCTGTATAAATAGTTAATTTATTTCAACGTGCATTACCACTACATCTCAAGACACATACCAGAGCCCATCTTGTGCTGTCCTGCTGGAAAGACAATCTGCCACAAGTCTGGACTTTAAGGGATCATTTTGAGAAGTGTTGGAATTGCTATATGCAGAAATAGATGTGTTGCAAACTTCAATCACTGTAGGAAACCTGCTAGAAAATGTGGCTGCTCAGTTAATGAATCTGGAGAGTCAGATGGGCATAGTGAAAGAAGATTGGAATGCATAGAAACTGAATTTTCACCTGAGAAGCTCAGCATGACATTTTCCAAAGTTCATGAAACATTATTTAAATGTCTTACTCTTAAGTTTTGCCCCCATCTCTTCAATTGAAATATCTTCTTCATCTAGAGACAAGATAAAATCAAAGGAGTATAGCACTAGTTCTTTCTTGACGATGGTTTTAGAAGTAAGGATAAAAGTTGCAGGAACTTCCATTGCAGAAATAATTATTATCGTATTGACTCTACATCACAAAGTCATTATTATTCCTATTAAGTAAAGAAACAGCTTTCAAAATTGCAGTGGGCACCTATGCCTAGATTGACCTCAGCTGTCCTTACTATGGAATCTGTCTTTTACTCATGGGATGAGCACCTGTGAAGATGGAGATGGGACTTGCCAGCTTCAACAACCAGGCCCAGCAGATACAGAGAATTTTTCTTTGTACCCTGAAGTCTTCTGCTGGTGAAAATCCTCTGCAGCTATAGAGTGGTTGAAACTCACCTCAGGGGGGTTGTGATGGTAGCCTATGGCTTTATGAGATGTAACAGTAGTTATTATTGCACCACCCACATGGAGTTCCTCTGAAGAGAAGCATGGAGCAGCATTTTCAGAGACAGAAAAATATGTCTTACTGTAATTTCTGGCATTGCTTTGTAGAAGATGTATTGCTGAGAGAGATTTCTGCCATATTAAATACATTTTAAAAGACAATTAGCTGAGATGGACTTAAAACAAGTATTAATTCAATATTCTTTACGATGAAAACCAGGACACTGGTGCAAAGGTGCAAATCAGAGTCTTTGTCCATCTAGATTCCTTTAAGACCAATAAATACAAAGAGCATAGGTTATAGGACAACAAGATGAACACTCTTCTTTGTGTGCCTCTAAAAACTAAACACAGTGGAAAAGGATTATGAACATATCTCTTTATAAAACAATAAAATTGTAATTCAGATTACTTAAACAACATCGTATAGGTAAGAAACACCTTTACTGCCTGAGAGAAAATGATGCAGAAACATCATGCAACATGTAGGTGAAAACAATCTTAGAGGTCACTTGTATATTTTTTGCTTATATCATTAGAACCAAATTGAGACTAGGTCCCTCAAAACACTGAAATTAGGAATATTAAACTAGTGATACGCAAAAGATTAAATATGTTGCATGAGGGGACATAATCCCATGTATTGAAAAAGGCAAAAGGGAGTGGAACATTATGTGTATAAATGAAGATTCTTTCTGACCTTATTTTGGTACCTCTGCTAAGTATAGGGTTGCATTAGGAAATGGTGCACAGTAATTGCAATAGGTATTCTCTTCTAGTTTCTGCTAGAAGCAGCTCTGGTATACTCAGTTTCCTATTTTTCCCTGGATGTCCTAAGTTATATGGGAAAGATATTTATACTGTAAGCCATTTGAATGACTGGCGGACTCTGATGATAAAGACATAGAGAGCATATTCTACTGCAGAGGTCTTTATACTGCAGAATTGATGGCTGATTACAAAGCAGCCTGAAGATCTAATTACAATTGGCAACCAGGAGATGAGGGAAGACTGCAGACAATTTTCCTCTATTTTTATACACAGTCCTTGTGGCATTCACATTGCTTTCAATAAGTGTGCTTCTGGCAAAAACTGTCAATGATGGTAATCGTCTGGATGACTGGCTTCGGAGAGGCTGCAAGCCTGACCTTTGCTATTGCAATCATCGCCGTCATCAGCATGGGGATGCACGCCGCCCCAAAGCAGAACAAGTGCTGTAACTAGACAGTAATTGCAGATTGTTAATGAGGATGCTATTGATGATGCTTTTTTTTTTAGGTTTTAATTGAAAATACATTATTCTGGGTTAAAGTCTACGTTGGTGAATGATTAACACCAAAAGGAGGAGGAAATGCGTGGAAGAAAGGAAGCCAAGCATTGTGTGTGTACTATTCCGCTACACCTACCTCACCTAGATCATAATCAAAGTGCATAACAACCTTCTGTTTGAAAAGGTGGACATAAAATTCAAAATCTGATTTAAAATTAGTTCAAATCCCAGAGATAAACTGCTCTCTTTAGCCTATTGCACTATCCAGTGAGGACTGAGTACTTTTCAGCTGTATAATAACTACAGCTCACCAGCGATGGAGATCACAAGTACTGAATAGGGCCAAAATACCAGTTTATATACTTGTAAATGTATCACTGGAGTGGGAGCACAGACTGAGGATATATAGGATTCTCTAGAAATTCTGAGGTCTGGAATTCTCTGCCAAAATTTTAATAATCTCAGATTGGGTACTTCATTTTCCTAGTGATCATAAGAGATTATATCCTGTCTCATGTTTTCAATTTGTAGGAAAGTTTAGAATTTACATAATGGACTTTATCTTCTGGATAGATATGGATATCATCTGGATAAAAACATCACAAAAGTTAGTGTAAGACTAACACTTCTGTGTTTCTTTAGTCTTGTTCTTTCTGAAAAATTTGAAAACACAAAGAAAAAATGGGTTGTACTGTTCAGCACTTCTCTGGAGGAATTTCACAACTGCTGGACCTGAATACTGAGCAAAGTGGTTTACAGAAACCAGAAATTCCCATGGAAACAGAAGTTTTGAGCCTTGAGTGAGGAATTGTTCCCCATGGTAGAAAAATTAGTGTCTGTCAGACTTATCTGGCACACGGAAGTTTCTTTTGCTCTGCTCTAAGTGCAAAAAAGTTTGCTGAACTTCATACACAAATGTCATGGCAGGGTGTTTGACTTACTGCTTCTAGCTTTTGATTTGTCTGCCTGATCTTGGATGCATTAGCACTAAGCCAAACACATGCACATTTTTCTGTTGCACTGTATCATGGGTGTAGGCACCAAACACACGCAGTGTCAACTCTATAGACTTGTCTGTGACAAAGTGTGTGGTAATTGCTCATGCATATTTCCTTAAAGAGATATCTCCTAAAAAATAAATCTAAAGAAATCAACAGGTTTCTTCCAAAAGTTGCACTGAAGACTGATGAAATGTAATTGGAAATGAAATTTCTGCTGTAAAGTGCTATTTATTTAAACCTCATTGTTAACGTTGTTAAAGGACCAGCCAGTATATTCTCATTGAAGGGGAGACCTGTTTCCAACTAAGTTTCTAGAAGTTTGGGATATTATTCAGAAACTTGCAACTACATTTCTGCTCTCACTAATGGCAAGATGAAGCGAGTAGAGCCATGCATGCAGCTGAAGTGGGAGCCTGTGTAGAAATGCGCCGCTACTGCACTCATGATTTAGTTTAGCTCTGAGATTTTGTGATCTCTTACAAGGGAAAGACTTTATCATCTAGCCATGTTTCAGCAGCCCTTACAAAACAGTCAATCTCTTTCCTTTTCTGTGAGACTAAGTCCCCACTGTGTGAAAAACGCTGATAAAATGATGATGGCTCTGTCGGTGAGACCTGGAAGCCCAAAGATGCCAGTGGATGTGATGAAGGGGATGCAAACACTTTCCCTGGAGCCTCTGTATCACTCATGCTGTAATCTTTAGGATAAATAAAGTGCTGTCATTAATGCAGTGTCTTTCAAGAGCAGGGCATTCACATCAAAATAATTGGGCCAAATTAGTTTTTCCTTTAACTCTGCTGCCCTGTTCAGCTGGCACCAGATTTGAGTTTGCTCCAATTTCTTTAAATCTTGAACCTGCACAATGAGTTTCAATTATATCCAAATTAATTCTGGTAGCATCAGTGTATATTTTGATCTCAACACAGGCAGGAGGATGATTGCTCCTCCTTCGATATTTAAGGGCCTTGTGGGCCTATCAAGATAGCTACTAAAAAATTCCTTACGTGTTATGTAATCTTCTGAAATGAAATTAAAGGTGTGTGGTCATATATACCCATAGGCACTCTCTTGGCCAGGTCTGTGCTGGTAAGTCTGAGACGAGAGGTCATCTTTGCATAGAAGGTAAGAATAGGAATAACGACGGCGTGCAGACGTAAAAGGCTATCACCTGTCCCCTTGTACATGTATTCGTGTTAATGACTTATTGCCAAGTCACACAGAGCCTGATTTTCTACAGAAAACAATGAAACATGGTGAGCACTCTTCCCCAGCAAAAACTGCATCCTCAGGATTAGAGCTTAACTTCACCTTCTAAACTGATAGTGCTTTCCTCTTCTCTGTGGCAAAGGTTTTATTACAACAACACTTCATAACTTATGGTGCTGAAACATCTTTTTTGCCAGCAGTTCCCAAAGCCCTTTCCAGATGTAACACAGGGGTAAGTGGAAGTCAGACAATACAATGATGTGGACATCCTTAAAAGCCTTGGCTTGCGCTTGCCACATAGCACAATCCAAAACTCAGCACTCATTTACTGCTCTCACTACAGAAAATGTAAATTATTGCAGAACACCTCACCTAACTCTTGAAATGATGGTTGGTAAATACTTTCTGTTGAGGCTACTACTTAAAATGGAATAAGACCCCATAAAATATTCCATACACATCCTATGTTAATGAGGCCTTAAAACTTACGAGTACAGGAGAAATGCAAGGTACTGCACTAAGTTAGACCATTGATTAAATTAAGCCATGAAATTACTGCCTATAATGAAAAATGCATGCTCATTTTACTGTTATCTGCTTTCCTCTCTTCCTCTGTGTTTGTGTATTACATCTGTATGTTGTCTGGTCATAAACCTGGCTTGTAAAACCTCCGTGGAGGAATCAGTCTTTATTACGGCACGTGCGCGCAGCCCCAGACGTAGCGACAGTCCTTGTTCTTGACAGGCATCTCTTTGCTCGAAGGTGATCAATAACGTACCTCTCAGAAATGACCCTACACCACCATAAAACTCTCCTGCCCTTCTCATTTGAATGCTAGACTGCATTTTCTGTCGGGAGTTGCTCACTCATCTCGCCCCGGCACCTTCGAACCATCCAGTTGATCATACAGGAATCATCTTGTTGTTTTGCCAGTTGTAGTCCCACCAGAGCTAATAAGTGACACTTCAGGAGATGGCAAATACCTCCTGCCATGCAGCAAGATGATTATGCCGTGCTGTACATGGGAAATACTTCTTTTCTATGGGACACCAAAGCTATTTCAGAGACACTGAAATACTAATAAGGATCTTTTTGTTTGTTTTTGAGAAGGGCATGTTTGTATGAGCACATAGCAAAGGTGTAAAACGTACAGCCAGGTCCTTCCTGCGGTGTTGCCCAAGGGGTGTTAGGAACAGAAGTGTGTTCCTCACATTTTGCTTTATGGTGAGGTTTATTCTTTGCAATGTTTTTGAATATTCAGCCAACACTTCAGTGCTCCCTACCTTCCTCTGGGTGTTTGGGAAGGCAGGCTCATCACAAGCAGCTGTTCGTTGTGGTGCCGCCAAGGTCCTTCGCTGCATTTCCAGCGCTGGAATTCAGCGCTACCAATAATTTATGTATGTATATCTTCACAAATGTCAAAAATAAACCCTTAAAAACCAAACCTGCCCTCTGAAGGTTTAAATATTTCAAAGTAGCATTTCAATGGCTTTCTGTTGTACTAAATTCCTCAGTATTTTTATAAAAGTGCATGTTTAGTCAATAAGCACAAGCATTTGAAAAATAGACAGTCATATGAGTTTTGCTGGGAATAAAGAAAAGAATTTTTGGCAACAGAAAAGAAAAATATTTCCTACAAAGCATTTAAGTAAAATAGAATGTTTAAACACAAAAACCAGCAGTGGATCCCCAGCCAAGCAACGTACTGCTCTGAGGGAGGACTACAATTAAAAAAAAGGTGCTAAATTATTTCCCAACACAATTTGTGAATAAGTAGAAAGAGCCTATCATTCAGATGATTCAGCTCTGTCTTTAGATGATATAAATTCACAGACTTCTCTAATAACTGCTTTTGAAGGTGGCTCCTTTTTTTATTTCTTTTGTCACTCATTAGAAGATATGCAAGTGATGTGATGTAAGAAAGATGGTGCAATGCTTTGGTTTCCCAGCTTGGCCAGCCTCTGGATTGAAACTTTTGCTTCTTTTCATAAATGGTCTTCAGTTGGTTTTAAAAATATTTCCCCTGGAATGTTTAGCACGAGACTAACTTTCATCTAAAAAGCCATATTGAAATGCCTTGTTAAGAGCTGAGTTAATAGAGCAGTGGGACAGACAGCCAGGTGTGGTGCCATCCTGGCGTTGTGTTGTGGTTCATAGCATACAGTTTGCTTTTGAGGATTTCACTTGCTTTTGGGTATTTGTGTTCCCAGATGTGATGGGGAAACCTTGTGCTCTGAGCAGCTGGTCAGAAAGCGACAATGAAAGTGACAGGGAGCAACAAATGGTGGTGGCTATTAGGCAACCTGGGCTTGCATGGGGGTGGCAACAAGCCCACCAGAACTGGGACACAGAGGGATGTCCTCATCAGCGTGAGTGCCTGGTCCTGTGGTCCTCGCTGTGCTGTGTGGCACTGTCTGGGAAGCCACCCATAAAATATCTGCCTGATTTTCTTCAATAAGCACGAGCTAGAGGTTAATAATGTGGGGATGTTTGATTCCCTGCTGTTTTAAATAATTTCATGGGGAACCTAATATGATAGGACACCAGTTAAAAAGGTTATTATCCTCATCAAACTACAGCACTTCTTTCCTATTATTTCCCCCCAGTTTCTTGGCCTTACTGCTCCTCTCCTTACATATACTGCAAATGAATCTTTTAAAGGACAGTCTGTGGTGGGATAGAGGCAGAAAGCCTGGTCCCCAGCTGCTGTTCAGTCAGCATTCCTAGGGATGTTGGTGTCCTCTCCTCACCCTGCTGGAAGGCTGGCAGCACCCCAACTGCTCCTTCTGAGGGGGCTGGAGGATTCTCTCACCTCACACTCCGAAAGGCTGGGCTGCCAACTCATCACCTTGAGGTCAGTTCTACAGTGTCTAAAACAGAATGGTGGTCCACCACATCCCTTGGATAATCTGCTGATTTTACGTCTTTCCTTCGTTCCTTTGCTTTTAAAGCCACAGTGGTTTTTTTTCCAGACTATTTAGGTGATATAACATCCCTGTTTGTATAATTTTTTCTTTCCTTAATCTAAGTTTCTGCTGATTTCTCTTTGGCATACTATTTTTATTCTTAGCCCTTTTCCCTCTCTTCCCTTTCCTTTCTTTTCTTTTGTGTGCTCTGGCTCATCTTACACCTTTCTTCACTTTGTCTAAAAAAAGAGAGATTTTGTAGCCTACTCAGCTTTGCAATGCAGGTCTTGGGAATGTTTTGTTGTGGTTGATAATGGGAGATGGTGTTTGAAATGGTGCTTGCAAGGCGCTGCAGTGCCTTGACATAGGAGTTTGGCTAAGGAAAAACCAGTTTTTTCCAGTAAAACCACAGGCTGCAATTAACAATTGATTAGTGGAGAAATTTTTCCATGTATCTTCCCCCACATTTTGATAAATTCCCTTAAGTTCCTCTTTTTAGTGGCAAAGGGGTAGTCAGGAAGACTATTAAAACAGGAAAATAATGAAAAAGTATTTTTCAAATCCAGTAAAAATATTTTTTACAATTATTTTCTAAAATGGAAAGTGGTGTTTTTGAAAGCAGCAGAGGAAAAATTATTTTGAAGTCTTGAAACAGAAATAGAAATTGCCCTTTTCACTATAGTAACCATGTGTTAGAGTTCTAAGTTGCCAATAATACTCAAGACAATGCTGTGATTAAATGTTGAAGAAAATAAATAGATAAAATGTTAAAGAAAATAATTTTCTGAACTTGAGAAATGTGATCCATAGCCTGGCATCACTATATTTCATGGACATGAAGCACCTGAGGTAAGTCCCTGATTATAGTGCTTCATTTTAATAGATGTTGGTTACATTGATCCAAACAAAACCAGAGATGGATAATGGTTTCAGTTTAGCAGAATCCTACTAACTGGATTTGAAGGGATATATATTTTTCTGGATAGCCCCCCTCTGAGCTCTGGGTAAACATTCAGTTTATCAAAACCTGTGGCTTAAATGCATCCCTACAAATATTGAAGATTCGCAGAGATTTTCTTAGTCAAACTCAAATGCATTTTAGTTTTCTTTTTTCAACTAGCTCAAGCACACATAACAGGTAAAATTTATGAATATAGTATTTACAAAAAGAAAATAAAATGCTTTAGGAAGACACATTATTTTCAAGCCTATTTTTCCCTTTCTGTTTGGCATTTATGAAGCTGAATACACTGCAGTTGAAGCACTCAGGGTCTCCTTGATCTGAGTGTGAGCCTGAAATCTGGTTACAATTAAATGGATTGAAGTTATTATGAGCTTCTAGCTGAAGGGGGACGGGTAGGAGTGGGGCCAATATAAACAACCATTCCCAAGTGATATTAGTGGTAGGAAAGTGGGTGAAACTCCCCCAGAACATTCTGCCTAAAGGCACTTATGTACAGAACATCACACGCATTATTCGGCAGCTCCCCCAGTGCAGTTTGAATTCACACTTGCAGGTTTCACTGGTTCTCAGGCACATTATTACCTATGAACCATATTTTAAAATGCATTCTGAGATTTGAGCTAATAATGTGAATGACATTCAGTGAGATTGCCAAATGCTGGTAATTTACTTTCATTTTCACATTAATGTGGGCCCACCTGTGATGAATTGGAAACTAAATAAGCACATCAGTTTTAATTAGATATTTCAGTGGCTGGATCCAGTTAAACAGCAGCATTCATTCTTATCTATTAAACAGTCAAAGAGACTTCTGCATTCTTCACAGTAAGTTCTCTCTCCTTCCAACTCACCTTCTTTTCACTGCTTTCCTCTCTCTTACTGGAGTATTTTAGAGGAGATGATCTAAGCAGGTGGTATCCTACCAACTTAATAATACAGTTATCAGAGAATTGGCTGATAGATACGATTTTCCAAATTATACAGAAATTATGAAGGCTCTCAGTATTCTTTTATTCTGTGATGAAAACAAAACACAAGACCAAGAAATTGGAATAAATTCACAATTTAGGTTTAACAAAACAGAAATGCCTTTCTATTGACAGTCATGGACTTCTACCACCGCACCTTTGGGACCCAGTTTCAGTTAACTGGTGACAATCTGGGTACCAGCTGGAGCAATTTCCTGTCCTGTGGGGGCAGGGAGCTGCAAGAGGGATGGAAATATTCAGTTGGAAGGAGTCAGGCCAGCAACCCGGGAAAGGTTTTTTTCTGCTCCTGGCCTGGGTGCTGATGACAAAAACTGCCTTGTGCCTCAGTTTCCCCACCAATGAGTCACCAGTAAGGCTGAAAGGCAGCTTTGATATGCTGAATTATCAGTGTTTCTACTGAGGTTAGCAGTAAGGTGGTGTTGTTTTCTGTTTCAGTTGCCAGTCATTTGCTGAAATTATAATGCTTCAGTCTGAGGACTGTGTATCTCTTTGATGCTCAAGTGAATGCAGAGCTTTTTCTCTGTCTCTATTCCACCTTTTCTCCAAGGGTTTTGTGGTATGATCCTCATTTCCAAGGCAGTTTTCAATAGCAGCTTGAAATCTAGGCTGCTGCCGTATTGAACAAGCCCATTTCAAGGCAGCTTTGTAAGAGAGAAAGGGCACCAGGTTGAATCTTAATCTATTTTTCATTCTTCTGTAACACCTTGACATATTGAATGCCAACTTAAAAAAAAATAAGTCTATGCAGTTATATTTCTCTTTGCAAATAGACCTAATTTAGGTAACTACTTTTAGAGATATTAATTAACAATTAACAAGCATAGTAGATGCAGGTGTAAGCTAAAAGGAATAAATTTTGAACTAGAGCCTTCATTGTACCTCTAACTTCCTACTCACTGTTCATTTAAGGGGTGAGATGCTTGGAACACCTTTTTTGGGAGAGCAGCTGATATTGGTAAAGCTGATGTTTCAACTTAAAACTAGCTTTGTGTTTTCACTACCTCTGGCTCTATTTTTCTGATTTGTATTTCGAAGAAAGGGCAAACAAGCTCATAAATACAGAGGACACAGTGCTGATAAAAACCAGCTTTATTTGGAGCCAGAAAACATGTGAAAACCTTGAAAAATATTTGCCCAAGTCCTGCTTTGTTGCACTGACATTTCAGTCTACTAGCTAAGAAATATTCTTGGGTGCATTTTGTGGATAACCATGTTGTTCAGAAACAGCACAAGAAAGAGCAGGGAGAACCTGAAGCTAAATTCATATCCAAGTCAGATTTTGGGCAGTTTCATTTAAAAATATGTATGTTCTTATCCAAAAGTATTTCACGTTAAAGCCCAAGACTCATAGTCTAAAACTGACTGTTCTCTCTGAGCATAACCCACAATGTTATCTCAACACATACCTAGGCTATGATGGTCTAAAAGATGGTGTGTGAGATTCCCAGGAGAAGATCCTCCCAGGCTTCCCTTCCCCAAACCCTTTCTGAAAGGGGAAAGCAGTTCTCTAAATAATCCTAACCTGCTGAAAATAAAATTGGGCTGACAGCTTCACAAACCCAAGTGTATTGCTTTAAGCACATTCCAGAGCATTTAAACAGACAAACATATTTTGTTGAAATTATTTCATGTAGTAGCTTTAAAGAAACAGAAAATATGTGCTAAATGAGCACACATAGTGAGGAAAATATAATTTAACACACCTGTTTTTGGACAGCCTCCCTGCTCCTAGATGAGCAGAGGTTCATAATAGACCCTGGCTGAAACTGAATTTAAAGAATACAGGTTAGAGAGATTTAGTGCTACATTGATGTATATTTTTCTGGCATGAGTAGCTGTTGTCTTCACATAGCCCCTTTCATACTTAAAACATGTGAGTTTCAAAAAACACCCGTCCTGGTTCCTAGTCCTGCAAAGCACTGTATGTAGCAATACATACCAATTCCTAGATTAACTGATTTCCTCCAGCAAGTCAACCCCTTTAATTCAGGATAGTGCACAGAAACTGTGCAATGAGAGAGAAAAGGTGGTCTGGGAGCAGGAGCATAGCAAGAGGGGTCTGAGCTGGCTGTGCATGCCAGCAGCTGCCCATGCAGAGGGCCTGAACCCACGACCATCCAGCAGAAGTCAGTGAGATATCACAGCTCTCTCCCTTTTTCTGAAATTAGAGGTGGGAGGATAATGCTTAGCTGCCTAAAATAAAGAACACAATTAAAATTAAATCCAGAAAGAACCTTGACTCTTGTGTAGAGCTACTTCATGGAAATGATAGAGAATAAGGCAGGAGCATGTGCAAGTGCTCTGTAAATAATAAGGCATCAAAGGGTATTTTATGACTCAAATGAAATGCTGCTCAGAAAGGCATTTCCAGGAGCTTGTTCAAAATGTGTGTGAGAGAGAAAAATGGGTTAAATTTTCTAGGCAGATATTGACTCATCATATCATAACAAAACCTGCTAGAGCTGGTTAATGATGTGTCTGATACTTCAGCAAGTGACATAATGTTGAAATTTGGAATCAAAGCTGTCAGGAAATTGCTCCTTGCTCAAACACACAATATTCATGATGAAAACCTGTTGTAATCTCCCTCTCCTGAGCCATTATGCTAAAGGGGCAAGAGGGAGTATTGCCTGGTGACATTTCTTTCTGATCCTTCTTGAAGTGCTGCAGCTTTCAGAGAAGTTTCTAGGCATGGTTTCCTCTGATGACTGCTAATATGATACGGCAGTACTTCAAAGGAGCAGGATGTATAGGGCTGCAGCTTTGGGGCTTATTTATACAATCAACAAATACGACTTTTTTTTCCCCTCCCAGCTAAATAACTCAACATGCAAGTAGTAAACTGAAGGGCACAGTCCTTCCCACATGGTACTGCCATTTTTTTCCATCTTTTTAAGCTGGCAGCCATGCTCCTTGGAGTTGTGGTTCTCTCAGCTTGCTGCTTGGAGGTAGAGTGGGATAATGTCAGGAAAGAATCCATTCTGGTTTGTCTCTTCCCAAAGATAAAATTGCAAGTGCTCTATTGTGTATTAGTGTGTGCTAGTCAGCTCTATCAGTGATCTTATGCTATAGGAGTGCTATGGAAGAAAAGTCATACCTCTACCGTGGTGCAATTAGTTAAGGAAGAATCTTTAAAGCTATTTGCATGATCAAGTTGCTAAATACTCTCTGCCTGCGACGTAAATGCAAGTAGGTGGAAGTTTTATCTTTGAGACTGACTCTCAAAGCTGTCTACCTTTTATTTTGCTTTTTTTGTTTTGTTCCAAGATTAACTTAATGGTTTAACACAGCAGGTAAATGCATAGTGTCCAGGGTGGAATCCTCCCTCTCAACTTCAAGGGCTCAATTTGGGTTACTGGTACATCTGTGATGGGAAATTAAGGTGAATGAGTTTGTTCCTGCCTGTGTTCCATGAATGGAAATTGCTATGGCTAAATCAAGGATGTCTGGTCCACCCATGAATCAGCTCCTGGCTGGGTTTGGGGTGCGAGTGCAGTGTCCCCAGGTAGCACAGCATGCTGGGCATGGAGCACCTGCACATGTGAGCAGTCAAGCTTCTAAAGCCCAGGGTTATTACTGTCACGATTAAGAATAAGTCTGAAAACATTTGGGCTTTGGGAAGGTTTAGCTGGAGCTCAGGTGGAATGACTGCTTAAGCAGGGGTCATGATGAGATACTTGGGGTTTGGTCATGTGTATGGGATTAGATTTAAGTGCCCAAGGATTCTCAGGCTCTGCATTGTAGTGCCTGATGACTTTTTATCTAGAAATTTGGGCATATTGCTCCAGTTTGATCCCCACAACACACATAAAAGGTTTGCAATGAAAATATCCATTTAGAGTAAAACAAGGTTTAGGTTCACAGAACAGTCTTAAAATAGTGCTCCCAGGGTAAATCACTGCAGTGATTTGTCTGAACTTGGAGGTATGCATCCTCAGACCTCTGAACCAGGAAAAAAGGCACCAAAGACCCAAAGCTGGTGGCCGGGCTTCAGGATGGAGGCAGCCAGAGTTCTCGTGTTTCCATTCTCTGCATGGTGCTTGGTCCAGTTGTCAGCATGCACATAAGCAGTGCTGTGTAGTCCCATGGCATTGCCCACTCGGTGTGGGACAGGATCCTGCCTTGCTACAGCCACCACTAGTTCACACCAGGCACTGCCTGCCTCACTGGTCCCGGCAGTATCAAGGCTGTGTTTAAAATGTCACGTTCTCTTAATCCAGCTCTACAGATCTCTAAGCCATATATGTATTGTGAATTAATACTTTTTTTTTTTTTTTGGAAGAAGAAAGCAGTATTATGTCTGCAACATTTATTTATAGTAGTTGACAAGTGGTACTTTGGGGACTTCCCTTTTTTAAAATCAGCTAACAAGGGAACAAATCCTCTCTCAAAACTGCGAAACAGATTCACGGTTCTTCTATAAACATTTTGGTGGCACTGCAACTCTTGCTTTACCCTGTTCTGCCCAGGCCAGACCATTTATTTATTTATTTATTCATTAAGATTTGCATTGCAGGGAAGCACTGGTAGCAGGGAGAGTTTTCTGACTGTAGTTTTGAGATAGCCCAGCATTTGATGCCCCACTCCTGGAAAGGGGGCTGATTTTGACTCTTCCAATCTGCAATGTTTCCTGCTTGCAGCTTGAGGTGCTTGTTCCTGGGGATACTGCCTCTTGTGAATTGCTCTCTGTGCTGACATTTCGCTGTTCCACCTAAGTCACTGACTATGGCTGCTGGTGACAGAGGTTTTTGTCTCTGTTCTCCCCAAAAGATAAATTATCTGCCAGATCAGCTTGCTGAAATCACTTGCCCTGCTGCCATGGGATGTTTGGATCCGATGCAAAGCTGGGAGAAGTGAAGAGAAAAAGAGGCCAGGATAACTGCATAAGCAGGGCTGCCCCTTTCAGAGGTCTGCTGCCTTTACATGAAAGGAACAATGTCAAACTGTTCCCAGTGGCACTAGATTACCTCTCCTTGCAGTCCAGGAATTTAGATGGAGGGCTCTCAATCCTTGTGCAGCCATCCTCATGGTGGTGCCCAGCCTGCAGGACAGATGTCTTGGCTGTGCCAGCCCTGGCATCTCCAAAAAGTCTGGTGCTTGGTTTTCCTTGATACATCCTGCTGTCATTTGTGGTGGTCCAGCAGCTGCTCTGGGAGCAGCCCAGCCTTCTGGATAGCAGTGGTGTGGCAGACAGTGGTCACTTGTAAACCCAGCCGCTGGTGGGAGGGTGAACTGTAGCCCCTGGCCCCCGGCACACATCCCTGTGTCTCTGGGGAACAACATCCCCTCACATGGCATGGTGCTGCCTGTGCCACCAGGTGTACAGGTGCAACACGAGATTTTTTCATAGGAGAGATGCTGGTCTACTAGTGTGGTCCTCAACGCAGGCTTGAGGAAGCCGGGAGTAGTGCATTGGTGAGAGATTGTGTCTGTGAGAATAGATTACAGGGCTGCTTAATTCAATAAATGCCTCACTGAGATCCTTAGAGCAGCTTCAGATCTATAAAGCCACTTCAGTGAGTTCATATCCTGAATAAATATTATGCAGTTAGCTTCTCCCCCGTGTATTAAAGTACAACAGTGTGATGCCATGTTGACAGGGAACAACATGGGATGTAACACAGGAGGGTTAAACAGATTTCAAACGAGATCAGAAAGATTACCCTGCTTTTTTCAAGTTGGTTATCTAGGTATTTTCAGATTCCTGTGTCTGAGGGTAAAAAGCCTCCTGTGAAGGAGATGTACGTTATTGTCTGGCCATCTTAAATGTCAAAATGAATTTTACTTTGAAGTGTTTCCTATAAAAAATAAATGCCTGTTCTCGCTGCAGAAGTATATCATATTTTAGTGCACGTTGCTCTCAGGTTTTCAATTAGAACTCTGAATCACATTCCTGATTAGTAACAAGCAATCAATCATAATTAATTAGTTAAAATGTTCAACCGTTAAAATCATTACCATTAATTAAAATAATTATCTCTATTTTGGCTGCACTTCATTGCCATTTCAGGGAAATGTGTTGCTTAACTCTACCTTTAGCACTCAGTATGGGATTGTGGTGACTAAAATGTACGAGGGGTGGGGGCATGACTTTCAAAAAGCTGGGTTTTGTAGTATAGTTGTAGTTAGCTTTAAGTAGATGCAAGCATATCAATCACTTATGTTTTTAGTAAGGAGATTTCTCCGTAACTTAATAACATATCTAATATCTGCAGAGAAACAGGGTCAGCAGGCTTCTTTTCTAAGGAATATGTTCCTTGTAACTGTATACTTCATAAGTGTCTCTATAAATAAAGTACAAAATTGATGAGTTTTATGCAGGATCATATAGGATATGCTCATTCATGGGTAAAGACCACTTTTTCCAAGCGGCATGCTGATGAAAGTAAACTTAGGTCAGACATGCAGGAGAGGAAAGGTTCTTCTTCTACTGAACAAATATGCTTGATTCATCAGGGAAAGGATTAGGATGCATCTTAGAAAAGGACTTAAGAATCATTGCAGTGGCTACAAACTGCTTTGTCACTACAGAAGTTCCACAGTTTCATGAAAGACATTTTTATCCCCAGAGGAATGTACTGATTCCATCTCTCAGAGAGAAAGAAGTAAACAAGTTTTTGAAATAAAACATGAACTTGTCTAGGTTCCTGGTCCCTAATTAACCTAACTTAAAAGGTTATCAATAAAGGGAATGCATACTACTAGGAAAGATTTTTTTCTGAAATATGCAACCTGAGAAGCAAGATATACAGGAAGATAAAAGCTATCAAAAAGCAGGTCTTTCAGAATTTGTGAAGGGAAAGACAAACCTTTCCAGTTAAAGTGAAGGCAGATTAAATATAAGGTATTTCCTGGTCCTAATCCCCCACCATTTCTTTACCTGTCTCTTAAATGGTTATTTGAAAAAGTGTTTTCCATTTTGAATGTCATAAAAAATGGTTGAGTAGAGAGTTATTTCACTGTAGCTGGATATGAGCAATACATTTGTCACTCCAGGTATGGTGGATCTCTAAACTACAGTGTTTAGAGATCTCAATTACTGCAGTGCAGTATTCCTGGATGCCCCCTGCTCCCCAGCAGTCACTGCAGTGTCATGGCCACTGGTGTGAGACCTGGAGGTCCAGTGCAAGGTGTGTGGGGAGCTCAGAGGTCAGCAGAGGAGGAAGCATCTTCTTTAAAACTACTTATTGTGGTTGTGAACTGACTGCAAGGATTTCTGCTGTTGCACACCGTGCTTAAACTGAGCAGCCCAGGATGACTTCTTCCACCTCAGGTACCATTGAATTTTTTGATCATAATATTAGTTCTGGAGGTCATTTAGTCCAACTACCCTGTACAAGTATGGTCAGTGCAAGTTGTTCAGGGCTCTGTCCAGTTGTTTTTTGAATAACTCAAGGGATGGAGACTCCAGAGCCTCTCTGGGCAACTTGTGCCAGTGTCTGACTACTCTGACAGTAAAAAAGTAAATTCATGTGTTTAAACAGAGTTTATTGCATTTCAATCTGGGTTCATTGCCTCTTGTTCTGTCACTGGAAATCCCTAAGAAATGTCTGGCTATGCTGCCTTTACCCCCTCCCATCAGATTACTATTCCTCCTCTTATTTCTCCATGCTTCAGTTGGTGAAGATTTCCTGTACTTATAAAAATGGACAGCACACACTTGGGTCACTTTGGTCTGAAATATGGCCTTAATTTCCTGGAACTGTGATTTGGATAGCTGTTCATTGTGAGACCCTTCTTTGTCCACCTGGGACCTCCTGCTGTGTAGCCATTTTTTAATAGGTGTAATATCACCTTACAGGTTTGACACTCCACTATGACAGCCACAAATCTGCCCTTTGAAAAATCTTTTTTATATGGAAGGTGGATGATGTCTACCTAAGACACATGAATTGGAATAAGGACGCTTGAGTTCTGCTCTCTGTCACAAATTTTTTGTATGACCTGAGATGTCTCATTAACAGCTGACCAAAAGCCTGTTGGGAGTCTTTTCATTTGCCTTAATGGGCTTTGAATTAGGCGCTTAACTTTCTCAGACTCACTGACCAATTTATATAAAGGAGATGGTGTTATTTGCCTATCTCGTTGGGCTGTCACAAAGTGAAATACACTACTACAAAGGATTTTGGGATCACTGAGTAGAGAGTGCTATTCAAGTGCAAAGTATTACATAAACCTTTAGAAGCAGTAATAAAAGTGCTAGCGTTTCCTTGAAAAACTATGATTTCTTTTCACCTTTTTATTTCTTGAAAGGCTTGTCATTTCATGTCTCTCCAAGGAATACAGCATCCTCTGAAGCATGCAGGGTCCAGTCTAGCATCATATCTCAATGGCCTATTCCAGAGGACTGTGTGAAGGAAGGGACTGCTTTCACTGTGCTGTATTTAAAATTTTGTAAATTTAAACTTGTAGACACTAGTGTAGCAGGGGAGCCTCATCATGTGCTATGGCAACATGATGCGATGTTACAAAGGGAGCTTCTGAATATTTGTAGAGTTTAGCAGATGCAAAACTTTCAGATAATCAAAGAAATGGGATAATTCTATTTGTACCTGCTAGATATGATATAGAAAAGCGTAAGCATTGACATATCATTATAAATTAAGTTGTAAATGCAATGGGTTTCACTCCCATGCTTTTGTCTTTCCTTTTTTTCTTTGTGTGTTTGCAATAAGATAACTTGGTTTAAAAAATCATAAACATCTTTTGTGCTGATTCTGTCTGGGGCTAGATGTGACTATAGAAGGAAACCAAATATTTTCGTGCATATTCTCTCTGGCCAAATGTACCTCCTCTAGGCACACATATAGGTCTGACATAATTTTTAAATACCAATAGAATGTTATTCAATATTCAGGTATTTACTCTTATTTCTAGAACAGGCAAATTTGAAGTAAAGCTCTATACCATGTCAAATTCAGCCATTGCCTCATTGTTTCCATGTGGTCTGACTTCCTGAAACAGTGATTCCTGGCTTCAGATGGGGAAAGAGGGGCCAAGAAGATTGTGGCATTTTTTTGTAGTGAAGCAGTCATCAGTACCTGTTTCCAGTCCA
The DNA here is from genome assembly GCA_013398055.1 of Ifrita kowaldi. Lineage (NCBI taxonomy): Eukaryota > Metazoa > Chordata > Aves > Passeriformes > Cinclosomatidae > Ifrita > Ifrita kowaldi. The sequence continues at coordinate 508,333 of VZRS01014866.1, forward strand.
GAACAGGATTTAAACTTGCACCAGAGTCCAGAACATCAGATATTTCTTGTTCTGTTTTGGTTCTGTAAGACCTTAATAATTTAACAAAAGTGGCAAAACTAAAAACCTCATTAGGCATTGCTTCTGTACAAAGGAGGGAAAAAAGATTGATTCACTATAGCTTTTAGCGAAATAACTCTCTAAATCTTCGTAATTCTTAATATTTTTCTTAAGTTCGTTGCTATGTTCCCCTGCTGGCCTGTGTGCATCAGTACCTTAAGTGCTAACATTATAAATTATGTCATAGCCAAAAAACTATTATGGGTTTAAATCCTGCTTGAAGGACCTGATATGTTGGCAGTAATAAAGAAAACTACTTGAAAAATGTAAGAACTTGCTAATCAGATTGTTAATTGAGTACATGAGCTTCTCATAATACAAAGGCAAACTGAGAAGGTGACAATGATAGCCAGACTTCATCTGTTGAGTTGGAATTAACGATGAACAAAATCAAGATCCCTTTGTGGTTGATTCTTGTACAGCTGCAGCCAACTATAAAAGACCGATCAAAGAAATCAACTCATTAGTTGGTAATTCTGTACAACTTCAAATAGAAATTCTTAACCCCTCATCAGCCTTTCTCTGACAAATCCTTAAAAGCTGTGTTTAAAAAGCCAAAAAACTCCGTTATTTGCTTCATCAGCTCAAAGAAATGGCCTGGAGGAACGCAGCATAAACTGAAGATTTAAAAACAGATCTATCTATAGGTAGAACAGTCAAAGCACAAATATATTGTGACATGCAAAATCTCCCCCAGTCACCCATGTCACACAGTGTCAATAGCCTGTCTGCTTCACAGAAAAACTAACCCCAGATTTAAATAATTTTAATATTGTAACAAAAACTGACAAAAACCAGTGAAATCAGAAATGAAGCTGCCACTGTGTCCTTATTGCACTGTCATTTTGTCTATAATTCTCCCCACTGGGGGAAGTTGCCAAACCAAGGGTGAATTAAAGATTATGTCTCTATAAAGTTGGAAAATAATGTGTTTTCAGGGCAAGTCCTCATAAGATTTGGACAGTCCGTTCCGTTGTCTCATTGCCACTGCAACATTTAATTTATCTCAGCAAGTCTGCTCTGATAAAGAATTGCAGGCCTGGACATTAAGTTTGTATTTTAAAGTCAGATTTTATAAGATGATATGCAACCCAGAAAAGGTATTTTATTAGGCTGGCAAAAATGCCTATTAAAGCTCTTAAAACTTCTATCTCGTAGGCTTTTAAGCAATCTAAAAAATGACTATGTGAGTAAGAGATTAGCTCCTAGGAAGCCTTATTTTTGGATAGTTTCATGTGAATTATGTGTGATTACACAGATACATTAACAGAAGTTTGTTAATGGAATGTCTATTATATCAGTTTTAAGACTGTATTTTGTATATTTTAAGTTTTTGCTGCAGTAGGACACATAGCATCTTAGAAAAAATAGTAGTTGCATAAAATTTAATGGTAGAGAAACATCCCAAAGATGTTATCTTGATCAGCAGTAAACTATGTATTGAACAGTATACAGAAATTTTAAAATACTTTTTTCACTTTATTTGTCTCCTTTCCCACTGTTGCAATTTGCTTTCCAAACAGGTATTTTGCAGTAGGTACATGTTTGTGAACGGGTTTAAAAACTCAGAAACAGTCTTGGCCAAAATCTGCAGCAGTTGGAAAGATCTTCATAAGAGAAAGACATTGATGCTTATTCTGCAACTAACTGTCGCTCGTATCAATGTGTCTGCTGAATGGAGTGGACAAGTGGATTTCTTGTTGGCATACCTGAAATTTTTGGAATAAAATGTTTCTGGTTCACCTTTGAGGACCAGCCTTGAGACTGAAGTCCGAGGAACTCTTGAGCTTCATGAAATCTCTCTGAGCTGCCTGACTGTTTCCCAGCACTCTCACATTGGAGAAGTCTCAGGGAGCTGAATGTGATGTTTTCATCTGGAGGACTTGTTCTGCCATCCGACTAGCCCTGATTCCTTGGCAAACACAAAGGAGAAGTGGCAATACTGAGAGACAAGTGGAAAGTAATTCAAATGGAAGGAAAATAGGTGGGTGGGTGGGTGGGTGCATGTTGGTGCGAGAGGAACATTTTGTACCGCAATGTGTTCCTTCCTGCTGGATTCACAGTCCGTGAAGGAGTCTCCTATAATTAACACATTGCTATTATCAATAAATGCTATGAAGAGGGACTGGGGAGAATTGGCAAAGATGCTGCTGCTCAAAGGAAGGCCTCCCCAATCAAAACCGGCTCCCACCACAGTAAGGAGCCAGTGGGGAGCTCAGAAAAAAGATGCCAGGAGTTGGTATTCCGGGTGTGAGCCATTCCCTCCTGCAGCCCTGTCGTTTCAGCTGGCTCCCGTTCAACCCACGTTGGCATGTGCTGTCTCTTAGCAACTGCCAGACGGACGGTCCCGGCTGGCCACTGGCAGCGTGCCAATCGGCCACCCAGCTTCGGTGCTGGTGGTGCTGGTGGAGCCCTGCCTTCCACAGCTCCTGGAAATTACCTGTTGGAAATGACCTCTGTTTTCCCAGGAAAAAGGATTTGTCAGGTGAGTCTGGCCTGTTCGTGGCAGCACCAGACCCTGGCTATGGCTGGAAAGGTGAAGCTCTGAAGCTGACACAACATCTTTCATAACTCAGCTGGCTGCTCCTACCTGATGTAGAGTCTCCCCTGAGCCTCACAGCAGCTTAGCTCATGAGCTAACACACATCAATGCATTGTTTGCACGTGCTGAACAAGAACATTTGTAAATGTTACATATGCTATGTAAAAATATTCACAAAAGTATTTTGCTTTTAATTTTTGTTAATTGTTTGAGGTTTTTGGTTTGGTTTGGGTTTTTAGGATTTTTTTTTCAATCCTACACTGGCAGAACTTTCTCTCTTTAGAGTTACTTTATGAGCTACAGTGCTCTATGAGGTGGTTTTTTGTGGGTTTTATTGGTCTCTTAGTTTCTCCCCAAACCCTTAATTTTTAAAATGTTAGGTTCAGCTTCACAGCTCCCAGTGCAAGCTGCTGGGCTAAATCTCAAAGCAGCGTTCTCCAATGGTAGGGCTGGGTCCTTGCCATTTCTGGGCCTGATCTTCACTGTACTACTCTGTATCAGCCATCAAAAATGAATGCAGTCATTCTTACATAAATGAATTCCTCTAGTTTAACTTTCCAACCTTGGGTTGTTTTTTATAATTGCAATGATGGAACAATTTAGATATATTCTATTTTGCTGTGCAGTATCGTAGAGATTGAGTGTTTTTGCACATAGCATACTAAACATCATTTTAGTGGTGAGACCAATGATAAGAACATTTTTTTTGTTCTAGAAAGTGCAAGTCCTTGGGAAAATGTATGTCTTTGCACCATGTTGTGACTCAATTCTAAAAAAAAATCTAGAAAGTCTATAGTCCCTAAGGAGTGCCTCTAAGCATCTGTTTTGGTCTACAATGTCTGTATTATTTCAAGTTCCTGAATGAGGAAAAATTATCATTGAGATCATTGCAATGGTCTAGAATTGACTCTTTGGGCTGTAGTTTCCCCTAAGTCATGCTGATTACCATACCATCTTCCTGAAAACACAAATAAGAATATTTTCTGGCATCAGTCAACGAAACCTCATTTCTGCTCCCACTGGACCTCTTTACATTTTGATGTGGAAGCTGAAAAGGCTCCCAAAAGCTCTTAGGCTCTTTTCTGCCCGTTGGTGGAAGCTAAATCACTTAACTCACTGTTAACCATTTTGAAAATAGATTAGTGGTTTTCTTATCTCAATTCCTTGTGGAAGGTAGGGAGTATTTAACAGCACTTGCTATGGCAAGCAGAGGTGAGATAGGTGCAGGCTGGACTCAGGAGAAAGGACTGAAGAATTCTATTGTACCAGGGAAGGGAAAAAAAGAAGCCAGTAATTTATAAAGCCCTCAGTGGGTCACCAAGGTTTTCCTTTATGGGCAGGATAAAGCGAACAGCTGTTCTACTACATTCCATTTGCTTGAGTCAACAGGCCCATTCTAATAGTTTGTTGATTATCTTACATTTTGCCAATATTGTGGTATGATTTCATTGTTTGTTTTATTGTTACTCAGATTGACAATGTTTTATCTTGTGAGCTATGATGAGATAGCACATAGGGTACAATGGTAAGAATTATTTGAGTTCCATTTTTAGCAGATTGCTTTGCTGTAGCTACCACCCTGCACTCGCTATTTCACGATTTTTGCTTTATGCTCCTCTCTTGTAACCCCCAATCAAAGCAATGTTTCTCTTGGCAGTCAGTGATTTAAGCCACTGCTCCTATCACACATGGTTGGCTTTTCTCCTTAAGGGGCAAACCATATTGTCTCTTTCCTCTTGAGAGGGCTCCCTCCTGTGCCCTTGGTATTGTGTTTGCAATATCCTCACATGAAAGTGATGATGTGGCTCTCTGGGCTGAAACTGTTGCTCTGCTTTATGCCCTGGTCTTGGAGGTGTTGGAGAAGAAATGAGTGGTGACATCCAAGCATGGAGGATCACCATCACACCCAGATTCTGCACTGGAGGCTCAGGGTAGAGTGGTGTCCATCCTTGACATCTTCAATGCGCAAAGCATAACACTAATTTTGTTATTCTTGGGCAATTATGGTCTCTTTTGCCACATGAGTCAATAACAAGTCCATTTACCTGCTATGGGGACATGAAGTGCTAAATGAGTTCCAGAAGGCCAGCTACGAAGTACCTGGCAGAAATCTAACAGGTTGCATTGGATGAACATGCAAGGGAGCAAGTGATGCCAAAGTAACTTCCCCACAAGTGAGTTTGGGTTTCCATTGCTACCAATTGAAATCCAAGCCACGGTACCGAGATCAGATTTACAGGGCCCCCCAAAAAATAATTAATAAGATTCTGGATCTGAATTGTACTGTATTATATATTCAGCCCTAACTTACTTCATTCTAACTCTTCCCTGTAGACATACTCTATTGGAAACATATGAAAAAGTTCCAAACACAAATGCCATGTCCCTAATAAATAAATTATTATGCTGGGAGCTGCAAGAATATTTTTCTGTTTTCTTTCAGCTAGTATTTTGCAAGTGTTAGCAATTTTCAAAACAGTTCAGAATTCCCATACCCATCTGTGGTGATTTCCCTCAGACACCCATAAACCCACTTTCTGAAATTTCTTATGTATTTTTAACTGTTCTAGTAGAAATATTCAATTCTTTTGATGCGCATAAAGCATCCTATGTTGTCAAACCACTTTTAAACTTCAGCAGAGAATGCAGCAGCATTAATAGTTATGTACCTTGCTCTGCTACTTCAAACTGCCCACTTTATTTATCTAAGATGTTCCAGTATCTTCTATCACTCTAGTCATTAGCAAATTTATGTTGCTCTCTTACCTTTTGCGTGCTTGTCAGGGCAGAATATGTAATAACAGTCTGTAATTAAATCTTCCTCAACTTACTTTATCACTGTACATCCTCTCTATACATTTTCTTCTTTCCACCGTCCATCAGATGATGGAAATGACAGAAAGGAAAGATACTGCTTGAGCTACACAAATACCTATATGCAAATTAATCTGAAATTAATCTGGACCCCCCCCTGCCCCACATTAAATTAATATTTAATGAAGCTCTCAAATTTTAGGATGTTAAATCTCATTTAGCTGAGATTTGAATAGAGCTGTTGATGTTTAGGTTTTGCAGTGATGGTAAGTTTGACTAGGAAATGAAAAGTTTTTAGCTTAAAGTAGCATAACAAAAAATTTGTGTGTTATGGTGAATCATTAGTAATATAGCACTCACAGTGGCATCAAACTTTTCATTTTAGCTGTGGTGAAAAATGTTCAAAGCAGGATCGATTTCTTCCACTTTTTTTTTCTTTAAGCTGAAGGCAAAGCAGGTTTTTTCCTTCCATCCTTGGTCTTACATGTATCCTTAATAGGATCCTTAAGTGTTAGTAAACTAGTGTAACTTTCTAAAGGAACAAAATATGTGACTGATAGAAGTAAAATATGCCTAAAATTTTGCAGCAATATATGATTAGAGTCCAGCTACAGCTTCTGGCTGGTGTGCAAAGTAAAAGTGAATGTCTTCACTCATATATTATCTAGAAGATTACGGAAGATATGACAAGGAAAAGTAGGAATTTTCCTCCTAATTTCTAATACTTGCACTTTAAGAGAATGGTATAAGTGGGTAATATTTTTTACCTCTAATTTTTTGGGAGATTTTTCATGATGGAAAGTGGAAGCAGATGAATGGAAATTTCTTTACAACCTAATATTGTATAAAGAAATTTTGTTTAGACTTCCTTGCATTATGCTGTGAGCACATTACTGACTCTGTGGGCTGTTTTAGGCTTAGAAAACTCCTTTGGAACTTCATAAAAAGATATAACTAAAATGTAGTTCCAATAAAAATCCTATACATCTCTTCATCAGGTACAAAGAAATACAAACAGCAAAAATTGCCAATTTAAAAAAAAAATCTGCAATAGGCGTTTTTGGGATTTGCATGAAAGCAGATTAATTAAAAAGGCAGCCTTACATTATACATAAAACTTGTGTCTCATTTTACTTTCAGTTGTCATAGTCTTTCTCTATTTCTCTCTTCCTCTGTTGAGGCTCTCTGGCTTTCTAATTTTACATATGAATTTGTAAGCTCCTCTGGAAACGTCTTCCTCTGCTTAGAATTTGGGGAACCATGTATCAAACCACAAGCCACTTTAAAAAAAAAATTATTTATTTTTTTAGTCTGGTGGAGTCAGTGAGGCTTAGACTGCAGGCTGAGCTCAAAAGCATTTCATGGTTCAAAAATCCTTCTAAATCCCCAAACTCGTCAAAGAGGTAAGAGAACCCTCTGGCCTGACCTGGCTTTTGGATAACTATAAGAGATGGAGCAGAAAAAGTGGTTATCAGCTGGAGTCTGAGGCGACTGATCTGCTGGCAAATGGGATACCTGGCTGACTGAGGGGAGACTGCAGCAATCATCACAGATGTGCTTTAGGCAAGTGGTTTCACAAAATCATATGAAAGTTGGGGTTGAAAGAGACACTAAAGATCATCTAGTTCCAACCATCCTGCCATGGGCAAGGATACCTTCCACCAGTAGACCAGGTTACTCAAGGCCCCATCCAGCCTGGCCTTGAACGCTCCCAGAAAAGGAGCACCCACAGATTCTCTGGGCAGCCTGTTCCAGTGCCTTTGATCCCAGTATCTAATGTAAACCTGACCTCTTTCAGTTTAAGGCCATCACCCCTTGTCCTATCACTCTGCAGTGACATAGATACATCACTCTATAGTGCTATATTGTCAAAAGTCCCTCTCCAGCTCTCTTGTAGCGCCCTTTAGGTACTGGAAGGTGACGCTCTGGGTGTGGGGGGGGTGGAAAGAGCCTTGCGTCCGTCCCGATCGCGTCCCACTGGAGCCGCTCCGGGGGGTGCCGCACAAACGTGCTCGGACACACTCTGACACACCGTAGCTCGTGGATACTCGCAGCCACTCATACACACAGAGCCTGACAGCTTCTGCAGCGTCGTCGGGGACAGAGGGGCAGGAGGGGTCCTTTGTATGGAGTTCTAAGGGGTTTATTGAGGTTCCTGCTCAAAGGGTCCCAGGGACGAAGAACACAGAACAATGAGGGGTCCGGGGTTTTATCCGGGGTCGCTCCAGGGGAGGGCAGAACATCAGAGCCTATCCTTTGGGGGCCAGGGGGTGGAGAGGGCGGGGGGTAACAGGAGGGTGACCAGTGGGAAAGGCGAGGGGTGGAACAAGGGACCCCGGAACCAGTGCGGTATCAAGGAAAGNGGACTCAAGAGTCCTTATGGCCTCCCACATCCTCTCTCCAGGGGAGCACAGAGGGCTGCTGGGCTAAGAGCTCACAGCCCTCCACAGATTCAACCACTGCACCAGAAGGTGTCCTAAGGCCTCCTCAGACCCTTCTCTTCTCCAGCCTGAACAACCCCAGCTTTCTCAATCTGCCTTCATAGGAGAGGTATTCCAAGCCTATGATCATCTTTAGACTCCTCTGGACCCACTTGAACATGTCCATGTTTTTTCTCTTCTGGGGACCCCAGAGCTGGACACAAGGTGGGGTCCACAAGAGCAGAGTAGAGGGGGACAATCACCTCTCTTGACCTTCTGGCCATGCGGCTTTTGGTGTAGCCCAGGGAAAAGTTGGCAAAGATCTCCTGTCACACCTTGCAGCTTTCTCCACATTTTTTTCCTAATCTTCCCCTTTCTTTTTTCATCCACACATGGCTGGTGTGGAAGACCAAACGCCCTACAGCTGGCAGCTGCTGCCTGGCTCCACCTCTGTGTTTATTTATGGGAGGCTATGGGCAATTTTCATTAATGTTTTGTGTTTCTCATCTTAGCCTGGATTCTTTGGTCACTTCCAGTCATTCTACAGCCACCACACCATAACATAATGGATTAATCTTTGACCTCTGAAAACATGTGAAGCCCCACTGTAAGAGAATCTTAATGATTTGTGATCTCAGCTGTTAGAGGAAATAAACAATTGCAAGATGTTTCCTTTTCTTGGTGATACCAAAATGAACTCCATTAAATATGATTTCTGATAAATTTTTAAGTCTGCCAGTTTCAGTCTGATAATTCATACCAACCTTTTTTTTTTTCTAGTAAACTGAAGAGAAAAGGTGAGGGGGGATATCTCTGGAAAGTTTCTAGGAATTAGAGTTCGCTATATGGTGTATTCATGATGTCTTAGCAATTTTAAAGCAAACATGAAGGAAGCTGTTACCTGAAAGTGTTAACCTGCTTGAAAGTACAGTGCTGGAGTCCCTTATTAGACACTGAGTCAAGTGCATTGATATGGGAGATTTTACCTTATAGTATCATGTGGTTATTTCACCAGAGAGCACTAGTTTTCCTTGCCTTGTTTGCAGAGCTGAACCTAGGTAGGTATGTCTGTACTCCTAATAAATTACCTACACAACTCATTTGAGAAATATAGATGAATCATTGAGAGTGACAAGTATAACACTGTAATAAAATTCCCATTTGAGCCAGGGAAAATTGTACTGGAGACTCAAAACATCTACATCTGGAAGTGTGTTCTCAACAGCAGCAAGTTACAGCTATGCTGAACAGATTCAAGTGGAGTGAGAGGTGGTGTTAAAAGAGGTGATGGTCCCTTATCTTTAACACACTGGTGCTAAATCTTTGCCTCTCTTTACCTTACACATATCCCAGATACAGATACTTCCCTGTTTAATGATTTCAGCAAATAAAATTAAACCCATGGATACACAATGCTTGGGGAGTAAATGGATGGTGGGCAATAGAAAGGCCACTGTCATGACTGATACTTGTTTATTCAGTAGCCTGATTTCTGCAGCCTATTGGGTAAATGCTTGTGTCCAACTGGACATTCCCAAGCTTGACATTTTCAAGGTGCTGTAGCTATGTGCAGCATTTTACAAGTGAAGCCAATGGAGCAGAATTGTCATACACCTTGTGTGCCCCTATATTTATAATTTAGTTTAAATGTCTATGTGCATATGCAAGGTAGATCCATCTACTTCTCTCTTGAATGCCATTGCCTTGAACATTTTCCACATATGTGGAAAATAAGACATTCAATGACTTTGTTACTGCACAGATATGAAGCCATATCACACTGAGTAATTGCGTCCTGTGATATCTGGTCCCACTCTATGATGTCTGTGGGCTTTGTTTTGGAGATTCATCTCTGTAAAGTGGCATTTTAGGATGCTTTTGAAAGTGACTACTTTGTCCATCTTCTTTGGTATGACAGAGAAGTGCAGGGGGGAAAATACTGTTAAAAGGGTGAAGATTATAATGATTCAACAGCATGGTAAGAAAGTCATAGCTGGGAACACAGACCAGATGCTTAGAGCAGGGATGGGCTTTTAAAAATCTTCCACTGCAAAGGAAGGAATAGGAAATGTGGTTTTCAGGTGCAGCAGGATTAGTGTTACATGTTTGTATGTGACAGTAAAGTCTGCTCTAACTGTCCTGTTTTGTAATGCCATGTTGATTTTCCTCCTTTTAAGTACTGCTTCATACTGAAAAATGATTAAGTATGGTACTGCAGGTAAAAGACATCAGAGCAGCAAACCTGACTGTGAAAAACCTTTTTATAACTAGGCAAATAAAACCAGAATTGCTGCAAAAATTGCTACAGAATTGCTACAATAATTAAGTACAAATAATGGCAAAATATAAGGAATTATAAAGGATTTTAAGGCAGCTTGCAGTTCCCAGTACTGGGTTTCCAGCACAGCACTAAATGGAAGTGCAAGTTTGAGGACCATTGAACAGAGTTTCTATCCCCAATGAATCACAATTAGAGTAACACCTGGATTAATAAATTTGTGCTGATCCACTAGGGAAATTCACCTTGTTTAATAGCCCTCAAATTTATAAATAAAGTTGTTTATCTGTGGCAGGATGAACTACTTTGTCCCAGGTTGGGCTGCAGAGCTTGTAGAAAGACTTCTTCAAGACCATTTGAAGGACTTTTCAGTAAAACTATGGAGAGCAGTGCTGCCCCTTCATAGGCTGGCCATGTTTCCATAGTTCTGCCTTTTCATTAACTGCAAGTAACCTTGTTACACTTACAGCCTGATTCAGACATGGAAAGTTTGTTATTTTGGACCAGCTTTTGCCTCAGAAAATATTTGACATAAAGAAATGCGAGAGTTAAGATGCTGAGGGATTACCGAATATCTTATTTATGCTCATATAAGGTGATGCCTGAATCAGATGCTTAGAGAGGTTTTGGTGATACAAACGTGTAGTTCCAATATTTTTCCATCATTTGCTGTTTTATGCCTGATGGGTCGCCTTAGTGTAGTTATATACTCCCTGTTGCCAGATAGGATGATTTCACACTCTCATGTAAAATGGGCTAAATTTACCTGACTTTTGCCACTTTGCCAAAGCTTCATAATGCTCTCTTGCTGCTTTTCAACATTAAGACAGATACTATTATATCTTGCATCATTTCTTCTTGAAATGTAATTTTAAATCTTTGGAGACAGAAACCTGGAGCTAGATTTTCACTGCTTCTACCAGTTTGGAGACTGGAACCTAGCTCCAGTAGGAGATTAAGAAACAGCACACATAGAGTGTGTGACATCCTGCATCTGCTGTGATCTGTGTTGGAGGGTGGACTGGTTGCAGACACAGGGACTGTACATCCGCATGCTCAGCCCTGTGCATCAGGCAGTGAGACAAGTGGGGAACAACGTCACTGTCACCTTTGTCCCCATCCTGTCATCTGGTGCCTCTTTTACTGGCCTGCCACCATCTCAAAACTGCAAAGAATAAAACCATTTTTATACACGTAGGCAAGGACATGCAAATGACATTACAAAAACCCAACAATAAAGCATGAAAGCTGAGCCTGGTTGTGTGAAAGACTTTCTTCTGAGCCGCACTTGAGTCTGTCAACATGGGATGTCTAATGACCTACACAAGTTGTAGGAACCGCCCTAAAAGGGTTCACCAGCTCATTCCTGAAAGTTATAAATCAATTAAATGTACTTTTATGATTACTGCTGAAGTTCTGCTTTCCCACCTTTTCTACCCCTTTCAGACATATCTGGTTCTGAGGAGGTTCAAATCTCTTGTATATTGGTTTAAATGGTACCCACCTAACATTATTTATGCAGTAAATTCTCTGCTTATTCTGCACAAATAAGACATGTCAAGAATAAACAGGCTCTGTGTCAGTGATAAATGGCACTCTACAAGATCTAGGAACATGTATCATTGGGGTTTGTTGATTATTCAAGTGACATACGGTAGTGAGAGTGATTAACGCTATACTGCTCAAATTCATCAGTGAATGAAAGCATTACATTACTGTGGTTCATGCTGAAACAAGCTACTAAATCAGACTCTTCCAAGACAGTGAGCATTCACTTTTCTTAAGTGCTAAATAAACCTTGTGTCTTTAGGTTAGCAGAAATTGGACAAATGAAGAAATCAAGCCCAGTGTTAAAGCTGCAATTTTGAAAGGTTTTTAAAGAAAATCCCTAAATTGACTGAGTTTTACGGCTGACTTTTAGCATCAAAGAAGTGAAGCTGTATGCATTTTTTGAGAAAAATTGTGAAAATTGTATTTGTTGAGGACATTCTTTAGTAGCTTTTAAAAATCAGAATGTTGATAGAGAGGGAGGGCAGAAAGGTACAGGAAACTAATGCCTGTTGTTTTTCAGTAGAAACACAAAGCAAATGGAATCTTAGCAAGTGTTAGAAAAGTTGTGCATGAAGGAAATAGCTTACCTTACCCTAATTATTTTCTACTCCTATGCTGGTGAAAAATCAACAGGAGCTTAGCTGGCTGAGCTGGATTGGCGGAAGTGCTCTCCAACAGCAACATCTGCAAAAAAGGTCAATAGCAATTAAGCAATTTTATTCATTTGAAGTTTCAGTTCTTTGCCTTAATACAGTCAAATATATACTTAGACATAATTAAAATTTATGAATTTTTAGCCGGTCTTATGACTGGGACTTGAATGCTTGGAGTTGGTAATGGAGGGAGATACATCTGTGTTATGGAGGTGCAGATGTGTGTACATGCACTCATGAAAGCTTTTATGTGGCTGATAACGATGTGATCCATGCAGGCTGGACATCTCATTCACCATATACTAACCCAGATTCTGGTTCTTTCAGCAGCTGGTCTGAAAGGGTTGGCAGAGAAATGTTTTTCCTTGCAGCTGGCTGTGTGCACTGAAAAACTGTACTGCAGCTCAGACAGGGAAATAGTCGTGGGATTTTGGGTGGATTTAAGGTCTATCACCATCTGAATATCAAAAGTGAAAAAATGGTCTGGTTCTGTGTTTTAGAAAGGCAGGAAATCTACTTTCCAAACATAAAAGGGTTGTGCATAGGTTGTTTTGGGAGAGCTCAGGAGAGTGACTGTCACTTTCCTGATGTTTAAAGAAGGCGTCTGAGACCATTCAAGAAATTTCTGAAGTATATATATTTTCCTCTCCCTAGGAAATATGAGAATCTGACATATTTTACAGACATGCACGCATACACTACTAATGAAAAACTTCAGAACTAATAAAATCTTTCAGGACCAGCTTTTCTGTGGCATGTTGACATCTACTGAATGCGAGACAATGATGCTATGAAAGTTTCATTGACACACATTTGGGCTGACCTACATATAATCTTCGTGCCTTTCTTGCAGACACACTAACATCCGAACAAATATGCCACATCAGCTAATCAGTTGCTAGAAAATGCGAGCAATGGTAGGAAACTTGTAAGTATATCTCACTAGAGACCCAGCTTGCAAAGGGTGAAGAAGTAATCCTTTTCCAAAACTTAGCAGGTATACATTATCTTTTTTCTACCTCACAATAACAAACTATTTTAAAAATGCATAACTTAGATCTACAAACTTACCTCAGTCCTGTCTTTGCCAAGTAGTTGGGAAAATAAGGGATGTCTTCATCTTCATTTGAAAGATGAGGGGAAATACCACTGTCTTCAAGCTGTTGCACTGCTAAGGCACAAGCTGCAGAGTGGGTAAATCTTTCTAACAAGAGGAGAGGATAAGCATGGGATAGTTTACATATGGGAAACCTGGTAGTTAAATTCTGAAGGCTTTTAAGACACACAGTTCTTGGAAGTGGATTTCCACAGTGCTGATCTTGCTTTTATGCATGCAGTAGCATATGGCACATAGATACCTGAGTTTCAGCATCTCCGCTTGGACCAAGCAGGCTTGAGATCCCGAGCACAGCCTGGAATTGCTGGCTGCAGCACAGCCGCTGTGTAGGACTTAGGAATTCAGGTCTGGCACCAGGAACACTTCCCAAATCCACATGTCCATCCCCCCGTGCACTCTGAAACAACACAGGGATATATGAGCAGTATTTGAAGTGTACACATGGTTTATCAGGCACAGGGGAGGCCTGAACACAGGTTTCCCACTTCCCAGGTGATTAGTCTAATCACCAGAATAGACAAATAGCTGCCTTCTCTATGATTTATATAGTTATTCACAGAAAACAGCTCAATTAAAGGTTACTACCCCATTACAACCAAGCCATTAGGACACTAACTTAATCAAATGAATTTCCTGAGCATTCAGGGATTTGTACTGAACAGAAATCCTACCCTGAACCCGAGTAACCACACTGACAAAGCTATTTTAATGCAAAAATTGAGAAGAACACTGATGTCGACGACTTGAAAAATTCTCACTATTTTGTTTCTTTGAAAAAAGTCTGTCCCCCTTCCGTAAGTCTAATTTCTGTGTTGATTAGCTCCTATCCATTTCCTACTGTTATATTTCCATCTCTCCAGAAGGCAGACTGACAAGGTTTTCCCCTTCTGGTAAATAATGATCACCTCCCAGCCGTCATGACATAGACGTAGCTCCACATTTGGGATGGAAAGAGTCCTGCTTAGCAAACTGATAGCCACTTGTTACAGGGAAACAGATTCTTAAATGAAATCTTTGCACCTATCTTTCATATTCTGACTGGAAGAAAAACCCCTATTAAGCAAGCCCCCACAAAGAAAATAAGATTTTTAGGCCATTATCAGACTTTCTGCTATCTTTTCAGGCTTGCAATTCGTTTCACTTTGTCTTTAGGGTAGTATACTTTTGATTTATAAATACCCCTGCCCTCATGCTTATTCCTTTTTCCTTTTCTTTCCGTGATGGTTTGCAGATATGCCATTTAGACCACTATTGGCAGAATAAGATATGGTAGTTCTCTTTTCCAAGGTCTGAATCTCATCTCTATCCAGTACTGGCATCTCTCTGATTTGCAAAAAAAAATCTGCTTCTGTTGCTCTTCCTTAGTTGGACATTATACAGATTTCATCAGGCTCCTAGTTTTGCCCAAATGATGTTTGTCTGGTTCTGCCACCAATAACCTGACCTAAACCATCACGTAATTTTGTCCACCTATGCCTGTTAAAAGAGCTTGGGATCTGACTTTGGCTGTGTCCATAGAAAATTTCCAGTCCATTCAATGGCAGCTGGATGAGCTCATTACTTGGCAAATCAAGGAAGGATTTTAAAGAGTGACGTCTCTTCCTAAATACCTTGGAGATATTTGGAAAATTACTGTGACGATTATTTTTGTTAGGATAGCTGAGATGAGAGTTAGATTAGGAGCAGTCCNAGATTAGGAGCAGTCCAGTTAGCATTCAGAATAACCAAAACTTGTGGTCCATATGCAAAGATGCAGCTCTTGCCTGCTACTAATTAGTCTAGAAAAGAGTAATGACGTAAGAAGTTGCTCCTAGAAGCAGCCTGTACAAACACATGTGACACTGCAGGCTCTCTCATCCGCACAAGGAAAGGAATTAAGCCCTAGGAAATAAGGAAATAGCTGCTAAATGGTGACCTGTTGTCCCACTGCAGACTGTGCCTGCCACAGGAGACTGGGTGAGGCTGAGGGTGACAGGTAACCTGAGACCCACCAGAAAGGGTCTTTACTCCTTTAGCTGCTCTGTGATGTACGGAGGAGTAAATTACTTTTTGTTGCTGAGCCTAAAAGTTTTCAAAGCACATTTTTTTCTTTTTTCTTTTTTTTTCCTCCCTTCATGACAGACTGAAGAACTCATTGGTGCTGTAATGAAAGGCAGTCTGCGTTCCCTGTCATGTCAAGAATGCTGCATAGGGAAAGTCGACATGATTTCATGGCTAATGATTCACTCGCTAATATCAATGTGGGCTGCAGTGAGGATAACCAAGTTGAGCTGTCTTAGATCAAATGATTCAATTAGGCCAGCTGTCCCTATTTGTCATGGCTCAACTCGCTTTCAAATTACCTTTCCAAAGTGTGTACGTGCCTTAGCATAGAACTTAACAGCTCAGCTGTTTTACAAAAAGGGGATATTTAGCCATGGTGATAAGGGGGAAGAAAGACGTCCCTTTTTATCTGCACTGAATGCTTTTCTTTAGCAGTTACAGTATGTATTTAACGGGCTAAACTTTAAACATCACTGTCAAGTGTGAATCACTCTACTGTCCTAATGACAGTGCTCTTTTAAATTTTTGGATTATCTTTTGACAGGTTTATGAAAATAGAAAAGAAAATCTAATGGGGTGTGTGTGCACAGGGACAAGCAACACAGAAGGGAATAAACGGTTCACAGAAACCAAAAATAAATCTGTGGTCCCTCAGATGTATCCTTTAGACTTAAACTGAGCTGAAGTCAGTAGCAGCCAGATCGTTCATACAATATCTACCAAAGAGCTCTTCTGCAATGCATGGTTATCTTGGTTAAGCTCCTTATTCCTCAACACGTTCCTGGCAGGAGGACGACCCAGCCGTCCCTCGGCAGCAGCCCTCAGTGTCACAGTGGTGAGTGCTCTGCGGAGACAAACCGGAGCTGGAGCCTGGCAGCGGCAGCGCGCAGACCCGGGGCTGAATAGGCATGGAAATTCAATTACCCTTGGTGGTGGTCCCTGCAGCGCCGGGCGGGGAGGCTTCTCCTGCTGAGGCTGAAGCAGGAAGGAAGGAGGCAGCGACTGTGCTTGCAGAGCTTCCAGTGGGCATTGACTGACTTTTTAGTATTGCAGAGGTTTTAAACTGGGGGAGGAACAACCTGGATGTACACAAAACAGATAAAAGTTATTACAAACACACAATCACAGCTGTTCATATAGTCTCACGTATTTCCTGTAGTTGCATTTGGCTGATAATTTGTGCCTTCTAATTTTAAGTATTTTAGTAAGATTCCAGTGGTGCCTGAAAAATACTCCCCTGCTGTCTGTATGGGTCATCTAAACTATATATATA
>VZRS01014869.1:0-87599 GCA_013398055.1 Ifrita kowaldi
GGGGCCGGGCCGGGGCCGCCGCCATCCGGGAGCCGCTGCCGCGCCGCCCGCAGCCCGCCCTGCCCCGGCCGCAGGGAAGGGCCGTGGTAACAGCAGGGCCTTTTCGCGGACTTGTGTGCAGTCTCGGTTTAGGGAGGTAACGCCCGAAGCAAAGGTGGAACCTGTGTTTTTTCTGTTATTAACTGGCCCGTGAGCAGTCGCCAGCCTGTGCTGCTGGAAGGAGACCCTGTGCAAACAAATGCTTCCTTCAGTTGCTCGTTTATTTGTAGCGTAAAGACGGGGGGAAACCGAAAGCAGCATGTGGCAGATTAAAAAAACAGTCGTTGTTCATTTATTTTCCTTGTACCTTTTGCACCTTCTCCATCAGACCTCCCCCTTGAACTGTCGCTTGTTCATGCCGAAGATGCCGACTCCACGTAGCCACTCTGTGTGTGCTCTGTGCCCTCTGAGCGTTCTGTAGTGTCACCGCGGGTGGGACAGCAGAACTGGGGTCTCGGGCAGCACACGAGAAGCCAGAAGAAAGCTGTGAGTCCGGGCAGAGTAACTACGGCAAGGGAAAGGCAGCGCCCCAAGAGCTGAGCTGGACCGCAGCCCAGGTGGTGGCAGGTGGGTGTCCTGGAGAGCGGCATCCCACCGAAGCAAACTACTGCTCATGGGCACAGATGTTTGCAGGGCTGTTCACAACACGAACGCTAAGGTTTGCGAGGCAGACCAAGGGATTGCTTACGTGTGATCCTGAAGTTTTAGAGGTTTTCTTTCCGGTTTCATTATAAAACACTATTAAAACTCTGAAAGTGGCAGGTGTCTGGCTGACTTCATCTCTGAGCCTCAAGCCACGAGAACAATGTGATGAAAAATGGTGGTGTTCTGAGGTGTCTGTGACCAAACCCGAGGCAGCCCTGCACTTGTGGTCTCTCAGGGCTCTCACGTGCATCATCTCCAAGGTTTGTGGTTTTTTTTAATTATTATTTATTTTTTCCCCTCTACCCCAGTGATGGGGTAACTAACCCCATCAGTGCCTCCCCCGGGGATCCCTAATGCTCCCTCCCCATGTCCTTGTGTCCCTCCCCAGGATTGGAGGAGCACTTTGGGGCCCCAGGGAGTTTTGGGGACCGTCCGAATTATGGAAATTTTGGGATGTTTTAGGGGTGCTGACTCCCTCCGTGCCCTCCCCAGGCACCCCCAATGCCTCTCCACCATGTCTTCTTGTCACTTCCCAGGATGGCTGCTGGGGATTTGCGGGGGTGGGGAGTGGGTTAGGGCGGGTGTGAAGAGCAGGACCGGGGGTTTGGGAGCTCGGGCTGGCGGCCAGTGCCGCTCCGGTGGGGCGGGAGCAGTGGGCGGCCCGGCGCTCACAGGCGCGGCCCGCGGGTGCCCACAGCCGGCCCCCGCCCACCGCGCGTCTCCTCGGAAACCCCGCGGCGTGCGGCCAATGGCGCGCTCGGCCACGGCGCCGCCCCTCCCGCNCGCGAGCCCGCCCGCGCGGGCGCGCCGGGGTGGGTGGGGCCGCGGGGCCGCGCCCGGAGAGCGGGAGGGAGCAGGGAGGGAGCAGGGAGGGAGGAGGGAGCGGCGCCGGGACCGGCAGTACCGGGCCGTGCGTGCCGCGACGTAACGGCCGCGCTGCCCCCAGGTGACATGAGCTCGCAGCAGTTCCCCCGTTCGGGCGCGCCTCCCGCCGCCCTGGGACCAGCGCCGCCGCCCATCCCCACCAGCGGCTCCGCCGGGATTATCGCCCCCGCCGCCACAGGTAAGCGCGATCCCGGCCCCGCATCTGTCGGCTGCAGGGGCGGGGAGCGATCCCGGTGACCCCGTCCCGTCCATCACCCTCTTCCGTCTCGGGTGGGGGGAGCGGTGGCGGCCGACCTGAAAGCTGCCGCGATTCCGCGTGGGAAGAGCACGGTGGGAGTCGGGTCAGCTGCGGGCTCTGGAAAGTGCCTGCAGCACCGGGATGCGCCTCTGCTGCCAAGGGTCTGTGCGCACTTGCCTGGCCCTCTGAGCTCGTCCGCTCTGTGTTCTTAGCAGAAGTGACGAGTGGGCACGGGAACATCTCATGGAGCTGGAAACGGGGTGGGAACCCTGATTCCAGGTCCTGCTGTCCCTGCCACGGTGACAGGTTTTCAGCAGGCCACCAGAAGTGACTGGGGGAGCAGCTGCATTTTCAGGAGGGTTTATACTTTTTTTTCAGCTTGACATTCAGATATGTATTGTATTAAAATGCAGAGTTTTCCATGCTGTTTGATGTGGGACTTAATGACAGTTACTTAGATAATTAAATTTTTTTTACTTGAAAGAAAAGTTAGTCAATCTGTGTTTAAAGAAGGTGTTTAGATGGACTTCCCAGAGCCTGACCCCAGGTTGCCCAACATTGCCAGGCTCCTCAGTTCTGAGGAGAACAGACAGAAGCAGTGCCAGAGTTCCCAATTTTTTCATCACTGGAATATGTTTAATTGTCAGAGTGAATTTCTTTAATTTAGATATTTCTGATGTCTCATCTCTGACCTAGTGGGTGACCAAAGTGAACTTTTTAACAATTCTTACCTTTTTCTGTTTTTTTTTCACTAGTGAGTGACGAATCTAGTCGTGAGTCAGAAGTTGCTCCCAGAGAGCACATGGGCCCCAGTGGCTCCATACAGCCTCGGGAGGAGAAGCAGGAGCCTGTGGTGGTTCGGCCATACCCACAGGTCCAGATGCTGACACAGCACCACCCTGTCCAGTCTGGTGCCCCAGTGACAGTGACAGCACCACCAGCACATTTGACTCCAGCTGTGCCACTTTCTTTTTCAGATGGACTTATGAAGGTAAGGAGAGGATTCATCGGGGGAAAAAATACAATCTGTATGAGTCGGTGTTGAGAAAAAGTAAATTGCACCAAACCCTTCCCTGCTTTTGTTTCTAAAGCCTTCCTTGCATGCTTCTGCTGACTGTGCAGTGCCTTGTGGGTTTGGCTGTTCCAGATGATACACTGAGGACTTCCAGCATTATTTTTGAGGGGGATGTCTTTTGTTTATCTTTTAAGAGAAGTTATTTCAATCAGTTTCTGGAATATTGCATTTTCTCTGCAGAATATAAAATTAACTGGTAATATCCAGTGTTTGTAGGGCAATACCATAGCCCTGACAGATTCTGCTGATGACTTGTGCTAGAACCTGCATATTTCCAGGACAAAATATGCCCTCTCTTTGTTTGGAATAACCAAATGTTCAGTATCTTTCCTGTCCAAATATTTAGCCATACTTGCATAAACTTTCTCCTCAGGCTTTGACCCCACAACATGATTGCTGCTTCAACCCTGAGCTCTCATTTGAAGTTGCCAATGTTTCTGTCTTTCCATTTCTTGTAGCCTCCCTTGAAGCCCACCATGCCCAGCCGGCCCATTGCTCCTGCTCCACCCTCTACTCTCTCAGCTCCCACAAAGGTCCCTGGGCAAGTGACTGTGACCATGGAAAGCAACATACCACAGGCTCCAACAATTCCTGTGGCAACAATCAGTGGGCAACAGGTCTGGTTTTCTAGTGGCTTTTGTGTTCCATCTCACTGCCTGGTCAGATCAGTACAAGTACAACTGAGGTGGGCTTTTGGAGCAGGAGGGAAGGTAAAAGAGCAGGTTTCCCTATTCAGTGCTACTGGTTGTTGGATCAGTTCTGCTTGGATCATTAAACTTCAGCCTTAGTTATCACCACCTCTTTACAAAGCTGCTGATTTGTTGTAATCATCCAACTGAGATAGCACAGCCAGGCTCTGATGGCAGAGCCATACCCAAAAGCTGGGTCTTTCCTCAAAAGCTCCTGCTGTGTCAGTGTCACTTGAGAGTTTCTACTGTAGACAAACTGCTGGGATTCATTATTGCAGGGTTCCTCAGCTTCCCTGGGAGGAGATCAGAAGAGACTGGTGAACAGTTCATAGGGTTGCATTGTGTTCTTACTGAACTAAGAGTGACAAAATTTGAGGGAGCCTGTGTAGATAATGTTTTTGAATTTTTTTTCTCCTCTAACTTGACTGTACAGGCAGTTCTGGTGGTTTGAAAATGGTTTGTCAGAATGGTCATTACTAAACCTCTCAGGGTTTTGATGTAAATTGCCTTTAGGTGGACTTGAGTTAGCCTGGCTAAGGATGTGCAGCAGTTTCAGTGGATTTATATTAATATCCCTGGGAAGTCTAGAATTATAAAACAATAGAATTTGTTCCAGCATTTGCCAGGTTTCCACCATTCTCTCAACTTTATTGGAGAGGTGGTACAAAACTATGCTTTAATGTCACCAATGCTAGAAGGGCCACCTCTGTGGGTGGTTGTGGGTGGCTGCTGAGTGACTGTCACCCAAGTACCAACTATAAAAACAGACCAGTGAAACAGAGAAGGGTTTACATCTTCCAGTGTCAGCAGGCTCTGTAACTTGATCCTGTACAAACGCCTGCCTCTTTCTCCACTCAGCTTTTAATGCATGCAACCTTGATACACCAATTATTTCTCCAAAATCTCTTTTCTGTCTCTGAGGCTGAGATGTGGTAACTCTGTGGCCATTAATTTTTGTCAACACAGCTGACTTGTTTTGTTCTTGAACTCTGCAGGGGCATCCCAGTAACTTGCATCATATCATGGCCACCAACGTGCAGATGTCCATCATCAGGAGTGGTGCTCCTGGGCCTCCCCTGCACATTGGAGCTTCTCATCTGCCCCGAGGTAAAGATCCAGCTGTGCTATCCCTGCCTCCTGTTCACAGTCTCTCAGCTGGTGCATTTAGCCCACACCTCTGAAACTCCTCACTGCTAGTGCAACTCTTTCTTCAGATGTTTAAACTGTTAGCATGAGTGAGTGACTGCTGGGCTTTTAAGAATTATGTTGCCTTCAGCCATTTAGGGCAGCACCATGTGACTGTTTAAAATGCTGGCAGATACCAGCACATCTGTTATTCTAATTCTTTACTGTTAAAACACTCAACACTTTCAAGAAAAAATATCCACTGTAGAGACTCACCTGCCCTGCAAAATGTCATGTACATTCTTGGTAGCAGGTATTGCTCACCTATGGTGGGGCAGCTGGGCAGTTGTGAGGCACATTCTTGTAGCCCTCTGTCACAGGACCACTCATGCATTGTTATGCATGCTAACACATCATATTGTGTGCATTTGCATTTACCTGTGAGTTAAGTGCTGGTGATAGCTACAGGCCCTTGTTTCCCCAGGATTTTGCATGCTACAGCTTGTAAAACAGGAGATCAGCCCCTTAGTGCAGCCTTGTGCTCAATACAGCCTGTCAGATTTCTGACTGCAGCTTTACTTTCGAAGTCTCATGGGTTAAGTTTGTAGTTCAGCTTTAAACTGATCTGAATTCCAAGTACCATTTGTCACTTTTATTTCCTTTTATGTTCAATGTTATTTGCTCACTCAAGAAAAATAAATTGATGTGAGTGAAAACATAATCTTCTTTAATTAGAGCAGGTGGAGGGACTGTGGATATTTATCTGTAGCTGAAGTAGTGTTCACCTGCTTCTTGGGGCACAGCTGCCACAGACTTGGACTCTCAGTACACATTATCTTTTTTCCCCTGCTCTTTTTCTCTTGGTTTGATTATTAACTTTTGAGGTAGTCATTTCAATGGAGGACACGTACAGAAGGTATGCAATCCAGTCCATCAACTGATTGCAAGGCTATTTGCCTTGGTGATTTATTATGATCAGGAGTGAGCAGACAGTAGACAAATTAATCAATTGCAGGTTTCAATGGTGTGGAGTTTTGGTCTTGTTTTTTTCGGGGGGAGATGTGGCTGTTTGTTATGTTTTGTGTGGTGTTTCCTTGTTGTTTTGGTTTCCTTCTTTTGCAAGTGTATTTTTCTTCTGAACTTCATCAGGTGCAGTGAGATCATTGCTGGTATCAGGTGACTTGTTTACATATTGGCTCAGCAATCAAACTGAATTATTTCTACTGACTTCCGTAGCTTGGAATAAGAAAACATGGGATTTGTAATGCAAGGCTATTATAGGGGAATAAGAAATACCTATAAGGCAAATTAATTTAAAATAATACCTACCCTTCCAGACATGCTTTTGTAAACCCTGTGTATATTTGTTGAAAGCCTTATTTTTTACACCATCCTCACATGAACTGCCATGCATATGAAATTAGAACTGAAATACCAGCTAATGTCAGGATCTGTCTGTGGTTGTGTCAGAGCTGTTGGGTGCACAGAATTTAACACGCTTGGTTTGTTTGTTCCCCAGGTGCAGCAGCTGCTGCAGTGATGTCCAGTTCCAAAGTAACCACAGTCCTGAGACCAGCTTCCCAGTTGCCAAATGCAGCTGCAGCTCAGCCAGCAGTTCAGCACATCATTCACCAGCCAATCCAGGCAGGTAGCAGCCAGGCAGCTCTGCACATCACTGACCACCAGCTCCAAACTCTTCCTGGCACGCACCTGTAATGTATAACATCTAATTGCCTGATTACTGGGCTGAAGCTACTGTCAGCTCTCTTCCAGGTCTATTTTCTTTATTTCCTTCATAGACTTGGTGCCAGAAATTGGGTTTTTATCTGTCTCCAAAATGCTTAGAAACTGGGAAGATGATTTAGTTCAGACATGCTCAAGTTTTAAAGTCTGGAAAGTCCGGTACAATGTGCTGGTGTTGATTTATTCTTCAATATATGAATTGATGTAGAATTTTTGAAATCTCACTGTAATATGTATATCTCAGCTTTTGTACATGTATAAGGAAAAGATTGTAGGTATCATCTCCCTACAGCAGTGCTAGTGTTCAGCCTTAGGATAGAGGGTTAAACATCTTCACACTGTGCTTCCAGTTAGGATCCCCATCACCTCTGACTTCATGGATATACTTGAATTGGAATTTCTTTTCATTCTGAAGGGAGCTGACCTTTGGGGTTTTTTCTAAAGACCTTCAAGAGATCCAGTCTTGTTAGCTTTGTTGGTTACTGGTTCCTGTGCTGTATGTGTGTTGAAAACCAGGGCAGTTTTGCTTAGGAGCTTGCAGATCGATTCAGAAAGACTGGAAATGTCTCAGAATGCCAACTTAGTGCGAGGTGTAGGGAAGCCAGTTTTAACCAAGTAATTCCTAGTTGTTCTCTAAACAGCAGAATTCCCTTTCTGAAACTTCTTTCTTTAACTGTTTGTTTTTTGGTTTTTTTTTAATAGTCTCGTCCTCCTGTGACAACTTCGAGCACTATTCCTCCTGCAGTGGTGGCAACTGTCTCAGCCACCAGAGCTCAGTCCCCTGTTATAACCACAACAGCAGCACATGCCACAGAGTCAACCCTCAGGTAAAACCTACAGTGCTCTGACTTGACAGAAGTTGCAGCGAGGGGAAATGTTAATTGTCCAGAGCTGATAATCCCCTACATGTGGGATGATATAAGACAAAACTGGTAATGCTTGCACAGTGCAAATCCTTGCAGTTCTGTGAATAAAAATGAGTATAAGCATGAACTGCTGCTCTGTGTTAAGAGAAGGAAAGACCTTAACGAATCACTTTTGAAGTCCTGCTCCCTGGACAGCAGGGTTTGTGTTGCAGGAACTTGTGGATATTTGGCCCATATTTTTTACAAAGACACAGCGAAAAGTGAAACATGAATGTTGAAAAGCATCCCTGATATGAAGTACCCTTTATGAACTGATAAAGAGTTGTGATAAGACTGCCCTCCTGGCTGGGTACATTGGGCAGATGAGGGTAGAACAGTGTAGTTCAAATTCCTTATGTTGCTTTGCCATGTGACTGACAGCAGCACTGCTGTCACCGGGGAGGAGGCTGAGGCCTGATGTGTGTAGTGATCAGTGAACATAACTGTATCTTAAAGCTACCATGAGACCTTCTCCAGGTTACAGGTTTCTGTGAAGTTAATGTATTCCAGTTTAAATTCCCCGGCTGCCTGATGGCCTCAGCCCCTCATCACTCCTCTGGGGCTCTCCCACTGGTCCCTGCTCCCTGACTGTGCCTTCCCCTAGCCCTGAGAAAAACCCATGTAAGCCATTGTACTTTGGATTTGCCAGCCTCCCCTTCCTGGGTGAAGAAACTCACCTCTTGGAATAAAGGCCACAGCAGATTCCCTTCTCAGTCTCATTGCTACTGACTTATGTTACTAAATCTGCCCTGGCATCTGTGGGAGGTCGCGGGACCACACGGAGCGGGCAGAAAACATGAACAGATGTGTGTCCCCGTGTTGTATCTTTCCTACTCAGTATCCACATGGTTATCTTGATGATTACTTTCCTTCCTCTTCAGTCGGCCCACGCTGTCTATCCAGCAGCACCCCCCTTCTGCAGCCATCAGCATCCAGCGGCCGGCGCAGCCCCGGGACACGGCCACACGGATCACGCTGCCCTCGCACCCCGCCATAGGCACACAGAAACCACAGCTCCACACCATGGCTCAGGTAAGCTGCAAGCAGCCAAACACCCTCTTGCTGCTTCTTGACATCTCTTTTGTTTATAGCTTGCAGGCTAAGGTTAAATTTTGGAAAAGAGTTAGTGTGAGTTAGAAATTAATGTTCTTTACAGTCAGTGCAAGGTGATTCCATACTAAGTATAGATTTTAAATGTCGTAGTCTTCTAACTTCAAGAATTTCTTTTCATAGAAAACCATTTTCAGTACTGGTACTCCAGTGGCAGCAGCAACTGTGGCACCTATTTTGGCAACGAATACCATTGCTTCAGCAACCACAGCTGGTGAGTATTCAAAATGCTGTTGTGGGAGCATCCTGAGGGGTGGGGTTTGTTGCTTTCTGTTGGCTTTCTTCTTTGAATTTAGAACCTGATCATTTCTGAGCAAAACTTTTTTCATGGTAAAGACTGCATTTGGAGGTGCATGAGCAAGCTTCAGGAGAGGAAATTACTGAGTTCTTCAGGGAGGTTGTCTGGTTTGGGCGTTTTGCCCTCTTTAGGACATAGATACACTGGCATGGTAGGGCTCCAAAGAAAGATCTCCTATTAAGTTTGGTTTTTTTCTTCAGGTTCTGTATCTCACACCCAAGCGCCTACAAGCACCATTGTTACCATGACAATGCCCTCACATTCTTCCCATGCTACAGCTGTCACGACCTCAAACATCCCAGTTGGTGAGTGATTTCAGTTTTCAGAAAAGTGTCTAACTGATGCTTCAGTTTTTCTCTGTATGCTGGAAGTCTTTGTGCATGTTAGCAAATTAAGGAGGGAAAGAAAATCAGTTCAGACTGGGAGAAACCAATTAACAGCTCTGCTGTTCTAATTTTTTTTTAAGACCAGGAAGAAATAGATGTTTTAGGGGGAGCAGGTAATAAAATGGCTCGTTTACTTCCTCTTGAATTTTTAGACAAACTTGGGCCTTTTGGCATTTCAAAACCTGCATTGGATACAATCTAAATCTAGATCTAAAAGTTATATCTGCTTGGTGATCGACTATGGCTTTCTTAGTTGATTTTGTAAGTTACTTCATGTGCTTCTTAAGGTGTTAGGTGTAGCCTAGCTGAATTTGATTAGTGTGTTCACCTGAATGTAAAACACTAAGGTCTAAACGTGGGAACTTTATTTGCCTGGATGTGGAATGTGCCTGAGGTGTTTCCTACAGAACTGCATAAGTTTCCTTTTGTTCTTCTGTTCTCCTGCTGACCTCCTCGTTCTTTTGAAATTTTGTAATCTCTTTTGCAACCATAAATTTCCAAGGAGTGAAATTGTATCTCATAGATCAGTGTTTCTTGTAAGCTTTTGTAGGTGTTTTCTTTCTTTTCATGGCCTCTGTCCACATACACTTGTCTCTCTTGGTCTCATTTCCCTTGATCTCTGCTTTCAAAACTCAGATAACTTGTTCTTGACATCAGAATGGTTTGGGCTGATCCTAAAAACATGAACTTAATCTGAGCACTGAAGTGACTTTGTTAGCAAGTGTAATTTATATGTGTATTTAGAATATCCATCCATTCTGATAGAAATTGGTGAGAAATGCTTTGTTTGTTGTGGATAGTAAATCATCTGTGGATAGGGTGGGTTGTTTTGGGTTGAGAGGGAAGGGAGTAGTGTTGGTTGTTTTGTTTGACAAGGTTACTGATCTTGCCTTTGCAGTGTTTCCAAGCCTTTCCTTAGCCTGTCAATTGATTACATGTCTGTCTTTATGCAGCTAAAGTGGTTCCCCAGCAAATCACACACACTTCTCCCCGGATCCAGTCTGATTACACAGCAGAGAGGAGTAACCTCATACCTCTGTCCAGCCACCGGGCATCTCCAAACCCAGTAGCAATGGAAACCAGAAATGACAACAGGTGGGCAGAGAACTAACAGCTCTGTCAATGAGAGTGTGTGTGAGTAGGGTTTGAGTGCCCTGCTGCTTTTCTGCTATGGTGGAAATAACATAGAAACCTGATGGGGAAGGGATTTGGTAGTTTTGAATCAATTACGATGGTTGAGGTAATTGATAGCTTATGACAGATGAGATTGGAAAGCACAGGGAGTGCTGAAGGGCAGGGGTTGAAGGTTAACTGTTGAACTCGTGTGTGTAACACTTGCTCTCTTTGATGCCTGTAGGCAGTCGGTGCCTGTCCAGTTCCAGTATTTCTTACCTACGTACCCCCCCTCTGCCTACCCTCTGACTGCACACACCTACACCCCCATCACCAGCTCTGTGTCCACCATCCGCCAGTATCCAGGTAAGACCAGCTTGGGACAAGCAGCCTCGGGTGCTTTGTTAAGATTTTAGCTTATGTATGTGCTTTAGTGATGTATGGAACTAAGAGGATTTGCACTTGATTCTGACAATTTTCACAAAAAGTCTCTGATGACTTGTTGACAGAGGGGAAAACTCATGGACAAAGGGTGCTGAACTACTTCAGAGCCTGCTAGATCCAGCTAATAACAGTTTTCTCAGGAGTTTCATATTAGATATCCCGGGGGTTGCATGTCTGTGAGTAAAAGTTTTTGATTCTACAAATCAAAACAGTTCTGTTCCTCCAAATCAAGCCAACTCGTTGATACATCTTCATTCCCTGGTGTTCTGATAAACTCTTTTAATATCTTTTCACATGAATGTACAGTTTGAGAGAGAAACCTGAACCAAAAAGGGAAAAAATAATTTGCCTTTCACTTTTGCACTAGTGCTTTGTTTAGAAAAATGGAGCAATTAATGTATTTGAACAGTCACAGTAATTTGCAGTCAAAAAAATGATGCACAACCCAAACTTACATCATTCTGTGACAGAATTTGGAGCATTTTTACCTTACCGGGTCATTTAGGGCTGTTCTCTATAATGTGATAATTTCCACTGTCCAGACTGTAAGAACATGCATGATGTGGATTTTCATGGCATACCTGTGTCTGCTGGCAGCACGTTACCTATGGGCAGTATAGAGGAAATTCAGAAGGACTGGGAGGTGGCAAAGCCCATTTGTTGAACAGCAAAGTATAGTATCATAGGGTTCCTTAGGTTGAGAAAGACCTTTAAGATCATCAAGTCTAACCATTGATCCAGCACTCCTAAGGCCACCACTAAACCATTTTCCCAAGTGACACATCCACACGTCTTTTAAATCCTTCCAGGGATGGGGACTCCACCACTTCCCTGAGCAGCCTGTGCCAGGGCTTAACAACCCTTTATGGGAAGAATTTTTTCCTGCTATCCAATCTAAACCTTCCCTGACAGAACATAATTGCACACAGTCAAGAGTTCCAGTTCTGGAGGCATACTGGGGTGGTGGTAGGCTAATGGTCATTTGTATAAATGCAGATGTATGTTCTTCATCAGGAGCTTATTGACAGAGACATTTTACTTGAAGAATCCATGGAAGGTATAAATTATGGCAGCTGGTGGTGACAACTTAAAGCAGAGCATTCAGGGTATGAGGAGGGAGGTACACCTATGCTGAGCACTGCTGGGTGAGGGAACAGAGGAGACTTTTGAAAAGATCACTGAGATAAGGAGAGTTAATGCAGAATTTTGGAGGAAGAATGTTGGCTTTGGTTTTCCAAATGCTGGTTGTGTTTTACATAGTATCCCAAAAGGATTTTGTTGGATAGAAAGCTTTGCAACAACAGTGTTTTGACTAAGAGAATAAATGTGCCACACTTTATACAGAGCCATTTTCAGGGACCTTGTTTCAGTTTTTGATGCTTGTTTTTAGAGTGTCTTGTCAGCACAAGAACTTGATGGAAATCCTGTGACAATGATAAAACCAGCTTGTTCTGCACTGTTAGCAAGCAAGGCCATTGTTGGCAAGTTCACACTTGCATTCTGTGTGTGCCTGCAGAAATCCTGGTGCAGCTCTGTAGAGACTGGAAACCTGGAGATCCAGGGTCTGCAAGTGGTCCAGCAGTATTATTAAGTGTAATATGCTGTATAGTGGATCTGAAAAGATGGAATCAGTTGTTTAGAGCTGTGAATTTATTTAAATGAATTGAGCTACTTAGAGAAGGTGTATTGTTGGGAACATTGCTCTGCCACTAAAAGATAATCGTGTTCATTTGAGCTGTGGGATCCAGCCTATAATTGTGAGCCCTGTTCTGAGGCCAGATAAGGTGGTGTTCAACTTCAGGGCACAAGAAATTACTTAGGTTTCTGATTACTTTTAGTCTGTTTTTTTAAGCAGGAAAAAATGCCAAGTGTTGGTACTTACAAGCATTGTAAAATACGATAGTGAGCAAAAATAGAGCACAGCTTTCTGAGACTGTAATTTGAGTCTGCCTAAAAGCAGAGTTTAACTGATCTTTTCTCTCTTGCTGCAATTTGAAATAAAAAAATGGAATGAAAATCAACAGTAATGTTTCATTCCTCTGGCAGACAATTTTACCTCTCTACTCTCAAATTTACTACTGCAACAAGCACACTGGCGAATTAATTTTTCAAAGCAAAACAAAGTCTTTGAAAAAAAAGTAGTGTTTGAGCGAGAGGTGGTAGGGGAAACTGAGGGGTGACCTGCTGGTAAGGTGACCTGCTGGTGAGGTGTCTGTGTTGCTGCTCCCAGTTTCAGCCCAGGCGCCCAACTCGGCCATCACAGCCCAGACCGGTGTCGGAGTGGCCTCCACTGTGCACCTGAACCCCATGCAGCTGATGACAGTCGATGCATCTCACGCCCGGCACATCCAGGGCATCCAGCCAGCTCCCATCAGTGCCCAGGGCATCCAGCCCGCACCCATCAGTGCCCAGGGCATCCAGCCAGCTCCCATCGGGACACAAGGACTGCACCCTGCTGCACCCATGGGCACGCAGGGGCTGCAGCCAGCACCCATTGGTGCCCAGCAGCCACCAGGCGACACCAAGACCTCAGGTAAGAGCAACCAGCCAAGTCCTTGCTTCAGACCGAGACAGGGCAGCCGAGCTGCTGTCCTACACATTTGGCTCTGACTGATTATGTTGTTACAGTCTCTTTCGTCCAGAAATGGACACTAAATACATCCATGCACATATTCTCCCAGCAAATATCTGTTGCCTATTTCTGAACTGATATATTTTTAAAGCGTACTAGGTGGAGTGTGTGGGTAGTCTTGGATGGGTTACTTCAGTGGAAAAGACTGGCAGTACCTGAGCTTGAACAAATGCCTTCAGTAAGGCCTTGTAGGAAAATAACTTACAACTGAGCAATGTTCTCTGGCTGTGCATTAGATCCCAGGAGCAATTAGAATACAGCCAGGTACCATCTGCTGTTGGTAACCTGATCTTGAGCTGTGACAGAAACCATCTTTCATTAAAAATGATTGGTCTGATGAAGCCCTGACAACTTACTGGAGGAATGGGATATGGCATCCAAGAGAACATGCTGTTGCATAGCTGGCAGGCACTGCGTAGTGACTTCCTGGCTGTCCACATGGTCTGCATCCCTCAGTTGGCCAAACAGGCTCTGGCAGGAGGTCAGAATGCAAACACAGGTGATGTAGCTTACGTACAACTGGCATGTGCTGCCATGTGGGCTCTACCAGAAGTGTTACTCTGTTGACACAATAGTGTTGGTGATCTCCCTAGTGATTTCTGCGTTTTCCTTGTCTTCTGGAAAAGATTATTTCCCTAGAAGCAGTTGTTAGGCAGGAGGTAGTTTCCACCTTCCCTGCGGAAGGTTCAGTGATCAGATTGCTCGTGGCAAAGATCCTGCTTACAAAAGAGCCTGAAAACACTGCAGTTAGTGACTGAGGGACTCGGATAATGGACAACATACGCTCTGCAAACCCCTGCTTTGTCATCACATTTCATTAAGTAACTGCTGCTTTCCACTCTCTGTCTCTGTTTTCCTCTCTGCTGTGTCCGTGTCCATCCTTCCCAGCAGTAGTCCTGGCAGATGGAGCCACCATTGTAGCCAACCCTATTAGCAACACATTCAACACTGCTTCTGCAGCAACTACAGTTGTGCAAACCCACAACCAGAGTGCCAGTGCCAGTGCTCCAGCCCAGGGCTCCTCCCCACGCCCAAGCATCCTTCGCAAGAAACCAGCCACTGACGGGTGAGTAGAGCTGAAGGTGACACGTGAGTGACACTTCTGTGCAGTCCAGCCCAGCCAAATGGAATCATTTCAGTGGAGATAAGGAATATTCTAGCAGATTATTCAGTCAGCAGTGGTTGTGAGTAACCTGCTGATTGGTGAAACAGTTCTTCTCCTCCCCCAGGGCAGGATATAGTTTTCTGTACTGTCAGTAATAAAATGAAGAGAAGGACAGTTTGTCTCCTAAGTCTTGAAAGTGACCTTTTGAGGGAAAGTGGATTTGAGGCTTTCTTGCTTAGTGTGATAAAAAGAAAGAGTTCATAGTCTACTAAAATTAGAATTGGGTGCTTTGTCTTCAGTGCTTTTCTTGGAAGAATATGTGGATGAGTGGAAAGGATAGGATTAGTACCCTGCTGTGAAGTCTGATTAGGAAAAAGCGAGGGAGTAACTAAACTCTTAAAATATTTTATGTTGCCTGTCTATTTTTAAATGCCTTAATAAAGAGGCAGGAGACAGCTTTAGAATTAACAATGCATTTCCTTCCAACTAGCAACTGAAAGCTTTTGGAACTAATGTGTCCTGTGAGATTAAAACTGCATATTTTTTATGTGGGTGGAAACCTTTTTTAAGGCAGAGAAGCTGCAGGCTGTAAAACTGAAAGAGAAGTTAAAGAGTAAGACGTAGATCACTAAAGACTGTTTCTATTTGAGAGGTTGATTCTTTTGGACAACAATTTGACTTTTGGTCCCACAGAAACTAAATAGTCTCCAAAATACCTTAATCAGCCTCATCATCCTAACATCCACACTCAGGCCTTGAGGTCCTGGAGTCAGGCTCTGACAGTCTGGTCCAGCTAAAGGGAGCAGATGCCTATCTCAGCACTGTTTAGTTCCAGATGATTTGCTCAGTCTTGAAGCAGGAGTGCCAGACAGTGGCATGGCCAGACCCCTTTGTCCACTGCCGGAGCCTGGCAGTTGCAGCAAAGTGTTCTCACTGACGGGATGAAAGTAAAGCTGGCGTTCTTGGAGAGGCCCTAAATTGAGTGAGACCAGGCCAGAGCAACTAATCTTTTATTTTAAAAGAAAATATAATACCTAATTTGAAAAGTAAAATGTAGCGAATTGGTTATACTGAATACAGAGAGCAGTGCTACAGCCATAACTCCTGTCCTGGTTTGTGTAAGAGAGCTGATTTCTTTGCTCTCAGGGGTGTTTGTCTTTGCACAGGGAGGTGGGAATCCTAGATCCATCTGTCTCTTACAGGCTGGCAGTCCGGAAAAGCTTAATTCCCCCTCAGCCACCTGAAGTGGCCAGCACACGTGTTGAGAGCACGATGCGAAGCACGTCTGGATCACCAAGGCCTGCTGGGTAGGACTTTAGGAAACAGCCAACTGCATCATAATAGTTCCATTATATTTGTTTGAGTTGTGTTCTTCGGCTATTGGAGCATTTTTCTTTTTTTGGGAAACAATCTATTTTGAATCTCTGACAAACTTAAACAGCCTTGACAAGTTCTGCTGTTTGTGAAGCTGAGGAAGTTACCCTTAAAAGCTGTGGTGATGAGCTTTCACAGAAGCAAACAAAAACCCTCCACTATTGCAAGGGGAGATAGGCCTCAAAACTTTTTTCTATAGTACTTGAAACTTATCACTGAGGAAAGGTAAATGCAGCTTCTGCCCTGCTTCAGTAGAGTTCAGTGGCTTTACAATTTTATAACTGTAAGCCACAGTGGGAGCTCCTGCAGAGGATGGGGCAAGTACAGTTTTGGGTACAAGTTCCTCTTGCTGCATTGTAAAACCTTTGATCCTTTTACAAGTATTTTGAAGTTACCTGGAATTACTCATGGGATTTGCTTGTCACGGTGAATGGAAAAAAGTAGTGTCTATAATAAATACAAAGGGTTAGAAAGGGGGAGGAGGAGGAAATATAACTGAGATTAAGCCTTCTCCTGTTGTTAAACACTTCACCGAGCCAGGTGGGTGCAGGAAAAACTGGATAGTCTGACTCCAGTTTGGCTCGTTTCCTTTGTGCTGGGTGCTCATGACCGAGATAACAGTTCACTTCACTTTGTTTTGCTTTTATTTGTGCTACAGTGGCAAGCCAAAGCCTGAAATTCACGTGTCCATGGCCACTCCAGTCCCTGTGTCTATGGAGGCGGTGTGTAACCAAGGTGGTGAGCAGCCCACCATCACAGTTCCCCCGACCTCTCAGCAGCCCCCCTCTGCCATTCCAACGATCATCGCGGCCGCCAGTCCCACCTCCCAGCCTGCAGCAGCACTGTCCACCATTCCAGGAGCTGTGCCGGCTGCTCCGCCCACTTCCACCACCATCGTGGCAGCACCTGCTCCTCCATCCACCATGAGCGGTGCCCTGTCAGCGGTGCTGGGCCCTGTGGTACCAGAGATCAAAATCAAAGAGGAAATGGAGCCTATGGACATCATGCGACCGGTATCTGGTAGGTGGCTGGTAACCACCAGCTTGTTTCTTTTGTTTTTGAGACAGTGGAGGAATTAGTAGGATTGCAACACTTTCATCTTGAAACTGGAAAGTCATCTCTTCCATGGTAGCACAGAACACTAGAGTTCCCATATGCCTTATAAAGATCTTCTCTGCCTTTTTTCTAGTCTCCCATGGCATCACTTCTTGTTGTGGCTGCCTTGATGCAGTTCCAGAGAGTCTATTCCAGATCCAGTTCCAAAGAGTCTGTGCGAGTTCCTTGCCTGAAATGCACATGCTCAGCAGTGGTACCAATATATTATGGAACAGCTCAGTTAAATTCAGTTTGATCACAAATCCTACTGTTCAGGTCCGGTGGCCTTTCTTATATGTGAAGAATTCATGGCCAGATTGGGACTTCATGGGGCCCTCCTGTGATTCATGCATGTTTCTCTCTAGAACTTCTCAAAATGTTCATTATATTGCCTTACTTATCCAGCTTGGCCATAGTTGCTATCAAATGACAAGGTCAGTAAATTCAGATCCTCACAGATCTTACTAAGCACTATATAGTGGCAAAATGATAGGAGTGCATCCCACTTTCATGAGTTTCAGAGTTCAGGTTTAGCTGTTGGTTTTATCACTCTCCTTGAAACTGTATGTTGTCCTGTGAGAAAGCAGCTCCTTGCTGCAGATGTGTCTGTAGCATAGGCAGATAGCATTAAGCTCTTTGGGGTTCTTCTGTCTCTTCCTGGCATTTGTGGGTATGCCAAATTGTCAAGATATCCCATCCCAGAAATTTCGTGCTGCAGCCTTGGTCATGGCTGATGGAGATTGTCCCTCCAGGTTCAGGGAGTATTCCCTCAGACTAGCTGGCTCGCTGCTGCCAGCTCCACAGGTGTGTTGATTGCTGCAGTGACCTGCTGATCAGTGCTGAGGGCTTGGCAGTACAAGCAGACTCCTGCAAGGAGAGTGCTGCAGTCGTGCTTTGATTCCATCTGACTTTCTCATCACAAGAGGATAGGGACTTGCTTACTATGCCAGTGACCTGTGCTGGTGTACATATAGAGAGA
This sequence comes from Ifrita kowaldi, assembly GCA_013398055.1. Classification (NCBI taxonomy): domain Eukaryota; kingdom Metazoa; phylum Chordata; class Aves; order Passeriformes; family Cinclosomatidae; genus Ifrita; species Ifrita kowaldi. The sequence continues at coordinate 17,881 of VZRS01014869.1, forward strand.
TTTTTTTTACAGTAACACAGACAGGTGTTAGCATGATTCCTTTTTGTAACATTAAACTAACATAAGCTTCAAATATGAAGCAACTGAGGGACAATTGGCTCTGCTCTCATTCTTTATGTATATGAGACACTAAAAACTTTAGCTTATAGGCTTGTCCTAATAATTACTGCTGGCTTGATATCTGGCCTGTTGGTACCCATCAGGCTCCTCACATTGTGCTGAAACAGGAAGTACTGTTGGAGGTAGTGTTCAAACAATGTGTTATCTTCCCACTGCTGATGGTTTGGGTTCTTCTCTTTCCTTTCTCTCAGCAGTCCCTCCTTTGACTACAAGTACTGTGTCTCCATCTTTGGCACTGCTGGCCAACAATCTTTCTATGCCTCCAAGCGATTTGCCACCTGGTGCCTCACCAAGGAAGAAACCCCGTAAGCAGCAGCATGTCATCTCCACAGAGGAGGGGGACATGATGGAAACTAACAGCACTGATGATGAGAAATCCACTGCCAAAAGTTTGCTGGTGAAGGCAGAGAAGCGAAAGTCTCCTCCAAAGGAGTATATAGGTAATGACATCTCTGATGTCTTTGTTCTTACTCAGGTGTCTGTATTTTCTGTTCTATTTGTTTCTCAGAGAAGGTGCTCTGTCACATTCCCACTTCCTAAGTATGAGTAATAGAGAATCCAAGTATCTGTTCCTCACCACTTTTTGTAAAGGGCTGCTCAGGGAAAGTGAATTTTCTCAACACACATTTTGTATGAGGTGGCACTTACTGATCTGCTGCTGGAGTGGATGCCAATGTGCTTTCACTGCTCGATGGTAATGCAGTTCTGGATCCTTTTGTAGATGAGGAAGGTGTACGATACGTCCCTGTGCGTCCCAGGCCGCCGATCACGCTGCTCCGTCATTACCGCAACCCTTGGAAAGCTGCTTACCACCACTTCCAGAGATACAGCGACGTCCGCGTCAAAGGTCAGTCTCGGGATGCAGCACACAACAAGGGAAGGAGGCTACACAGAGTTAGCTGCAGCTTTGTAAATGAAAAAAGGGTGTGGTTATCGATGAATCTGCTTATGTACAGTGATAGAAACTTGCTCACAAAAGGTATCCTCATAAAAGTGACATGCTGTGGTGATAGGCTGCACTTGAGTTTTCTCATTTGCTGCCTAACACTTGCCAGTTTAATCACAAGCATTCTATATTTAGTGTAACTAGTCTTGTCAAGTAACAAATGGGCTTTTAAAGAAGACTTTTTTACCTAGTGCAAGGAAAACAGAGATCAGATACTGTCTTCCAGACTTTTTAGCGAGTATTTTAGAGTTTTTAAGCAAACTGGGTTTTCACAACTATGCAAATATATCTAGGAGCAAGGAGAAGTAGTACAAGGTGGACTTTTTACTTCTTTGTGCCAGGTGTTTGAAACATTGAGCACTACATTCTTTAAATGAGAAAAAAATGGGTTATGATGTAACCTTTCTGAAAGTACAGATAACCTGTTAGTAAGTGAGAGCAGCAGTCAGGTACATGGCAGATGGGAAGTCACTTTCCTGTCTGAATCAAAACGTTGCTCATTGTCATTTATTAGGATGTAGGGGGAGCAGAACTTGGGTTATTGTTGTTTGAGAAGAGAGGCCTGGCCAACTCCTGAAATTTGAGTACTGTATTCTTGTGTTTCCTGGTGACAGAAGAGAAGAAGGCCATGCTGCAAGAGATTGCCAATCAGAAGGGTGTGTCCTGTCGTGCACAAGGGTGGAAGGTCCATCTCTGTGCAGCGCAGCTACTACAGCTGGTAGGTGCATGGGGCTTGGAGCTTCCTGCAACATGGGGGAACATGAGGCTGTGTAAGACAGGAAGACGTTCTTACAAACTCAGTACATTGGGATACGCTAAAGGAGCTGGTGTATAGTGCCCAAAGGGAGTGGGACATGCTTTCCCCTTTCTCAGGAATGTGGCATAAGTGGCTTGGAAACTTGGAGTGTTGGTTTTGATCCAGACATAAGAGCTGATGTATTTTGTACAGATGATCAAAACTGGCAACTCCCTCCTGCTGGTGCACAGGTCTGAAGAAGCGTCTGTTTGGGATGGTGCGGCTGATCTGAGGAGGCAGCACTGATCCACATTCCTGGATGCTTCTGTTTCAGGTTGGGGGTGAGGTAGGTGCTCTGCATTTTAGCACCAAACTCCCCAAAACCTCTGCATTCCTGGAATAGTATTGTGAGAAGTAGGGGAAGCAGTTGTGGTAGGATCCATGTTTCTTCAGAAGAGGAGCAATCCTATAAATAGGATGTTAAAAGGAATGATAGTGCCACATTTTGTCAGAGGCTCCATCTTCTGAATCACTGACAAGAGCAGCTGAGAGGGGAATGGATTATCACTGTTTCTGTGTAGCTTTGTTAACGTGGGCGAGTGTTTGCCAGCTTGGCAGTGACCCTTCTCATGAAGGGCTGATGTCTTTTAGACAAACCTGGAGCATGATGTGTATGAGAGACTGACTGCCCTGCAGGAGGGACTCATTCCTAAGAAAAAAGCGGCAACCGATGATGACTTGCATCGAATCAATGAACTGATACAGGTAGGTCCTGTGGCCCCTCAACCCAAAACTATACCCTTAATTACAAAGCATCCTGCTGCTGTTAGTAAAAGCTAAAGCTGACCTAAAAAAACCCCATGTGGGTTCACTTCCTGTGTTATCAGTTAGAAGGGGCACAAGTAGGAAAAGGGAAAGGGTTTGCTTAGACCAGACATTCTGGTTAATGACAAGTGTTTCCTTTCAGGGGAACATGCAGAGGTGTAAACTCGTGATGGATCAAATCAATGAGGCTCGAGACTCCATGCTAAAGGTCTTGGATCACAAGGATCGTGTTTTGAAGCTTCTAAACAAGAATGGAACTGTCAAGAAAGTGTCCAAATTAAAGCGAAAGGAGAAGGTTTGAACGCAGACTAATGACTTTGGAAATGGAGAATGTGTACAGAATGGAGCTGAACCTTTTTGTAGTTTGGGTTTATTTTTAAGCAGAGCATCGGAATAAAAAAGGATGAGTTTAGGGAACAGATGGACACGTGAAGCCTGGTGACCTGAAGGGATTGTCCTTGATCTTGTCATAATGAACAAAGATTTCTCTCAGGCTCATCCCTTTTTAAAGTCTTTCCAGTCCCACTGTTTAACTCCTGATGTGTCAGGTATGGACACACCTGTAAGGCAGGAGATTGTGCAGGGGACTCCAGGAGGCTGACATGCAGGTATGGACCCAGACAGCAGCCAAGCTTCCGAGCAATGGAAATGGCACCTCTTTGGGTTACCCCATTCAGTTCTCATTCTGACCTTCCAGTGTCTAAAGCAGCCTTCTTACACCAGTGCCACTGCACTAGGGGATCTGCCACAAAGAATCAACAGCTCAGAAGTCCTAGCTGTCCAGATTTTAAAAAAATGGTAAAAAAAAGGGGGGGAGGAGGGGAAATCATTTCAAAGTGATATTGTAGTGTCTGTGTCTGTGTTGGTGCTCTGGAATACTTGTGTTGAGGTACCTCTTGCAACAGAGGTACTGTAGCTGGTGTAATGTTAATTGTACGTACCACATACATCCTGAAAACATGAATAAAGGAATTGGAGGGTTTTGTATGTGAGCAGTTTGTGTACCTTTGTACCAGTGAAACTCTTCAAGCTGCAAGCTTGGAAACAAAGCTTTGGAAGAAGCCTGAGGGGAGAAAAAACGGCATGTTGGGAATCAGCCAGCACCCTGTGCTGTGGAAGGTGAGTAATGCAGTTCCCAGTTCAGGTCCTAAAGATGAAATATGGAATTATCCCCCATGCACTTGTGCATTTAACCTTAGTATTTTAGAAAAATTGCCAAATCAGTTCATTTTTAGTCTCCTCAGCAGGAAACTTCAGTTTCATGAACTAACTCTTTCAAGAGTAAATTCTTTTCCTCGTCTAGTTACACTGCTGTTATCTTGCCTTTATTCAGAACTGAGTTCTTTCAGAACTTAGATTAAAAAGACAGCATTTAATTCTTATTTCCTGACTTTTATAGAGAAGTAAGTAGAATGTCCACATTCACACTGTTCTTGTGTTTTTAACACATGCAAACCAAATTTGTTTCAGCTTTGGATGGTAGTCTTTCCTATTAGCTCGATTTTGCTTGTTCAAATGAAACCACTTCCATTGTAAGATACAATTCTAATATAATGATATTGTAACTTTGGTATTAGGAAAGCTACAGTTATTGTGTGTGTATGTTGAAATTAAAAGCAGAGATAAGACCAGAAAAGGTGGGAATTAAAGTGCTGCTATCATCTCACATTTCTTGTCCTTCAGGAACAGAAGAACGTGCACAACTAGTCAAGTATTTGTTTGGTGTTGTCAGGGTAATAAAACACAGTGCCAACACTCAGGTTCCTAAGGACTTGACAAGAAGCTCGCTGGTGATTATGAAGTGGAATTTTGCAGCGCTGGGAACTGTTTCATATCTTGACAAAAGGATTTTAGGTGCAATCCAAGGCATTACCAGCAAAGAGTGAGGTATTTGGAGGGAAGAAGGGAGGGAAGGATTCTTTTAAGCACTGCAAAAGTTGGGAACTTGCTCTTGATCTGTTCTTTTAGGTATTCTCATGCGATTCTTTGTAACCTTAGTTTTCGAAAGTTGGTATTCAAGGCTGCCATCTAGACTAAAAGGATGATGCTGTTGCCTTAGAATGGCAATAATTACAGTGCTGCTCTGGTGCACTTGTGGAAACCATGTAGATTCTGCAGTGTTGAAGGCCAAGAGCAAACTGCAGAAGGTGTGACTGCCCACGGCAGGGGGTGGAACACAACAAGCTTGGAGGTCCTTTCTTCCCCAACCATTCTGTGATTCTGTTCTAGAGGAGAAAGTAAGATCCACTGACATTCAACCGGATTTTTCCAACTCACATTTTTATGCCTCTTATTTATTGCTTAAGCTTAGATCAGAAATGGTCGGCATAAATTCCATTTTGCAGTCTTGAAAGAGTTCAGCCAGTTTGTCTCTTGGGGTTGAATGTGCAGTGTGGGTAGTCTGGGCTGTGCAAAGTTTGCTCTTCGTTTTGCCCAGGTGTTTCACCGGTGTTCTCGGAAGGGAATTAGGAATGAGCGCTGTGGTTAATTAGCCCTTATGTACACCAAGAGCACCTCGTACAGCCACACTACCCTGCCTCACAACCACCCTTGTCCCATCCACTGAGCTACTCCAACCCACCCGCTGCCAGAGAATTCTCTCGGGGTGGAATGCAATGCCTCTATTTTTACAAGATGTCCTAAAACCTTTGATGAAGTAACTACTTCTCTGCGTTGGTTTTTATGGTGTTGTGAAGAAGGGTGGAGGGAAGGATTTGGGTGCCCCATCAGCAGTTGGAAATACTAAAAAAGTAATTTTTGCGTTGGTACCGTTGTGATATTTATGGCTCCTGCCATAACCGTACATACGGCTATACACACGCGGCTATAACAAAACCCGTCCGGGCGGCCGAAGCTGTTTTCAGCCTTCAGGGCCGGCTCGCAGCCCCGCTCTCCCCTCACGCCGATCGGCCCTCAGCGCGCCGGGCCGGACCAACGCGGGGGGGGAGTAAGAGGGAGGGAAAGACTCCCCCTCTCCGAGCTGAGCAATGGACGCTCCCCACCCCGCGCCCCTCCCCCTGAGGCGTCATGGCCCCCGCTGGCCAATGGCAGCGCGGCGCTGCCGAGTGACGCTACCTCCCCGTCCCCGGAACTGTTTGTTCCCGCACGTGCGGTGCTCACGTGACGGGAGGGTGCGGAAGCGCGCGTCTCTATGGTTCCCGCGTGGGGCAGAGCGCCCGCCCTAGGGCCTTGGTTGTGTTGGCGCCGCCGGGAGGCTGGCGGACTATGAGTGTTCGTCCCTCATTACCTCACGGCCGGGAGGAGGAGGAGGAGGAGNGCGGGTGCACGGGGCTCGTCCCGCCGCGGCGGTGCCCCGGTGTGCCCCCCGCCCGCGGGGCGCTCCCGGGAAGCGGGGCTGGAACCGAGCGGCCGCCTTTGTTAGGCCCCTGCTGCAGAGGAAGGGGGAAGAGAGGGAAGCTCCCCTCTGCCCCTGCCACGTCTCCGATCTTGAATCAAGTGTTGTGCTTCCAAATAAATAAATAATGATTTATCCTCCCCAATGCGGCTGAGCCGTCGGTGGTAATTGGGGAAGGCTCATAAGGCTCAGCACCCTCATAGAGCCAGAGCAGGTTACTTTTAATGGGCACTGAACAATTTACATGGTCGCTTTGTCAAAGTTATGCTCTTCTTTTGCCTGGTTTCGTTTCCTTTTTTTTTTTTTTAATTTTGTTATTATTGCAAAAGTAGAGATCAAAGGAAAAATTATCATTTTCCTTAGGTCTTGTAAATTGTTCCTTACGGTCTTTCTAAAACCTTGAGGTGAGGATTCCTAAGCAGAGCAAGCACTGCAGGCATGCGTGGTTTGTACTGAGAGGTGCACCTCTCGACACCACTTACACCAGTTCTGGTTCAGTTCAGAGTCCTGTGACTCCTGCTGCGACTGATGAAACTTCACGAATAAAGTTTACACTGTTTGCACGTGCAGAGAAGGGAGGGAGTTGTCACAACCTGAGTGTCAGTGCGTGTCATCCTTCAGCCGCCANCCCGCCGGGCCCGCTTCTCCGGGGAGCCTCGCCCAGGCCCATGGCCCCATGAGGCGGCAGAAGGCTGCGGGGCAGCAGCGGCGGCGGCGGGGCTGAGGCGGAGGAGAAGCCGGGACGGGTGCAGGAGGTGGGTGACCCCCCGGGATGTGAGNTGCAAAAGTAGAGATCAAAGGAAAAATTATCATTTTCCTTAGGTCTTGTAAATTGTTCCTTACGGTCTTTCTAAAACCTTGAGGTGAGGATTCCTAAGCAGAGCAAGCACTGCAGGCATGCGTGGTTTGTACTGAGAGGTGCACCTCTCGACACCACTTACACCAGTTCTGGTTCAGTTCAGAGTCCTGTGACTCCTGCTGCGACTGATGAAACTTCACGAATAAAGTTTACACTGTTTGCACGTGCAGAGAAGGGAGGGAGTTGTCACAACCTGAGTGTCAGTGCGTGTCATCCTTCAGCCGCCAGTACTGTGTTTGTGCTCTCAGCTTGGGAGGGTTGGAGGGCTGCTCTGGTGGTCACGGTAGTACCCTGGTCACTCATGAGAGCTGAGTGTGACTTCAGTCCCCCGTGCTGTTCTCTGTGACTCATCTGCCTGTGCTTTGAGCCCCTGGTTTTCTCTCCCTTGGTGTATTCAGGTCTCGTGTTGATGGTGTTGAAGTTCCTGCCACTGACCTGTAATCCTTGCCTATCGTGTTTGTTCATCTCTGTCTGCACAGCCTTTCCTCCCTGTGTTTGTTCCGCCCGTTCTTGTGATGCATGAGCTAATATTCTCTTCTTTGCAGGCAAAACACTGTTCTGGGTTCTTGGGGTTTTTATACCTGTTTCCTGCTATTATCGCTTTCCTCTGTTCAGACTGCTGGCTTCAGCTCTTCCTCTCATGCACATCTTGCCTGTACCCCCTGCATGTTTATTTGGGAGCTGTATTAATCCACCCAGTCCTGGAAAGCAAGTGCAGTTTCCAGTTTGTGGTCTGGAAAATAGTCTGTAGTTTAGAAAATGGTGGTTTCAGTGCTTTTAGCTCCTCTTTGATCTTGCCAGTGCTAAATCAAGGGCAACACCCCTGGGAGTCCAACCCCAAAGGTGTCATTTTGGGCTGCTGTCATTCTTCTCTCAGGAATGGGGAAGAGAAATGCACTTTTTTCCCACTGGTGCAGGCATTGACTGAGGAGGAAGGGGTGAGCAGGAGAAGTAGTGGATAGGGTGTATCTATAGCACCAAGTCTTTTTTTCTTCTGTTTTCCCACAGTTTTGTTCTTTTTATGGGAAGTCTGGTTATGTTTTTTTTGGATGGGCCACCTATTAAAGTGTTCAGTACACTTCATCAATAACTTGGAAAGTGTGATTGCATGCATTTTGTGTCCATACTCTTGCAATTTATGTGTGAAAACACCCATTCTGCTGAACTGGCTTTAGTGCTGTACTGGGTCACATGGTTTGGAGGGTTTTCTTCCTCTGTTTGTAACAGAAGCAAGGAAGCAGCTGTTGGTTTTTCACCTGTAACTCTTTGTGTAATACTTCTCCCCCCTCCCCACCCCTCCATGCCAGGGTTCTGCAGTGCTCCAGGCAGCGAGTTTTGAAGCAGGATGGGAAAAAGACGCTGTGTTCCTCCACTTGAACCCAAGCTGGCAGCTGGCTGTTGTGGGGTGAAGAAGCCCAAATTGTCTGGGAGTGGAACGCACAGTCATGGGAATCAGACCACAACTGTACCAAGCTCCAGTTCAGGTCCTCTTCAGAACCACCAGCATACAGATGGGAATAATGGAAGGGAGAACGTATCTGACTTGACTTTGGGCCCAGGAAATTCCCCAATTACTCGAATGAATCCCACTTCAGGAGCTCTGAGCCCACTTACTCGGCCCAATGGAACTGCCAACAGCACCAAGAACCTGGTGGTGACAGCAGAGATGTGCTGCTACTGCTTTGATGTACTCTACTGTCATCTCTACGGGTTCCCTCAGCCACGGCTTCCTCGATTTACCAATGACCCCTAGTGAGTACATCCTTATGTGGGAGCAAAGCTGGGAAACAGCTTCCAGAGCTGTGGTTTGCTTGGGGAAGGGTGAAGGGTTTCCTCTGGGGAGTGGGAGAAGTGGTGTGCAGGGAGGAAGGGGGACATTCTGCTCCTTACTTGGTCTGCCAGAAACAAAACGATGCACAGTAAGTGCATGAAAGATTTAAGTATTGTTTGTTGGTGGAGGTGAGTGAGCTTTAAAGAGTGTCCTTCGAGACAGAACATGCTTAGCTCTGGAGAAAGAGAGCTAGGCCAAGAATGAAGAGGTGTGGTGCTTCTTCAGCTCACAGTCTGGTGTGTTCCATGAGGCATTGTGTTCTTTGTGGAGGAGTGCAAACCCACTTCATGGTAATGTTCTGGTAAAGTTTGCCCCCTTCTTTGTAAGTACATTCCTCTGCAAAAAATTAACTGAGTAGTGCCACCTATAAAATTGTACTAAAAAACCAGTTGAATAATGTCATTAACGTGAAGAAGCTCCACTTCTAATGTGAGACACTGACTTGGAGAAGGGAAGAGACTTCCTTCTGCAAAGCAAATGGAAGGGAGATGAAGTAAGAAGTTGAAACAAGTTTCCAGTTCATCCTGAAACAAATGCTGGGCTGGTGAGGATTGGACAAGGACACTCACAGGAGTCTTCAGCTGTCCAAGTGAATGGGTTTAGCAGGGAGGGGAATCTAAAAACTACCAGTTATAGATGTGTTGGGGAGATAGTGCTAGTTGGGCAATGTGGGGAGAAATCATAGAATCAGGTAGGTTGGAAAAACCCTTGAGTCCAGCCATGAACCCAGCACTGCCAAGAGAGTTAACTTTCAAGGACGATACCAAGGTTAGGAGGAAAGGAGATGTGTGTGAGCAGAAGTGAGGAGAAGGATTTATGAAGCTGTTTCACTTTGTATGAGATTTAGCTAATGTTTATCTGAAGGTTGACTGCGTAGGTGTGGAAATGTTAATGTTGCTAAAATGTTGGTTGAAAGAATTATATGGGAAAGATCAATGACAGATGGACTTTCTGACACTCCTCCAGGGGCCTCCTCCAGAACAATAGATAAAATATAAAGTTGCTGACATCCTTAATTTAAGCTAATGAATTTTAAATTGATTTAAGGAACAATGGCTTAAACAGGTCAAGGACTTCCTTTCTCTGTGTATTCAGTGTCTGCCCACCTTACTGCTGTCGGGGTGGATGTAGGTTGTGCTTCCTGCAGTTATTATTCAAGCTGGATTATGGATACATGTTCTGAATGCTGCAGAGTAAGCTGTTTAATACTGGCAATATAAATGAATAGAGAAATACTCTGGACTAGGATATCAAATAGTTCCAGGGACTCCCCATGCTGAAACATTTCTGGTGTTCATACCTACACTAAGTAGGCTCTCTTTAGAACATTTTCTGTTAGTCTGAGAACATTTTATGTTAGTCTGCTTATTATTTTGTCACTTGGAGTGCAAGGGGTTATTTGCTGTTGTTCTGCTAAGCCAGTAAGAGAGATGGTTTTATAGAGCTGCATTCTTTTGGTGTCAGAGGAGATTTCTGGCTGGATTTTGTTGCTTTTTCTGTAGACTAGTTTCAAAAAGGATGTCCTTTGGGGAATAGCAGTTGGTTGAATTTTATGCCCAGATTTGAAAAGTTAAAATTTGTTCATTGGTTATTTCTGTGCTCATAAATACAAGTCTTTTAGATCAGCACACCAACAAAGCATAACCAGCCCTTCCCTTCTCTTCCCCTGTCAGCAAATGCTTACCTGGATTTTCTTGTGTTTCAGCATTTATGCTGTTGCTTCCAGGAAATAGTTGGATGTACCCCAGGGAAAAGCATGGGGTTTGTTCTCTTGGAGAGCAGCACACAAGGATGAATGGTCCCACTTGAGACAGTCGTGTAATGAGCTTCAAGCCAAGTTATCAAATACAAGAGTAAGCAAAGTGAAAATACAGAAATAATGTGCATTGTGGCCTTTTGTGACATAATTAATGCCAATGTAAGAGATCTTTGGACAAAACAAAGGTTTATACCACAAGTTTCTCTGGACAGACAGAGAAGAGACTGTTGATTGAATAGCAAGAGGCACTGCCTGTTCTTAAACTGGTTTTTAAACTGGTGCTGAACCTTAAAGTAAAGATAAAAGTAGGTGTGAAGGTCAGGATTTGGCATAAAGAGTGTAATAACATGCAAGTTATGGGGTTATGAATTGAAAACCACCATGAATTTCAGTTACCAGCCTGAGGGGATATGCCCATGGACAACATTCTTGATGGGAATTATGGAGCTGGTAGATACCTGTGAAGTAAGGTTCCCTTATTTCAATGTCAGCAGTGATGGTCACACATCAATGGGAAAATGGTGGCATTGCAAGACTTGTAGTTATGTCTGAATGAACTCAGTAAAGGAAGAAAATATCCCCTTTACTATTTAGGTTACTGTAAGCAAAAACAGTTTGGAACCTGTGCAAGTAGTTAATTGGTTACTTTTTCCACTTTTGTACTTCAGTCTGATTTTTTAATAGTAGGTATTACAAACTGGTGTTAAAACTATACCATGGAAATTTCTAGTTGCCATGCAAGACAAATAATAAGATACTTGCATCATAAAATCTGTTCTGTAACAGGTTTTTCCCTAGTACAAGCTAAACCCTGATTTGAACAAACAGTATTTTTCTACTTTAAAATTCCCTTTGTAGTTGCAATTGATGAAGCTAATTTTTAGTTGCTGAAATTCCCCTCTCAGCCTAAAAACCATCATCAAACACATATAAGTGGGATGTTGTGGCTGGGGAAGAAACAGTTGACATAATCCGCTGAGGATATGGCTGCAAAGTACCAGTAAATGCTCTTGGGTGAACATGGACAAAAAGATTGTTGTGACTTTTCTCAGTACATCTGGGAAATAACACTTTTCAAGGAGGGGCTCTGGAACAATGGGCTTATTGTCAGCTGCACCTGCAATTTGCTGAGTGCATTTATTCTTCAGAGACAGAAACATCATCTTCTCTGCAGTGAAAATAGTGAAATTTTATCTATGTATACAGAATCATATCTCTTTTTATGCCTCAGTTGCTCTGACCACAATGAAAAATGGTTTTAAATGTGCTTGAAGGTATTTTAAAATATACAGCCTTCTGAATGCAATTATCTTCTCCCCTCTGATGATATCTCTTCTATTATAGATGCATAAAGCTGTGTTGCAGCTCAGTGGAAAGATGGGTTGTGGGATTTTTTTCCCTTTGGAAGGGGAAAGAGGTAAATTGAAAATGTGAACCTGCAATTTGAATTGAAGGGGAATTTACTTAGATTTGTATTCTGTGAGTGATGGTTTTTATGTTCTCCCTTTCCTTTTCTGTTTTGTGTGAGTGTCACATGGACTGAGCAGTACTTTCAAAATTTTTATTGGATTAAGACAAATTTCCACTGAACTTGTGACAGTAATGTTTCTCAGACATCTCCTGTGTAAGTTTAGTATCTCTTTGTTTTGGTTTGGGTTTTTTTAAGTTTTCTAATGTATTTTCTTACACTCTTTTTCTGTTTGCTCTTTCAACATATGATAGCTAGATGAAAATGTAGAGGAATTATACCCTGCAAGTGCCTTGAAGTGCTATTGGAAAACTAGAACAGTAAATCCCCTGTCTGGTCAAGCCAACCAGAAGGTTGTTGTTGGGTGTGGAAGGATGTTTCCACTTCCTCTGTGGGCAAAGTCCTTCACAATTATCACTCAAGGGCTAATTGCTCTTTTGGGTGTTACTTACGCCATTGGTCACAGCTGGTAACTAGATCCTGAATGATGGATTTATGCTGTGATGGATTTAATTCCATTGTTGCTCTGAGAAACATCACTGGGCATTGGTTTATTGCTACAGTTTGAATTATGTTCTCACTACTTAGATGTAAGAAGTTCTGTTGCTGTGTTTGAGAAATCATCCACACTCCATTCTGGTTTTGTTGTCTGAACAGAATATCTTAGTATTTTTGGTAAAGTTTGCTGCAGAGGTACATTGCTTACAACAGCTTCAAGAGTCTGAGGAAGGTGTCTGAGCTATGTTGTCAAATCAGTCTTGATGGTTCAAAACTCCTGTCAATGTTATTTTAATCTCAGAAAATTATATTCTGTCATATTACTTAAAGGTCAATAGAAATCCACAGACTGATGTCTTGTATTCAGTACTCTGAACAAGTCACAGAATCACTCATCCTGTTTTTATAATTTGGTCAGCATTATCAGTTCCCTTACAGAATTTTGCAGATGTTCAGACATTCTTGTAGAACTGCAACCACCACTGTCCTTTTAGTGTTTCTCTCTACAGCTCTTTGCAATTTCACTCACTTCTGTAGAAGTTAATTTTTTTGTATTTAATGTTCACAGTCATCTTTACCTGTTCACCTCTTCATAGAGCTCTATTATTTTGAACTTGTTATTCTTTAAGGCCAAATCATGAGTTGTAGTTCAACAGCTTGAAATGAGCCTGCTGAGTTTGAGAATCTACTGTTATGCCTGTAAATTCATGATGGTAGACAGGAAAGTGGAAATCCAGGTGATGTTTGAGTAGGAACAACAGTTTTTTAGGTATGTGTTCAACAGGAGAGAATACGTGTAAATAGAAATAAAATGTAAGGTAAGCAAAAGATATGGACATAAATTGCTTGAGCCTTAGGGATGGACCCAGAAGTCAGATCCTCATGGAAATAACAGGGAGGAAAAAAACCTGGATTTCTCTTTATTCCTTAAAAAAAAAAAAGCTTTTATTGCAAATCTGATTTATAGAAATGGTGGTATAAAGAACTAATTTGCATAATCTATATTAAATTTTATGTGAGCTATGCTGTAAACTAGTGAATGCTACAAAGTGAGGCCAATACTGACAGGTAATCAATCAGTGGGATCAAAAAACCGTATCACTCATTAGAAGACAGCACAGAGTCTAGCCAGGAAGGTGTCCATGGAGGACTTCCAGAGTACTGCTGGAGAGGAGGGAGTATGCTGAAAACGTGGAGGGAAGTGTTGGGGTTTGCAAGTGGTTGGTGTGGGCATGAAGTTTTGTTCTTGCTAGATAGCAAGTGAGGAAACCTGCCTGCTGGGGTTTACTGGAGGGAGGGAAAGCAAAGGCATGTGGCTCTTTCACACCTTGGTTGTCTTCCCTTAGAAACCAAGTACCTGTAGAGGCTGGAGGGTTTCTTTTTTTTTTTTTTTGCCTTTTCAGCCCACTCTTTGTGACGTGGAAGACGGGGCGAGACAAGCGGCTTCGTGGCTGCATCGGGACCTTTTCAGCCATGAATCTTCACTCAGGACTCAGGGAATATACATTAACCAGGTAACTGTCAACAATGAAATAAATACAAAATGAGTTCATTTACTGAAGATCTGTAAGGATTCAAGGTTAGGATGTTGGGTTGACGTAGTTCAACGTAATTTACTTCATCATGAAATAAACCTGAGTGTATGATAGTTGTAGTGAGGTGATGTATCAGGATTTAGTGGAACATCTTTGCAAAAGGTGAGTTGCAGTTGACATTTTAAGGCTACTGTCAAATCTGTCTTGCATACTAACAGTTTTGACATCATAATTTCTCTCTTACTGCAGTAGGCATTGGACAGCATCAGGAAGCTTGCCACTGGTATTACAGTTCATTAGATTAGGGAGAGATGCAAATCACATGTTTCATGCAGGCATAATCAAAAGGGGAATAATTGAGCATCTGACACTTTAATTTGGTGCTTGTATTGGGTGATGTATCTTCTCTTCCCTTTAGTGCACTTAAGGACAGCCGATTTCCCCCCCTGACCCGCGAGGAGCTGCCCAAACTCTTCTGCTCTGTCTCCCTCCTCACTAACTTTGAGGATGCCAGTGACTACCTGGACTGGGAGGTGAGAACAGGTGCATTTGGAACTCTGCATCACTCTCTCGTTCCATTCGGGTTCGGGTTAGTACATGGTGATGTATCTCCTTCATTACAGGGGTGTATGGGGTTAGAAGAGACTGGGAATAGAAGAAATGGGGCTGGAAAATTAGAAGGAAGGAAGAGGATGGCCTAGCAGTATGCTTTTGGTTGGGGATGATCTGAATGGGAATAAAAGAAACATGAAAGTGATTCATGGTCTTGGCCCAATAGGAAATGGGTGTAAATACTTGTATAAAAACCTGGTATTTTGATGGTGTGGATAGAAACTGGAAACAAAAAGTAGTTAAGACCAGAGGTATGAATTGTTTTTAGGACCTTGTACATGGAATTCTATTTCGTTCAAGAAGAATATATATATGGACTTTATAGTTGGGTAACTTTAGGCATCATTCTTGTGTGCAGAGATTTTGTCTCTCTTGCATGACACAAGAGATGGAAAACTGACAAGACTTACCTCAGGAGAAGTGGCAGGGTCACTGGGAAGGGTGGCTGCGAGAGCCACTTGTGAGACTTGCTGGGCAAGAGCAGAGAGTGGGGAAGAGAATGACCTTATCCAGGCAAAAGCCAAACTGTCCAGAGAGAGAGAGAGAGATACACAGCGTTGTGGGAATGACAATTCAGTCATGGACTCAGTGCTAGCAAACACCTCTTATTTGGCTGTTCATTTCCATCTATAGGTTGGAATCCATGGGATCAGAATAGAGTTCATCAATGAGAAAGGTGTCAAACGCACAGCCACGTATTTACCTGAGGTTGCTAAGGAACAAGGTGGGTTTGAGATGGCAGCCAAACTTGTCAACACATTGTGTCACAGAATTGGGTAACTTAAATCTACCGATTTGGGGCTTGGAATACAGTGCTGTCCTCATAGTGGTGCCATGGAACCACCAGGCTTATTCTTGACAGCTGACAGCTGATGCAAGTTGTTGCTGGGTTTTCATCTGGCCCTTCTCTCATCCCATGTCTTTGCACAGCTGTATCTTAGTGTCAGAATGTTTTAGGGCTGAAGAAACAGAGGATCTCAAAGTATGGCTCTTCCAGCCTCATTCAGCATTGCATCTTTCCTCTTCTGTGTTTCTCCCACCAACTAGGATAACTGCACGCTGCACAGCACCAACAGGAGAGTCCCTTTCCTCCTCATTCTTGCTAAAGTAGCATCCTCCAGAGGAGGGCTAGAAACACAGCCCCTCTGGAGCACACTTCCCACTCAAATAGAGTAGTGGTCACCATGGTAACTGCTCAAAATATTGCCTCCTCCTTTCCTCCACCTAGCAGAGTGGAGTGGTCGCATCCTCCTGGCTCTGGGGCAAAAGACTAAGGTAGGAAATTTAACTCTGATCTCTCACATAGCAGTGCACTGTGCTATCACTAGATCATCAATCCCAATTTGTCTATGTAAAGAGCTAAGTACTATCTTATTTTCAAGGGAGCTAAGTGGCACATAACAAAATAACTCGGGGTCCCTGCAACAGTAGCAAGGCACAGACCTTTATAAGAAGACGTGGAATGGAAAATGGAATTACTGTTTCATAGATCAGCTCCAATATGAGTTTAAAGGGGTAGGCATGTGCAGATAGTGTGCATGCATCAGGCCATATATGTCCCGTTCAGCACTAGGATTTCTGAAGCTCAGAGTTTCCTGTTCAGTTGTTTGTTTTTCTAGAGTCCTTTTAATGCATTTCTTGTGGTTTTGAAACATTTTTTATATTGAAAAATTTGCCTTGCTTCTATTTTTCAATAGACTGGGATCAGATCCAGACCATAGACTCCTTACTCAGGAAAGGTGGCTTTAAGGCTCCCATTACCAATGATTTTAGGAAAACAATTAAACTTACCAGGTAAGTAGATGTATTTGTTGTCTTTTAATTTTACTTTGCAGTGGTTTCTGGCCGATTTAAAATATTTGTGCTTGATGTAAGTCTTTATGCCTCTTCCAGAGGAGATGTAGTGTGAAAGACCAAATCACAAATGCCATGTATTAAGCAGGTAATGCATGTGGAATTAAGCACAATATGTTTGGTCCATGCAGAATCAAAGTTGGCATTTTTCTAAGATGGTTTTAATATTACCATCTCTGTGAAAGATCAGAAGCAGAACCTTTGAGAGTTAAAAAGGCTGATTTTTTTTGGTATCTTTTCAATGAACTTCCTTTTCTCAGTGTCCTCATCTGTGAATGCTGTAGCTATTCATAGGTGACAGCTGTCTTAAAACCAAACCACACTCAAATTTGGCTGGTTTTCAGAATTTGCTTGCTTTTCTATACCCCCAGCTGTCCTATTGGTTTCTGCCCCCTTTATGTTAGTAAAAATTGGGACTTTCTAGTTTTGTATAGAAACATTAATTTATCAGGTCATTCTTTACCTCTAGAGAAATGAGGTGGGTGTGCAGGATTTTCTTTAACAGGAGATGACAGGATGAAGGTTTTCATTAAAATCTGATGTCATGTGGTCTCAGTGCAACTCACAACCACTTTGTAGCTGGCTGTTGTTTAGCGTGCTTTTGAAGAACTTGGAAAACTCCAGTCTCTCCAAAGGAACTTCACAATTTGTGAATTCTGATTGTACAACATGGACTAACTCATTTATATGCTATAATAAACCTTTCTTTACCCACTTCTCCATTTTTTTCACTACCTTTTCAAATGTGGAGATAACCACAAAAGAAAACAAGCGTGAAATACTGATTATTTAACTGTAGTTGAATCTTCTTCCAGCAAACTTTTCATTCCATTTTTGTCCATTGCACATGGATAAAAAAGAATACAAATAGATTATTTTTTTTCCCTGTGTGCTACTTCAGGCATCCCTTTAATTATGATCACCTTGATTAGGGCTCATCTTTTGGGACACTGGAGCTAATTCAAGCTCAGATAGGTTATTCATACAAGTGGGTTCCTCTTGGTTGTCATTGGCTGTGAGCTAAAGGGGAGTCTGGGGTGAGTGTTTTTATGTCCAGTCCCTCCACATTGCATAGTCTGACATTATTCTTCTGCCGCTGTTCCCGCAGGTACCGCAGTGAGAAGGTGACAATCAGTTATGCAGAGTACATGGCCTCCCGCCAGCATTGTTTCCAGAATGGCACTCTTCATGCCCCTCCCCTCTACAATCATTACTCCTGACACACGGCTGCATGACCAGTCCCACTCCCCAGTTGCTGCCAACGGCTATGACATCATCGGGGCAGACGCCTCCTCTTCCTGGTCCAGTTACTTCTATTACTGCACCATTTTATGATGCTAGCTTCCGTTGCCAAGTCTGCCTTCCCACTGACCTGGGGGGAGGATGAGAGCGTGACAGGACTTCAGGGGCCCAAGCCTTATCTCAGCCTTCCCTCCGAGCGGGGGTTCAGTTGGATTGGGGCTCCATGCCTACGAACTGTCGTGAGGTGCAGAAGACCTTTAGGAGTGAAAGTGCTGCTTCGGACTGATCCGTTCCTGGGTGTTACTGACACTCTGGAAACTTGAGTTGTTCGTTATGGAAGCCCCCCAGATCAAGTAGGAGCATTCCCCTGGCAGCCTGGGCAACGGAGTCCAACAAAACATTTTTTAGGTTCTTTTTAATTTTTTTTTTAACCTTTGGTATCTGTTGTGTACTGAGAGCTGATTGCAGTCCCCACGCATCACAGGCGGACATCATGATATTGGGGAGGGTTGAACACCTGGATAGCACCCCATCCTCATGGACAGAAAACATGTGAAAAATTAATCTATTATTTAAATAAACCCCTGAAGGCTTTAAGGCTCAGATCCTTGGTAGGTTGGATTCTTTGTGATGAAGCCTGCTATGATATACAATGCTGTTTTGCCTGTAAGAGAGCGACATGGTACATGCTGTGTACACAGAGGAAAAGATACTCGAGTGTCCCTGAACAGTCTTTGTTACGACCAAGTTTTGTTTCCAAATATTTGTGAGAGATAGGATTAGGGCTGGGGAGGGGCTTGCAGAGCATTGACTGTAGTCGCACAAGTGAGACTAGTGACTGAAATTCGTTTTAATTTAAGCTAACAGTCTCGGGGACCTTCCTTTTGATAGGACAGCCACTTTCACTGGTATGACTACTGATCTTAGGGGCTGTGAGTGTTCCAGTTTGTAGCAGGCCTATGGAATGGAGCTCTGTAGTTTTGCTGGTAAGAATAATCGTACTTGACTTAGTCATTGCCACATCCAGGCAGTGAGTGGGGGAATCTGTGTTACCCAAACTGCATGAAACTCATGTGCATTCTGTATTTCTTCTCCCGTGGCTGATGATCACAAGGAACACTCTTTTCTAAAAGGAAGTTATCAGTTGTTATTCTGCAGCATCATTGAGGGATGTCATAAACTCTAAATTTATGACACTCTTCCAATGAGATAACTGGACTTCAGAATATAATTTGGGGTGAGTTTGGTTGGTTGGTTTTCCAGACTTCTGGAGGGTCAGTAATGATCAGGGAAGAAAATACAAGTGCACAGCAGAGTCATGGCTGTTTGGTTGCATACCTCTTTAGAGACTGCTTGTGTGTCGTAATTGGCTGGTGTTTGAAGCCTGAAATTATGCCTTGTTATGGCAGGGAATAGGGCTGGTAGGAAGCTGAGAACTGCAGGGTGCTGTTCCTGGTCCTAAGGAAGAAAGGCACAATTTGTGCCATTTTGCTTCATGTTGGTGAAATGTTCTGCTGGAGGAGAGAGATGTGAGGGAGATTCCTCTGGTTAACGGTGCAATATTGACCCAGCTTTCCTTCCGTATTGGGTCATTCTTACAAATTGCCACTTTTCCCTTGTGATGTTGTTGAAAAGCAATTGAAGATGAAAGGATTGTTTCATGACTTCCTGCTGCTGAGAATAAATGAGTCTCGTTACAAACCACTCCAGTTTGTAATTACTCTCCCAGGTGCCATGTAGTGATGGGGGAGGGTGGGGTCAGCTCCAGGCATACCACTCACCTTTCAGCTGTCAAACAGTATGATACATAGGGCTACACTCATTACTGTTCAAGTGTTCTATGTTAGAATTTAATTTCTAAAAGGTTTAAAAAAAGGCAAAAAAATGGTGCTAAAACTTCACCCCTGAGCACGCTCGGTGAGACTGGTCATGCAGGCATACAGTGCCAGGCTTTTCAACTATACTGTTTCTTTTTCAGATGTTTGCCCTGTTCTGTGTCTTCAACAGTGTATAGTGTTTTCCTGATTTCAGTTTCTTTGACTAGGGGATGACTAAAGGGTGGGGTGGGGAGGGTTAGTTGTCATTTTTTTAAAGAACAGAATTTTAGGATTGAGTAACTTGGTTGGTTTAAGCCTGAAGTGGGACAGATGGTTTGGGATTGGGGAAGTCTTATCCTCTCCCACTTCTATTTCCCCACTCAGTCTGTTTAAAAAAAAAAACAAAACATAAATGCCTCTAAATATGTACTGTGTTCTTGTCTTGTTGCAGTGAGAAGAGAACCTGGCAGATCAGAAACACTGGTCTGCTTCCTAAGGAACAGGCCCTCTCAGCTTTAGTCCCATAAGGGTCCAGCTATAAATTCAGTTGAAAACTGTGTCAATAGCTAAGTCAGCTCAGAGAAATGTATGACAAGGACAGGTGGTCTCAGGAAATAATCCCGTTTCTAGATCATTACATGGCAGCTATGCATAAGGATGAAAGAGGTGAACTAGGAACAAATTGTAGTTTGAATTGCCTCAAGATGGAGACAACCAAAATCAGTGGCCAATTGATCTGAAATTTTCTCCGTGGTTGCTTGGCTGGGACAGCTGGTTAGAACTACTCCTCAAAGCAACTGTTACCTGGTTTGATGTGGATTAGCTCATCCTTAGAAGCAAGTGCCTTTTGGTCTAGAAGGGCTTATTCTCATGACAGCCACAACTGATAAATAATCTCACTGCAATGATGAAATGTCTTTGTTTTACAGTAACTACAGGAGAATGTCTTTGATCACTGGAGTCTGTCAGTGTTGAAATGTTTCCACTGTGAGGTTCTTAATTATTTTTTTTCATGTTGTTCAACAGTCAATCTCAACTGAAGCCATTTCAGTTTGGGAATGTTATATGGTCAAAATATCACATATCTACAATTTATCAGAACAAAAAAAAAATCTGTAAGGAAATCTAAGAGTTCATTTTAACCTTTGCAGAATAATTTGTTTTCATAGTACATTAACAAACCTCTGCAGTCTTCACTGACTATTAGTGCTGTTTTCTGTTTGTATTCAGAAACTACATGTTGTTTTGTTGGGGGTTTTTTTGGTTAATTTATTTCCTTAAAGCAGGAGACCTCTTTTGACCTACAGTGCAGAGACGTCAGACCAATTCTTTATATTACACTTGGTTGCCTCCTACCTATATAATAATTTCTTGAGTGTAAATAATTGAACTCTATCCTCTAATGAAGTATTGTAGAGAATAAATCATAATGGATAAAGATTATTTGTACTGTCCTCTTTATATGAGTTCTCACAGTCTTTATGGGGGATAAGATGAAATTGTTCTCACCTAGAAAGACAAACAATATATTACAGATATGAATAGCAAACCTGTAAATTACATCACATATTCAAAACCAGGGAGGTTGCCAGAGTGGGATGACAGCTGTCTGGAAAAACACTAATAATCAAACAGGCTCACTGTAAGAAAGCAAGGAAAAATAGTAGGAAAATTAAAACCAAATGTTAAATATATTCTATTAATAATGGCATAGTAGTGTCTTTGTATCCTGGAATAATTTTGCTTGACAATAACTTTCTATCAGTTGCCATGATGGTGAAATGTATAAAGCACATACATACAGAGTACTGTAAATCTTTCTGAAACTCAAAATTGTTCTTTTGTGTTTTTGTCTTCTAAAACGAACTGAGGACTAATTGTCTATACTTTAGGTCTGTAGTCCTCATGTAAAAATCTTATTTCAGAGGAATAAAACACCCATCTTTCAAGATTCTTACTATTTTAACGTTTGCTTTGAGACAGGACAGGATTGACTGAATTGTAGAATAGTTTTGAATTGTATCTCTGGCTTACATGGTTCTTTCCATACATTGTCAGATAATTGTTAACTTTCTATCTATGGCAGCTGTATAGTTAGAGATGCTGCATTTTCTGCTTGTGGCTCTTGGGAAGGGCAGCCCTGGATGGCAATAAACAGTCATAAGACCCAAAAAAACCACCAACCAAACCAAGGTAAAGGGTAGTTTTGACTTAAATATGCCTGAGAAGCTCATTTATCTCAGTGCAACTACAAAGCAAAAACCTATTTTCAGGTGCTGGTACTAGGAAGGCTAGAAAGTCAATCCCTTAGGCAAGCTGAGGCGGATGCTGTGACTAACAGGATTTCCAGGTGAATTCCAGCTGAATTTCCTTGTGAATTCTGAAGTTGCCCATATCCCTGCCATCCACTGCTGTCTTGTGCCCAGGGGAGTTATCATGTATATTCTCTCAGCTTTGTTGGCAGGAATACAGTGACTTAATTTGTGTGTTTTAGTGTCATACGCTTTTCCTTACTTGATTTTTTTGGTTTCCTATTGAATCAGTCAGACATAAAATCTTTGTCTGGTGTCTTTCATCAGAAGTTCTTCCATGCACGTTGCATTCCGTGACTGCAGGAACACTCAGCAGCTCACAGGGAGGATGAGGCCAGGTAGAAGGGTGTGCATATGACTGCACACTGAAATAGGTCAATCCAGGCTAAATATAAACCTGGATAATTCTCCTGGAAACAGTTTCTTCTGTTGTTACTTCTGTTTGAAATAAGAAACAAAATGAATTAGTCATTTAGCTCTTGCTTCCTTCTAGAACAAAATTACAGAAATATTAGCAGAAACTTCTATAGAATAGTTCAAAGGAAGAATACTTCAGCATTTTTTTTAACACAGAAAAAAAACCTGTTTTATCTGTGATCGAGAAATGCCATTTTTATCTTCAAGATAAAAATGAAAATCAGAACACTTTCCTATACAACTCAATAAATTAATATGTATACTGCTAGTACATGGAGCAGTATGATAGGAAAGTTCCTAGGATGGTTTCGCCACAGTCTGGGAAAAGATGACTTGTGAATATGTTTGATGATCACTCACAAAACATAGCAAGCACAGAAGAGTATTGTTACCATGTTCTTTAAAGCAAGTATATAATTCTACAAATTGAACAATATCCAGATTATTGAACCGTATTTTTTCTATGGTCAGCTAGACTGCTCTTATAATCAGATTAATTCTGGCATAAATTATGTATTATACAACCAGTTGATAATGTCATATATGTATTTAAAAACTGAACAGATCATGCAGCTTTGCATTCAGAGTCTTACTATGACTTTATTGCTGGATATTAATATAACTTTACTTTGCTCATACGTGTTCATTCATTATAGTTTTGGATATATAATTTTAAATGGAGTAGAAATAAAGGTAAAATGGTGTGAAAACCTAAACCTGAAGAGTTACACTTTAAGTACACCGATGAAAATCAGGCGTGTCTTGTGCAATGCTGGCTACTGTGGCACATGGTGCTCTCAGTGGGTGGTTATCTCCACAAGGATCTCTTCCTATCACACTGGCACTCCACAGAAAAGACACAATTACTGCTAGAAAGCTTAAAAAACTCCTAGGAAAATCACATTTCTTCTGCTGATGAATTAGAAGGAAAGCATATTACAAAATAGGTTTATGCTAATAATAGAATATCCTTGTTGTTAGTTGTTCCTACATTTGATTACATGGAGTTATTTAGCTGAGCATTTTGTAAGGTCTGTGTTTAAACTGTGGCAACATAAGAATTACCATGATAGGTCTGTCTAACAATCTGCTACTCAATACCATGTCTCCAGCAAGGATCAAAGCTTTTTGCCCTGGAATATGGAATATTAGAGACATTGTTCATGATAAATTATATTTGGCCAAGTATTCTTTTTTTTTCCAAACAGGTTATTTTAGGATGTCACCAGTAAAGCTGTCTGAAAGTTCCTGTAGTCATTCACTTATTTTAATCAAGCTCACCTTACTTTTCTATGCATATTTTGTTGATAAATGCCAAAACAGTCATTATTAGTGAGGAAGAAGCCAGTGCATTTTAAAAATAACAAAAGGTCAGGTACTCTGCTATGTTTGGTTTGTTGCAGCAGCTGAATGATATTTACTGTGGGGTTTATAAGTTTATTTTTTTAATTATTTAAAAAAAAATTGGAGGGGCGGGGAACAGCTTTTATTTTGCTCTTAACCAAACACATCAGTGATAATAAACTTAATCTTCCATGACAGCCTCTTTAACTGTACCTATAAAGTCTTGGTTTTGTATACTTAAGTAGAATGGATCCTTGGGGGGAAACAAAAAGGGAAATTAATAACTTAAACCTCTGAGAGCTACCTACTGCTCTGAGAATCATGACGTTCTGAGTTGACGGGTTATTTGAGAAGCCATCAGGATTCCAAGTGATTTTAAATGCTTCTCTCCTCAATCTGGCATGGATTTCCTTGTTTTCTTGTAAGCCTAATTGAAATTGTTTAATTTGCCAGATGTTCCCCAAGATATTTCCATTCCATCTTCCTGAATGTCTTTCTGCTTGTATCACTTAGCAAATTACTTTCCAATCAGTTTCTCTGCTATGCTCATTATCCAGATAACAAATATTAGAAATCTATTATTTGATCTCTTCACATTCTTCTAGATTATTTTAAATTCATTCCTTTTCCCAGCATGCAGGAAACCATTCACCAAGGCACAGATACAAGTTTATGAGAACAGGAGTGGTTTCATCATAAATCCTTCAACAGTCTATTTTTGTCTTTCTTTAAGGGTGCAGGATGACATAGTAAGGGCTGATAAGATGATTACTTTAAGAGTCTTAGGCTGGTTAGGCACTTACATGTGAGCTCTCTAGGGAAAACACTGCTCCATAAGTTATTTTGCTGGCAGTGTTGGGAGAACTATCTTCATTTTCAGCCTGCCTATGACTTTTAGGGGTCTGTAGATTGCTTCTGGATAATCTGAAAATTAACCTTCCTTATGAAGTGTGTTATTTACGATATCAATACTCCCTTCTTGCAGTCCGAGGTCTATTAATCACAGTGAGCTAGACAGAAATTCTGGCACAGTCACAGTTTTCCTGAGGTTGGGGTTTGCTGTCTAGCTGGAGGATGTTGCGGTAGCAAAATGGAGCTGGTTGTAGCTGCCACTGGTGTGAAGATGCATCTGATGCCTCGGAACCCTCCGGTGCTCCTGGGCAAACGGCTGCTGCTGTGCACTCTGGTGAGGGACAGCAGCGCAGTTTTGAGCTCTTTGGTTATTTCCTAAAGGACAGAGCAGAAAAAGAGTTTGCTCATGCGAAGGATGAGTACTGTTTCCCTCAGTGTTCCCACACTCCAGCTGTCGGGCCCTGGTTCGTGCCTCGTAAGACTTTGGGTTCATGATCACAGAATCGATTAGGTTGGAAAAGACCTCTGAGATCACCGAGTCCAACCTTTGAGAGAAAACCACCCTGTCAGCTAGACCATGGCACTGAGTGCCACCTCCAATCTTTCCTTAAGCACCTCCAGGGACGGTGACTCCACCACGTCCCTGGGCAGCCCACTACAATGTCTAATCACCCTTTCTGTAAAGAAATTCTTCGTGATGTTCAACTTAACCTTCCCCTGGTGCATCTTAATACCGTGTCCTCTCGTCCTGTCGCTTGTTGCCTGCGAGAAGAGGCCGCCCCCCTCTCGCAGGTGGCTACACCCTCCTGTTAGGGACTTGCAGAGTCTTGGTCTGTCACAGCTATTTGCCCTCTGTTCATACACACAACGTTCAGCACCCCACTGCTTTCCCTCTCTAAAAGGAGCTAATTACTAAGCGAGCTTAAACACACCCCTGAGGGCTTTTTTGTTGCGAGAGCACTCAAGCTCCCTGCTCCCGCTGTTTCCTCTCAGTACCCCACAGCGGCAACCGAGCTCTTTTATACTCAGCAATACCCAGGGCGGAACCGGCCCCGGTCCCTCAGGGAGAGGGAGAAGCAGCCTCGCCCCCAGCCCTCAGGCGGGGCAGGGCCGTTCCCGCCCCTCAGGCGGGGCAGGGCCGTTCCCGCCCCCGCCCAGAGAGCCGCCCGCCCTCCCGCTGAGGCGGGGCCGCCCTTTCCGTCGCGGCTTTCCGGTGATGGCGGCGGGCGGCAGTGACCCGCGGACGGCAGATGTGGAGGAGGACGCCTCGCAGCTCGTCTTCCCCAAAGGTGCGAGCGGGAGCGGCGAGGGGCCGGCGGTCGGGTGGTGGCTGGAGGCCGGCAGCGGCCGCCTGTGAGGGTACGAGCCTCGCCGAGCGGCTCCGTGGACCGGAGCGCTGCTCAACGTGCCGGCCCCTCCACCAGTTACTAAGCCCGAGTGTTAAAAATCAGGATAGTAAATGATTTGTATATCTTTAGGGGCCTCATGATTGCTAAGATATGGCAGTTCTTATGTAGGCCGCTACGTGTGTGTACGGTATTTAAAAAAAAAAAGAAAAATCCTGTCAGGTTCTAGTGAAAATATTATTGGGTTTTGATATAAGCTTTACTTTTTCAGTCATGATTTTTGACACAGGAATTCTTCCCTATGAGGGTGGTGAGGCCCTGGCACAATTATCCGGAGAATCTGTGGCTGCCCCTGGATCCCTGGCAGTGTCCAAGGCCAGGTTGGACGGGGCTTGGAGCAGCCTGGGACAGTGGAAGGTGTCCCTGCCCATGGCAGGGGGTGGAACGGGATGGGATGGGATGGGATGGGATGAGATGGACTTTAAGGTCCCTTCTAACCTAAGCCGTTCTAGAAGTCTGTGAATACTGCTGCACTTAAGAAACCAGCTGTCCAGATCCAGAGTTTGTAACTATGGACATTTACTATCTGTGTATTTTTTTTTCCAGAAAATTAATTTAGTATAAATTCTTGAAATGTGTTTACACCTCAGAGCCACCCTGAAAAAAAGGGGGGGTGGAAAAATGGACACTATGCTGCATTGCTGCATTTTTAAGTTAGGATCAATAGGGAAGTTCTGAAAGACTATTTTTTGCATTTTTTAATGCTAAAATCTCATGTTTAGCTCAAGCTAATTTACTGCTCAATGCAAAATAAGAGCTGCCAGCCCCTTTCTAGCAGTTCCTGTATCTGCTTGTATAAAGCAGTGCTGTCAGGCACTCTGGGATGCAGCCTCTGACCCTGTTGCTTTGAACAGCTCATACTGCTGATGTTGAAAGACCTTGTTATTGGAATACATACAGTGGTTATGGTGATGATGAATTAATTGAAAGTTGGCTAAAAGGGGGGGGAAATTTGTTAAGATTGGTTAAATTTTTTTTTCCTGATAATAAAATTTCAGTAGATCAATTAATTTTTCAAGTAAATGAAGCCTTTTTAAAAACATTCAACAGCATTCATATTTACTTCAAGAGCTCAGAGACTTCTGAAGACTGTGGCATCACTTCTGAATTTTGTGGAGTTTTAGAGTTCTAAATATTATTTTCTATAGCAAGTCATGCATTACTTCTGCCAAAATTGGGTGAAGAAAACATACTGCAGAAATATGAAAAAATCTGAATGTTAGGGCTGCAAGTGTAAAATGTATGGTCAAAAAGACCAACACCTTGGATTGTCACTCCAAAAAAATGTAATTTTTATCAGCATTTTCAGTATGAAATGCTGCCCAGTCACTGGTGAAAGGGCTCACACAACTGCCACGAAACACATTTTCACTTCTTTATTACTCAGAGCTAAATTACATACAAAACTTGTGTAACTCCCCTTTTCAAACACGTTTCACCTTTTCTTCATGCCGGTGTTCTCTCATGCGACTGCAGAATTTGAAACTGCGGAAACTCTTCTGAATTCCGAGGTGCATATGCTGCTTGAGCATCGCAAGCAGCAGAACGAGAGCGCGGAGGATGAGCAGGAGCTGTCAGAAGTGTTCATGAAAACCTTGAACTACACAGCACGCTTCAGCCGCTTCAAAAACCGTGAAACCATCGCCAGCGTGCGCAGGTGAGTTGGAAAGTCAGGGTGCAGCACTTTATTAGAGAACTGGATCCGTAATATTGATGCTGCTTTAGGAAAGTGCATTTTAGTGGTGTTGCATGATTTGTTCTTTAATTCCAAATTTGGTCTTTCTAATGAAGCAAGAAGTTCATGATGGAGGGTTATACTTTGTCCAGGTCAAGCCTTCTGAACTGCTTTGTTTTCAGTATTTCAATAACAGCTGAGTGCATTAAATGGGAGGATTTTCTAGACTTTGCAGAATAACCCAGGGGAAGTGGAGTTAGCAGATAGGATTTTGTTTTTTCCTCTTATGCATTTATATAATGAGTCTTTTCTCCTGAAAAAAATTACTTCAGTGTTAAAAGCAATGTGCAAAAAGATAAACATTTGCTTCAGTTCAAGCCCCTCTATATTTCTGTCTTGTAATTTCATCAAGTTGTTGTCTTTCCTTACAGTTTACTGCTCCAGAAGAAGCTCCATAAGTTTGAGTTGGCGTGTTTAGCTAACTTGTGTCCTGAGACAGCTGAGGAAGCAAAAGCTCTGATTCCTAGGTAAGCACTTACATATTGTACAAAGACTGCTGTATACTTCCTGTGACCTAAAGCCAGCCATGCCCAGGTGCCCTCTCTTCAATCCAACTCCATCGATGGAAGAACATTTGATCTTGGTCTTTCTTCCCCTACCCACTAATCTGACAGCAACACACTATTTGCACATGTCCCTAATGCGCTTCTCAGAACTTTTACTGGATCTAGTGTGAACCTCTTCAGCTGGGGTTCTTAGCTGGCTGTGTTTGTGTTCCTTGGAGTTTTTTTCTGTTGGAGCAAATGAACTGTTTTGTGGATAATGTAGGGGGGAGCAGCAGCTTCTTCATGTCTTGATTGGTTACCTCATGGCCTGAGATAGAGGAGGGAATGAAACATTCATCTGAATTACAGTTTCTTCCTTATTTGTCATTATATAAAAGAGAACGCTTTGGGATAACCTAATTGTGGTCTCCCAGTACCTGGAAAGAGCCTACGAGAAAGATGGAGAGAGACTTTTTACAAGAGCAGTGACAGGATGAGGGAATGGCTTCAAACTGAGAGTAGATTTAGATTAGATACTAGGAAGAAATTCTTCCCTGTGAAGGTGGTAGGGCCCTGGCACAGGTTGCCCAGAGAAGTTGTGGCTGCCCCATCCCTGCAAGTGTTTTAGGCCAGGCTGGATGGGGCTCTGAGCAACCTGGTCTAGTGCAAGGTGTCCCTGCCCATGGCAGGGGGTTGGAATGAGATGATCTTCATGGTTCCTTCCAACCCAAACCATTCTATGATTTTATTTAAGATTTCATAGCAAGAATGGACTGGTTTATGAGCATGCAGCTACATGGACTTCATTTAGAGGTCTGCTTAAACCTGCACCTGCCTTGCCTTTTTTGAAAACACATTTTGAAATTACTCAGGAGAAGGTTCTGGGAAGAATGGAGTTCTGTCATGTAAAGAAGAAGCGCTGCATAGGGATTCGAGTGCTCTTAACAGTGATGTCAGAGGTAGTTCCTGGTGGTTACACACAGGTGGGTGACAGTGTGTTGAGACTGACAGGACAGAGTTATGACTGAAATGAATCAAGGGGGAGAGGTTATTTCTGAAACCTTCAATGTCTCCTTACTGTTCTTATCTTGCAGCCTGGAGGGCCGGTTTGAAGACGAAGAGTTACAACAGATTCTCGATGACATTCAGACTAAACGCAGCTTCCAGTATTAAGGTTAACCCTCAGCCCCTTTATCTGAGCAGAAAAACCTGAGGACCTGGACTGTTTCTCAGCCCTCTGGATCAGTCCAGCTCCCAGCTGAGTGTGGGTAGTTGTGGATGCAGGGTACTCCAGTGCTGTGTTGCCACAGGTGCATTCAGACTGGAGATCAGCACCGTCCTTTTGGTTTGTTCCATGTGTCAGTTGGCAACGACCCCCTGTATTGTGAGAGCAAAGAACATGAAAGGTCTTTTCCCAATGGCTCGAGTATTTGTTTTTTCCCTAATCCCTCTCCACCATTTGTAAATTTTCAACGTTTTTGTTTTTAGCGGAAATATAGATGTGATTTCGTGGTTTTTAGGAACTTCTAAAGGATGGGGAAACTTGTTCTTGGTTCTCAGAAGGTTCAGTGATGGGCAGCATCCATTTCTGTGGTTTTGTTTGTTTGTTTTATTGTTTGATTGGGACAGTGAATTTTTACATCTTCAATATTTTTCTATTGTTTACTGTAAATTAAAAGATATTTTTAATTAAAGTTGTGTGTTTTATAAACATTAGGTACATATTATGATTTTGTTAATGAGGACCTTTTTAATAAATAGATCCTGGAGATGTGGGGACTCCAAGAGTGTAATAACCCAAGTGCAGTTTAGGACAGATTAGAGGTGTTACTATGATCACAGTGAGAAAACATTTGGGCAGCATCTCCCTCTCTGCTCCCCCACTCTGTGCCAAGTGATTGCAGACACCCAATCTGTATCCTGTTACAGAAGAGAAAAAGGTGAAGAAACCCAATAATTTTGGTGTTAACACAGCCAGGTATCCACCCCTGGAGGGATGGACTCTTTAACAGGTTGCTAACAGCCCTAATTCTGAGATGAAACCGAACCATAAACAATGTGACACAGTGCAGGGGTGGCTTCTGGTCCAGCCTGTGGGAGTCGCACACTCAGTGTTATCACAGCTCAGCAGCTGGGAGATTCACAAATTGTTAGCTTTTAGTTGAAAGGAATGTTCTTTTGGTTAGCATAAACTTCTTAAACCAGCCCTTTCAAGTCTTGTAATTTTACCACCACACCTGAAAGAAGGAAAATTTTGCAGGAAAGAACGTTGGGACAAAGAGGCAGACAGATGTGTTAGGACACTATTTGTGATGATAAGCAATAATCTCACTGATCTTGCAAAAGGGAGAGAAATAAAGTATTAATTCAGATCTTACTAGAAATGTAATGTTGCTGCTGTGCTGTGCTGTGCTGGTGTGTGCTGACTGCTTGGGCTCACCTCACCTGGAGCACATTTCCTCAAGCAGCATTTGTGTATGTGCTGGGGTGGCAGTGGCTCCTGCAAGCCTATAAACCAGACATGCATCTGTAACCGACCACAGGAAATTTAACAGGGTCAGAATAATTATAACTAAAGAAGAAAAACCAAGGTGGTGAATCTTTATTTTAAAAAGCTTAGTGTCCCCTTTTGATACAGCATATGCTTCCCAGTAGCTGCTCCTGTTGAACCTGGTTTGCTCTGTAAAATGTTTCTGTTCAAGCAGCTTTAAGACGTTTTCGTCTAAACACACAGACTCTTATGTCTTAATCACAACTAATTCAGGGAAAAAAAGCCATTCTGCACCTCTTTATCTACACTCCCACAGTACTACTTGATGACACCTTTGTAAGCACTCTTAGGACTACCAAGGAGGGATGTAACAGACCTAGTGATCTGTGAATGATCTCAGATTTCCACTACCCTACACATACAGATAACTACGAGCCTTGAGATTAGTAGTTTTTGCTTGTTGTGTTTCGAAGCCTGGTTATGGGAACAGAGAAGGGAATCACGAAATCAATTAGGTTTGAAAAGACCTCTGAGATCGAGTCCAACCTTTGAGCAAACACCACCATGCCAACTAGACCGTGGCACTAAGTGCCATCTCCAATCTTTCCTTCAACCCGGTGATTCCAGGCACGNGCTGGCTGGGCGGTGAGTGCGGCTCAGTGTTGGGCGGGGCGGGCGAGTAGCCGGGGAAGCGCGGCTGCCTCCGCCATCTTTAGGCCGCGGCCTCGGAGCGGCGCGGCCGGGGCAGGGCGGGGGCCGCCGGCGGGAGCAGTGGGTCCCCGGACCGGGGCGCCCTGGGGAGCGGCGTGAGCCGAGCTAAGACCCAGCGCCACGGCCGGGCCCCGTGGTGGGGTGTGCTCGACGGCCGGACCTGGAAGTGGACAGCAGGGCCCCTCTGCTCACTACTGCACAGGTGTCTGTTGGTGGTTTCGCCCGAGTCTCTCAGTCGTGCCTTTTTCTACTTCTTTTAATTTTATTATTTTAAAATATTATTCTTCCCTTTACCTTCGGTCTGAGCGGAGACACGGACCGTGTTAGATATATCGAATTTTTTACTTATGTAGTCCTTCCTAAGGGTAATCCCCTGTGTATTAAGGAGAGAGAAGAAAAAGCCACAGAGTGGTTAGTATTTAAGCTTCTCAAATGCCAAGTGAGATAACTCTATTTGCCAGTAAAGACCGGGGTTAGTTCTGTAGGACTAATAAACATTGATAACAGGATCGGAAACCACTATTTTCGGTTTTCTTGTGGATCCTGAGGGGGGTGTTGCTCACATTTTGCACTGCATAATGCTGTCCAACAACACTGTTGTTCGAATATGTTCCCTGCAATGTAATAACCCACAACCGTGTGCAACAGGCACTTGCTTATGCTGGCATGGTGGAGGGGCTAATGATCATGTAGTGTCACATTCCACTGATTGAGACTCATCAGCCTGTGCATGGGTGGCAAACCTAGGGGACCTGTCCAAATTGAAAAAAATAGCTCAGCGTTTTTCCCTTGGTGAGAACTCATTAAACTTCTCTTCCACAGAGATGTATGTTATTTCTCTCTTTCTGAGTGTTAGCTTCGTTGTTATGAGTAGATAGTTGTATGGTCTCGAATACAGTATTTTTTTAATATTAGCAGTTGCTTGNACCCTACACATACAGATAACTACGAGCCTTGAGATTAGTAGTTTTTGCTTGTTGTGTTTCGAAGCCTGGTTATGGGAACAGAGAAGGGAATCACGAAATCAATTAGGTTTGAAAAGACCTCTGAGATCGAGTCCAACCTTTGAGCAAACACCACCATGCCAACTAGACCGTGGCACTAAGTGCCATCTCCAATCTTTCCTTCAACCCGGTGATTCCAGGCACGGTGACTCCACCACGTCCTTGGGCAGCCCATTCCAAAGGTACTTCTGGGAGCCACGCAAGGCGGACGGTGTTGTAGCGCCCGGACGTTTGGTGAGCGTGAGACAACCCGGAGCAGCACACAACACAGCTGCGCGCGGAAGCAGCGATCGGTCTGGCGGCCGGCAGTGCCCCTTTTGGCGAGCCTGGGGCCGGCTCGGCGGGTCCGGGGAGTGTCTGGGTCTGGGCCCGGCCCGCGGCTCCCGCGGCGGCCCCTTCGCCTTCACCACACGCGAGACGGGCCCCGGCCGAGCTCTCTGCGCATGCGCGCACCCCTGCGCGCCTCCGCCCTGCCATTTGTGCGCCAGCCGGGCGGGCTCTCGGAAGCGGCGCGCGCCGCGCCCCGCCCNCCCGGACCGGGGCGCCCTGGGGAGCGGCGTGAGCCGAGCTAAGACCCAGCGCCACGGCCGGGCCCCGTGGTGGGGTGTGCTCGACGGCCGGACCTGGAAGTGGACAGCAGGGCCCCTCTGCTCACTACTGCACAGGTGTCTGTTGGTGGTTTCGCCCGAGTCTCTCAGTCGTGCCTTTTTCTACTTCTTTTAATTTTATTATTTTAAAATATTATTCTTCCCTTTACCTTCGGTCTGAGCGGAGACACGGACCGTGTTAGATATATCGAATTTTTTACTTATGTAGTCCTTCCTAAGGGTAATCCCCTGTGTATTAAGGAGAGAGAAGAATAAGCCACAGAGTGGTTAGTATTTAAGCTTCTCAAATGCCAAGTGAGATACCTGTATTTGCCAGTAAAGACCGGGGTTAGTTCTGTAGGACTAATAAACATTGATAACAGGATCGGAAACCACTATTTTCGGTTTTCTTGTGGATCCTGAGGGGGGTGTTGCTCACATTTTGCACTGCATAATGCTGTCCAACAACACTGTTGTTCGAATATGTTCCCTGCAATGTAATAACCCACAACCGTGTGCAACAGGCACTTGCTTATGCTGGCATGGTGGAGGGGCTAATGATCATGTAGTGTCACATTCCACTGATTGAGACTCATCAGCCTGTGCATGGGTGGCAAACCTAGGGGACCTGTCCAACTTGAAAAAAATAGCTCAGCGTTTTTCCCTTGGTGAGAACTCATTAAACTTCTCTTCCACAGAGATGTATGTTATTTCTCTCTTTCTGAGTGTTAGCTTCGTTGTTATGAGTAGATAGTTGTATGGTCTCGAATACAGTATTTTTTTAATATTAGCAGTTGCTTGAACACATCTGTTTGTCTGACAGAATTGTCATAGGTAAGTGGTTCTGTGCTCCACAAATGTTGTTTCGTTATATCCTTACTTGCAGTGTGTGGGTACTGTGTCAGAATCTGTTTTTCTATGTAGGCAGTAGTCCCTAATCCTTCTTGCAGCACATGTTTATTCTTTCATGCTTAACTCAGACTGCTCTATCTTTCCTTTAAGAGAGGCGATATTGTGTGTCAGGAGTTTATAGTGTGCAGAAAGCATTGTGCCAAAATACTTCTGGGTTTCCCTGCTCTTAAATTCCTTTTCAAGTAAAATGACATTTACTTCTCGGTTATTTGCTGCAATATTCTGCCATTATCTTACTCTGAGAATATATAATTACCAAACTTATTTCAAAAATCTGATTCTTAACATCTTGTTCAGTTGTGTTGTAATAGATATAATGAGAAGGTCTGAAAATGTAGATACTGAAAATAGATTAAAGTATTGAAAGACTGGAGCGGGGGGAACCTTGGAGCTGCAGAGGATGTTAGGTGTGAGTAACTACTCCGAGAGAGTCACTACAAACAGTGATAGTCTTTCCCTGTTGCCCAAAGTGTTGGTCCTCCATTGAACCCTTGGAGCAGTAAATATTAGACTGTTTGGACTGCTGGAACTGAAAATTTCTCATCAGTTTTGTAATTGTGATATCATCACAGGAAGTAAAAGCCTAATAATCCTAAACTGTGCTAGAGATAGAGGTACTAGGAATGCCTTGTTTTGCTGCAGCAGAGACCTTGATCTTAGGAGGGGATAAGAAGTGTCCTGTTCTGTTCCTATCCCTAGCAGATGAATCTTCTGGCTCACCTGAAAAAACCAATCACAGAGAAGACATTAGGCTGATGGAAGGAATACATTTTAACTTTGTACTGGGATGATTCCATGCAAAATATTTCATTTTGTGCATCTGCTAGCCACATATCTAGGGAATTTCAGGAGTTGGTTCAGTAACACTGGAAATGAAAATTATTTTGGCCTTGCTCAGATAGAGGTTATAAATAGAAAACTACTTGAAAAGACAAGCTGGAAGCTATCTGCAGTGTGTTTGTGAATTTTACAAAATTCGTTCTTTATTTACCATATTTACATTCCTGATACTGTACTGTTTTGTTATTGAAAGTGAAAGTACAGATACGCGGGCCTGGTTGGTGTCATTAATACAGAAAATGAACATTATTAGAGCTTGGTAGTGGGGAGGAGATGTGCTAAGCGTCTTTCAAAAGATTAAAACTTTCAAGATAACCTTGGTTTTGCTTCTTATCGTAGAAAATATCCGAAGGTAAGAGCAGAGAAGTAGAGTTTTTGCCAGCTAACTGGTTTTGGTTTGTGTTTTGCTACTAATTTTATTTAATTTGGAGCATCCGTGGTCCCCTATTTTCCAAATGGTGCTAAACTTCCCAGCAATCTGTTCTTGCTCACTAGTATTTAAAAAAGCTACTCAGCATTTCATAATGTCTCTTCTGGTTCAACCTGCTCTCCACATTCAGGCTTGGGTGTACCAGTCATGCTGTTGTGAAACTTGAAATGGGGTATGAAGTGTATATTTAGCAGGAAAGCAAGCAAGCTGGTTTCTCTTGTGTGGCAATAGTACTTTTGCTAAGACGTTTGCTCTCAAGGCAGTGTGTTTACAGTGATTCCAGATCCTGCTTAGTGGTGTGCAGTGATCAGGTCTCAGTCAGCACACTTTGTGTGTGGAGGGATACTAGAGACCAAGTTAGTGCTGGTCCTGTTCTACCTCTGCACCAAAGCTGGGGGTTCTGTTCTAAGCAGTTTCATTAACTGTGGCTTATATCACATTTTCTCTCCCCAGTAGAAGGAAAGACTTGCTCTACAGTATTGAATGTCTCTGTTGTCTAACCCTGACAAAGCTTGTGTTGTTTCAAACAATTACATATAAGTGTTCTTACACATACAGGTACAGAATATTAAAAAGTATGAGCAATTTTTCTCATTCTTTAGACACAAATGAAAACGTTTCTTCCTCTCTTATGTATTGCATCAAGTAACCCTGGTACATTTTTTTTCTATCAGAAAAAGAGTTAGAAGTTTACCTTCAATTTAATTTTTCCTTTATATAGGATTTTTACCATACACTGTTGGTAAATCTGAATGCTTCCGATTTTCTGTTCACTTCGTTAGTTGATTTTGATGCAAAGAACAATAACAAGCCATATGAGCTCTTCGTTCTGTTTAATTAGTCTTCAGTATAATGAAGTGTGTTGGTTCAAAAAAATAAATTCTATTAACTTTTGAAGCTTTGAAAGTATTATCAGTGTAGTTGTAAATTTTAATAACCTAGAATTTTTGGTCCCTTTGAATAATTAAAATCATAGTATTCTTCTGCCTATCCAGTTTTGGTACCAGAGTTGATACAGTGGTGCAGGTGGCTGTACAGGGGGACCCTTTCTGTGAGCAGAAGTAGGATGTTTGTGTTTAGTCTGCCTCACTTTTCTGTTTTGGCCTGTGTGTTAGAAACACCAGTTCTGAAACCAGTGAGGTGGGAAAAAGGAGGGGATGGCAAGTACCTGTCTCTGCCATAGCACTGGCTTAGGGTACCCTGGGTGATGGTAAGTGTGCTGAGAGGCAGCATGCATTGTTCTGATATGACAGGTCAGCTCTTTTGAAAATATATCCCTAAAATTATGATCATGTCTACAGTACCAAGTCTTAAATCAAAGCAGTTGGTCACAAAATGTGGAATTCAGGTGGCTCTTAGTCACTCACCTGTGATTTTACCCAAAAGTGAGCACCATGAGGTTCAACTGTGTGGCGGGATAGGCCAAAAGCAGTTTTGCCACTAGAACTGTAGATTTGTTGGCACTGATCAGTTCTTTATAGTAATGTTTTATACAATTCAATATGAGCACGTGGGTACATTAATTAATCCATGTTTCTGCAGTTTAAGCATTTGTGGATTCCTTTAAATCATTATCCCAAATCTGAAAGAAACATGATACAAAAGAATATGTTAATGTGTCTTTTTTTTTAAAGAGAGGCCAGAGACTGGATAACAAGGAGTCTATAGTATTTTATGGGTTTGGTATAGTTTTGTGTTCATGGTGAAGTTTGGCAGCACAGTGACTTGTATTTTACTGTGGGTACAGGAGTACTCATCTGCAGTTTTGACTTTGATAGGAAATGCACTTTGAGCTGGTTAAATAATGCCACAGCTCCAGCTAATGGAAGTGCTGGATTTACAGCCTGAATGCTGTGGGCCTTTGCAGTCATCTAATCTGGCATGGCATTGCCAAGTGGTAACTTCCCCTGGTTCTGATGCTTTGGTTTTCCTCCTGGGTCAGTAGAGTCATTCCCTGGAACTCAATAGTCAGTTGCCTGACAGGCTGCTCTGAGTTTTGACCAATATTAGCAAAAATGGTCTCATAACACAGAGCAGTTTCTTAGGTGCATGTCCAGTGTGGTCATCAGATGTTCGTGTTGGCTTGAAGGAGGGGTCATGGGAGGGAACACACAGTTGGGGTCAAGCCAGGGCTGCTTTGGTTTTGGTCTCAGCAGTTTTAGTTTGGATTTGGGTCATGTCAGCAATTCAGTGCCGAAGTTCCCTCAGTAGCTGTTGCTGCACTTAAATTGTGTGGTCACAATAAGCAGCAATGACTCTACCCTTGTCCTCCTTCCCCCATTCCAGTAAAAATCACCACTTACCTTTGAAAATTTCTTCCTATTGGGCCATGTTTGTAAGCAAACCATTGCACCTCTTTGCAGACACTAGTGAAATGCTGTGATTATACCTCAAGAAAAATTGGGGGTTGTGCAGAATTGCAAGGAGAAGGAGTGCAGACTGAATGAGTATCGATATGGCCCGTTCATTCTGCAGTGTTTGCACTGTTTCTCAATTACAGAGTTTGGAGCTAAAGTCACGCTAAAATCCGTCATCAAACTGTATTTTGCAATCTTTTTCTATGGATGGATTCAAATATTTTGGTCTCCTTAGCAAATCTAAACCTAATAAATGAACTAGCTATTTCTAGTAATATCTTTTGTAGACTCTTGATTGATATAATAAGCCACAGCTGCCAAGCTTTCTGTGGAGTAAGATGAAACTACTGACCTAGAACTGGTGATAAAGTGCTGCTTTTGACAGGAAGACTTGCTGATATTCTTGAGGCAGGAGATACGAAGTAGGAAGGAAATGCCACGGGATTTTAGGCTTTTGGAGAATTCCAGCTTTCAAAACTGAAGCTCTCTGGTGATGCACTGGTCTACTGAATTGTCATTCTCATGGGGAGCTTGACTCTTCTTGTATTTAGGGAGAATCTCCCTCTTTCTCCTTGAAAGGCTTTGTGTGAGCTTGATGTTCTTCTACTGAGAAATGTATTGATACAGAAGATGATCGCATGCTTTTATTGAACTCTACTAAATGGTAAAAGCAAAGGCTGTCTACTAAAGAACTTAAATGTGGTCTTTTAGCAGTGTATATCTATCTATCTATATCTGTACATATATGTTCATAACCTTATACAGGAATTTGCATGTCTCATAATCCACAAGCAAAGATCAGAAAACATTCCTGGAAAGAACTGGCTCTGTGATTGCAGTTAAAAGAAAATGTATTTCTAATTAATATTCAGTTGTATGAGATGTGTAGACATCACCCATCAGTTTAGAAAGTGTTCTAGTATTGAAAGTTTCTTGTTAAAGAAAAAATGTCTAGGTTGGTTATGTTTGAAAATAGGTGAAAATTTCTGACAAAACTTAAAACTGCTCAAGCGTTATCTATGATTTTATACACTGGGAGCTTGAAACTACGATGAACAGCACTGTTTATTTTTTCGTATTGTAAGTTTGTTCCTCATGGAATTAAACAGTTTCTAGCTCAACCACTAACAAACAGGGGTTATGCATTAATCTTCCACACCAAACTGTGGCAAAAGAATAGTTTGCATGTATGCTAGACTTTCAGATCTTAACTGAAGCAAGCAGATAGTGAGAAGCTACGGTTCTGAAGATCTTCATCCACATAAATAATCTTCAGTCAGAACTTTATTTGATCAAAATAGTTTTAGAAGTGCTGTTTTCTTTGACTGTTTCCTTAATTTAGCAGGTGTTTGATCAGATTCATTGGGGTTTTTTTTGTTTTAAACTCCTTGGCTTCAACAGTAAGTCAAAACTGGGGAGCATTGATAATTAGCAGAGTCCATAAGGCTTGTTTAGCAGCACTGTCTGATTCAATAAGGTTTGAATTGTTTGCTGCAATTCCACTACTTTTGCTTGAGGATGTCTCTTCATTAGCTAAGTCTAGGCATAACAGCTGTAGGTATTAATTTGCATATTTTGCTATAAACATAGTTGCTAATTTAACTACTCTGCTGTTGGGACAGATAACAAATTTCTTTCTTGGATAAGTATGCATGCATCTGCTACATCTTTTTATGAAAAGAGAATAAAAAAATCCCTTAAAAAGTCTTTTTGGATATTGTGAAGAAAATATTGTAGGGTAGTGTGTTATAGGCCATTTATTCTGCAGTGTGGATACACAGTTGTTTAGTCTCTTCTTTTCTTACATTGAATACGTGAGCTATGTAAATAACCTTGAGGTGCCCAGATGAGGGCTCTGTTGCCCAAAAGTCTCTACCTCTGGATGCAAGTTAGAGTATAGACATTGGTGGTGAATGGATTTTACCATTAAAATATGGAGTGGAATAAAAAGTTATTTTATCTCGGCGTTTTCTACTGAAGTATAAAATCTCTTTTTGGAGAGAGAAGTAGAAAATGGGTCTTTGAAATACAGTTAATAACTGCTGAAAAACATTGCTTTTTGTTGTTTTTTGGTTTTTTAACCTTCTTACACTTCTCACCATATAAAGGCACATTTTTTTACATGATCACACATGATAGCACTATCATCCTGCCCCCTGCTACCCCTTCCAGACTTCAGTTGCGTAATTATAGAAAGTTAAGACACTCTTGTGCCTTTATTTGGCCCAGAAACTGGTATGGCAGACAGCATTGCTTTGTCAAAAGATGGGCCTGAATAATATTAAAGGGGGGAGAGAGGGGCAGGGAGTGAGCATTCCTGGGATCGTGAAGTAAAGATTTTCTTAATTCTGTTGATGTTTGCAACTTCTCTTATATGCAAAAGCAAATGTTGCAAGAGTTCTGGATATGGTTGGTAATCATTTAACAGATAAAGGTTGTGAAAAGTAAATCTTTGTAACAAGTTACAACTCTTACTAATTCCCAAATTTTACTAAAAAGGCTTTGGTGTCTTGTTAGCACTGAATTTGCAACTGTTAGGGTCTCAGATACTCAGCTGTGTTTAGTATATTGAAGGGTATGTTTCTGTTCCATAGTGTGAATTAAGAGAATCAAACTGTTGCTAGATTATATGAACTTTGTTTTCTTACTCATCAGAATTTCAGTAGGTTGTTCCTGAAGCAGAGACAATTTGCTGTGTTTCCCTACTTAAGTTTTGCCCTACAAACTGCCATAGTCCTTCTAGTCCTTTTCTCTTCCTCTGATAATAAAGTCCTCTGAAGAATTTTTTTGAAGAATTTCTTGTCACTTTTTCTCCTCCTCTCTGTCCCTGTCCATCCCATTATGTACCTAGCAGTAGTACTTGAGTCAAGAGGGACTTGAGGAATGGGTCACCTGGAAATCAGCAAGGAGACCTGCAGAGTTCTCCATGGACAGGCAGAGCCTCATGGATTTGTACAAACTGCAGAATGACTGGCTGCACAGCAGGCTCACAGAAGAGAGCCAGAGAGCTTCAGTCAATGCCAAGTGAATAGGAAACAGCAATATGTTCTCCTCACAAGTAAGGCCAACTGCATATTGAGTGGAACTGGGAGGAGCATCTCACACAGATTCAGCTATGACTTTCTGTGCACCAAGTTTTGATATTATAACCAGCTGAAGAGTGTCTTGATATTTAGGATTAGCAAGAATGACCAGCTTTTTTTTTTTTTTCTTTTGAACTACTTTCCATATGTTATTTTTTTAGTATTTGTCATGGCAAGTTTGTGTGATGTAAATATCAGTCCTAAAGTTTTGCTTCCTGACAAAGTAGCAGCTCAAAGGTAAGGCAGCATCAGTAATCACTTCAGCATGAAAACCAAGCTGTGAGTCTTCACCTAGTTAAGATGAATTGCTGTTATCACAGGGACTCACAGTAAAAGACAATTTGGGTGATAATGCAGGTCTTGATAAATACTAAGCAGGAGTTGAGATAAAGGGGTATTTGGGAAGTTTAGAGGGAAGAGGAATGTTTTATTAAAAAAAATTGTGAATAAACTTTGAGGTAAAACCAAGATATCCAATTGGTAATAGTAAAATCATGGCAGCACACCAAATCCTGTCTGTCTTCTAGCTGAGGTGCAATCTGTTTCATGTCCTCATGCTGCACGGGGTTGCTTCCATGTTTGTTTTGAAGTACAGCTCAAGAAACCTTAGCTCACAGAAGTTGCTCTTTTGAAGTGCATGAAGGCAATGATTCCAGGCTGTTAAACTCCTGAAAGCAGTTTTCTGTACTGTAGCCAGAGAGGTAAAGCAGGAGCTGTCTGGGTCATGTGCATGGAGGTATTTTGAGGGTTTTTGATAATGTATGTAAGCACATGATCTCCTGTAAATATGTCTGCTTTGGAATAAGGCATCAGCTTGAGCATAAAATTAGGAACACTTGTGATTTGATTATTAGATATTTGTTGAGCGCTAGAAATCCAAAATTAAAAGGAAGTGTTCAAGTATGTGTAACTTACATGCAGCCAAGCAGGCTCAACTGTTGAAGCTTGTCTCCCAGGCTGTAACCAAGACTTTCAGACTGGCTGTTTGAAAGTGTTCTCCCTTGGGATTTTAGGTAGCGCCATTTGTCTGTAAGTTTGATCTACTGTTTCAGAAGTTCCTGAGCATTGCGTGTTTTTATGTGAAACTTAAAGGTGTAGGCCCCTTCTGTCAATTAAATATCAGCACTCCTTTTCCTGCAGGGAATTAACCCTTTGAATCCAAAACTGCATCAACATAATCACATTTTGCCATGTTGCATGTTCTGTCCTTTTAGACTCCATACAGTGTGTGTGTATATGTTTGGGTCCTGTTGAAAATCCAAAGGATTGAACTTTGTGGTGAAACTGGGCATTAGGAAAGTACAGAACTGAAGTTAAAGGGGAAAAAAAATTCCTTCTGCATTTTAGGTTTTTGATCATGCCATTGTCATAGATTTTTGGACTGTGCATAAAACAAAAAGCTTTGGAGTACTTCCAAATAAGAACAGATCTGTGAGCCTTTTGGGCAGAGTAGTTTATTTTTACTTAGACAATTATTAATTAAAGTATGTGTCTGCAATTTTAATGAAGAATGAGATTTTTATTTTTTATATTTTCTATTGGAACACAGTCAATGAAATGGGGAAAGCTGCTAAATCCTTTCCCGTGATTTGCATGGTCAGAATTTAAACCCCATTTCTAGGAAAGTTTGGTTCACAAATAGAATACAATAGAGAATGGCTGCAGATGTATGTTGGGAGCGCAGCAGCAGAGCCCAGGGAAGATGTGCTTGCTGCAGAGAATAGGGATGTTGCATAATAGCAGTGTTGTATAACACAGGTCAGTATTTTTGCCTTGAGTTCGTTGATTTGGTGTATTATGGACCTCTAGCACCTGTGGATAATTAAGGAGTCTCTCAAATTTTAAGAGTGATTTTGGTTTTAAGTTTAAACTTCCTGTACTCATATCTGCATGCCTTGTTGAAAGTTTTTTGAGATAAGCATATAAAAATGCACAAAAATGCATGCTGCAGTGCCTTTATGTAATTCAAAAGTAGGAATAAGATTTTTAAATACTCAGAGGTCAAGAACCTTACACAGTTTTTTTTACTGTTACAGGTCTGGTTTTGACTAAAAAGTTGGGCAACTTTGCACTTCATTATTGAATCTAATTTTTTAACTAATTTTATCTTCCTGCTTCATACACCAGTTCTCTCTCATAATCAGTGGGAAAGATACCATTATGTTCTAATGAAACAGCTTACAATTCTAAAATAAAAATAGTACAACCTACATGTAATAAGAGAAGTACTCAAAATTGCTTGAGAATTTTGATCTTTTGTCTCACAAAGATGCAGAATTTTCAGACATTGGGTAATCTTGTTTTGTGAATCTGATTAAATGTTCTTCCAATGCAGTAGGAAATTGAAACACAAAGCAATTTGGGGAATTGGTCAGATTAATATGTTCTTCACTACATCTGCTATTTGGCATAGTGGTTTTTTTTTTTTCATATTTTTGTCTGTGTTTTCTGAGTGGATTTATCTTGTGTGCAGTGAAGGAAATGTAAGATTAATCTTCAGAAAAATGATGGCATCTGAACGGAGCAGTAACAAAACCTCATCTGCTGTGAGAGATTAATTCACTGGCAGACATGCAAATTAGTTTTGGCAGATTTCAAGTGTATCTTCAGAAAAATGTGGTGGAAGCTTGCTGCTGCTAGTGCTGGTTTTATAGTGGCTTTGCTAATGTGATTTTCTGATCCTTCTAGGTTTTAAGCATACCTGCAGCTCTCTTGCTCCATTCCTGTCAGTGAGTGAAGCAAGGGAGATGTAGAAACACTGACTGAGAACAAATCTTCTGCTCACGTTCATTTTCTGTTTAAAAAAAATTATTTTGGGTCTATCTAACTTAGTTTAAAATATTTGGAAGACAGTTTACTTAAAATTAAATGGTTTGCAGAAATGAAGAATCATTTTTTTTTCTGTGTAACCCCCTGCCTGGAAATTTTATGATTTGGAGAACTTGTCTGTCGCTCTTCTCAATCTTTAACCAGGATGGCTGGGCCTGTTTCTGTGTAATAGAGAAATGGTGTGTGTGTACATGCATGTTTATTTCCTTTTTTTAAATTATTTTCTAAAACATAGTTGCTGAAGATGGCAAAAGTTTGAACATTTATGTCTGGAATATCCTTTCACATAATTCTTTTGCACTGGGAAGAGGTAGTATTCCCAGGAAAGGAAAGAGGCTGGATGAGGAGGCCAATAAAGAGCTTTTCTCAGGAAGGGGAAGCCATGGAAGGATCCACTGCTGGTCTCCAGAGCAGAGATGCACGTTCTCCAAAAGGACAAAAGAGAGGCAGTTCTTTTGGAATGTGGATATTAAGTATTGATACTCTGTAAAAGAGGGAAAGGAATAACATTAAATTGTATTTGCTATGATTGTTATTCAGAACAGGTGTGTTTATTCAGTTGTACTTATAAATTTCTTCATACACAAATTTAAAAATGTAGAGATGTGTTTTCTCAGAGATGACTATTGACAGTAGGACTTTAAAGATGTTACTGAAAGGAAGATAGTTATCTCTACCTTGTGGATCTAAAAGTGCTTTGCTAATTAAAGAAAGTTGTGTTGAACAATAAACTTGCTAAGGTGCCTTTGCATTGTGGTGTTCTTATCTTATTCTTAGGCCTCAGGAAGCTGAGATGGTTCTTCTTCAATCCTGTGTTTTACACTGAATGTCCCAAACCATGTTTTGAACTCTGATGTGCTGTTGCAGTGCAAATAA
The DNA here is from genome assembly GCA_013398055.1 of Ifrita kowaldi. Taxonomy (NCBI): domain Eukaryota; kingdom Metazoa; phylum Chordata; class Aves; order Passeriformes; family Cinclosomatidae; genus Ifrita; species Ifrita kowaldi. The sequence continues at coordinate 62,009 of VZRS01014869.1, forward strand.
CTGCTACCAATTTTCATTGTTTGTTACACTGTAAAAGTGCTTGTTTTAAAGTCCGTGTGTACTTTGTAGTAGAACTGCCTAATACACATGTAAAGAAGTACTATATAGATGCACTTGGGAAATTTTTAGCACTCATTTTCCTTTGCTGCTTTAGCCATTTCAGGCTCACTGTCTTTCAAGCTTCAGCATGTTGTGTTTAGTGGCAGCCTAGGGTTTGAAAAGTAACTGGCTGCTTGCACTCTGCAGCATAACCTTCTTTGCTGCCATTTGGAAACATTCTTTTCTTTTGACATGTTCAGTTTATAACTCACTGTATTCCACCCAAGTTGCTTTACCTTTAATTAAAAATAGGTGTTAAATAGGCAAGGATGTTTTAGTTACCAGTTACTGCACTTCATTAATGATGAGCTTTATTTTTTGCATAAACCGTATGAAATATGTCAATATTATACGTAGATCAGATTTTTTTTCTTGTAGTACTGAGCTATCTAGAACTAGTGATGTATTTAATATAAGCCATGACTCTCTTTCTCCAAGCTTTACCTGTTTGGTGGTTTTAGTTTGGTTTGAGTAGCCTAATTTGTTTTATTTTGATTTAGTGAAGTTATGTGTGAATTGCTTTGGTTGCATGATTGAAGTCAGAATCTGTCAATTTTCAGAACTTAATGCAAGATTCATTTTTATGTAAAAGGAGCAACCATGTCCAAATAAGATGATAAAGTAACAACACTACTACATTAAGTGCCAGTATTACCTCTGTGACCTTATTTGGATATGTGAATTAAGTGGTAACAATTTTCTGCAGCTAATACTGTATGTGACTTTCTGCTCATTTTAAAAAGCAAAAGAAGTACCCAAATCCATGTGCCTTTACACCATGCTGCTCTGGGTATGAGATTATGAGTTTTTTTCATTTTTAATTCTGTTCTCCTGTAACATTCCTCTGACTACTTGATGGCATCAGTAGACCTGGCATCCTTATGGCACTAATAGGTAGGAATGAAAGGCTTGCTCTGTAGGCTCTATCCCCAAATACATTTATGTCTCAAAATGTGTGGAGCTTTGAAAGGGGTGTTTATGGGGACAGAAAGTGGAAAACTGATAAGGATGCATGGAAAAATGGAATACAAAAATGAACTTTGTTCACATTATGATAAGGGTGTAATGAACTAGAAGAAAAAGCATTTGGTTGGTAACATTAATGTCCAGAAACAATAAAATAAGAGCTGACTATGCCAGATGTTGGAAACAAATCTTGCTGTTGCTTCTAATTGTGTGTATTAGGGAAAATATGGTTTCTTCCATTTAAACTCTTTTTGATGGACTCTAAAATAAAGTTTGCTACTTTCCTTAAAATAGGAAATTGGATGTTACTACACTGGATTGCACAGTGTCCTCCAATGTTTCTGCTCACACTACCAATCGAAAAGGAGCTTTAGCTAATAGACGTGCTGAATTCTGACCCTGTAGTTGATAAAAAAGGTCTTAAGGAGAGCCTGTTGAGGCTTTGGATGTCCCAACAAAAGACCAAGTAGGATAGTGATAACTTAAGCATTAAATGGGTATATTTGTCTGACTGGAGTAGAGGTCTTCGGGAAAATATGTTGTAGTTTCATTTGATAATTGTGTGCCAAAACCATTTCTTTCTAAAGCTGCTTTGCTTGGAAGCTTCACTTGGTGTGTATATGCACTCATGTGTATGTGTGTGCACACATTTTTTGTATATCTATTCGTAGATTATATACTTGTCATATGCACACATGACATGATGAGGATATTATGTGGATAAAACGTAATATTTGAAGCAATTATTAGAAGAAAATGCTCCTAAGCAGCTGGATAAACAATACTTTTTTCAGAGTTTGTTAATGCAGGTAGAAGGCTTTTCGTGATAGAGGCAATGATCTCAAAAGTTGAAGAAACAGGATATAAATGCTTCATTTTTCTAATCATGTGTCATCTCCCCTGTCATGTTGTTGTAGTTGTAATGTCACTTATTGTCTTGTCATAATCATGAGTGTGGAAGGATCTGTAGACATAAGAGGTGTAATGAACATGTTTATGCCTTCAGTCCTAGTTTTTGCTGATATAGATTGCATCTTAAGTGAAGGTTGTTTATGCTAATTTAAGCTAGACACTGGTTGGACTCACCTAAAACTATTGCAATCCACATTTACCCGTATCATACTTAATGCTTTATTTACCAATGATAGTAATGCAGAAAATTGCTTCAGCAGATTTTTTTTCTCCTGGAACATGAAAATAAAGTATTAACATGTTGCTTTGCAGTTTTTTATGTAATGTTTTCTTGCAAATATAACCGACGAAAGTTTTTTTGGAAGCCCCAGCATATATCTTTGTCTGCATTCTTGGTCTCAGTTCTTGACATTTATTTTTGCCTTGCCTAATAGAGATTACAGGTGCATGTTTTTGAAAAAATATCTTCTTCCATCTGGTTTAGAGCCCTGATTGGTATAAGGGAGTGTCAAACTTCAGACTTGAGAAAGAGTAGTACTGGAAATTTCATCTGGATTTCTGGGTATTCTTGTGGTGTGTTGTTTTTTGTGGGGTTTTTTTGATTGTGTTTGTTTTTGTTGGGTATTTTCCTCTGACCATTGAATAACTACATTTAGGAGACTTAATGGACTTGTCTTGGACATGTTTAATGCCAGCTTGTTCTGCTCGTTTGAAGAAGCCACTTTCTTTTTTTTGATATAAACCCCCAAGAATAAAATTTTACCTTTGATATTTAACACTTGAAACCTTCTGTACAACAGTTTGATACCTCCTGCCAAGTTGTAAGAGAATTGGAGATGCTGTTAGAGGGACTTGAAGTAATTCCTGTATGAGAAAGTTTGGATACCTTGTTTCAGGCAACCTTATTGTTGTAGTAGCTGGGTGTTACAGTGGTGGTCTGGAGCAGAGTGTTTGGAGACATGTGGTGCCTGATTAGACCACCTGGTATGCCTGATATGGGGCAACTTTCAGGCAAATGAGCCTTCCAGCCACCAGACCAAGGTTTGTTTTTTGAAAGCTGTTGTGTCTTCCCCCCCTCCCTTCATTCCAGTTACCAAATTGTTCTTACAAGATGCTACACCTGCCAAAGGTGTTAAATTTCCTTACCTCATTTAAGGAAATGTGCTATTTTAGTTTGGACTGGTTTGTCTGGAATGGAGAATAGTTGTGATGGCTTTAGTGTGGGAGTTGTTTGTGTCGTGAGGAGCTGGGTGCTGTAGGTGGCTTGTTTAAATCTGGCTTGTCGCTCTTTGTTAGCATGAAAAGGAGTGTGTAAGTCTTAAGTTTGCAGAGCTGTTCTCTGCTCTGTGCCACCAAACTGTCTGATATTTATTTAAAGGGCAGCCTGCTCCTAATGATTAGAAAGAATCTCTTAAAAAGAATCAAACTCTGCAGTGCTTTTAAACAGACTCTTATATCTAACATTTCTGTCTTAGCTTTGTTTTGCTGCTTAAAAATGGAAATGTTTCTGAACTATTGGGATCAAAAAAAGCGAGATAAAATTTTAAAATTGGCGGTGAAACAACTTTTCAATTGTTGCAAATTGAGGATATGAGTATTTTAACTACTTAGGAAAGTACATTCATGAATTTACAAGCAGATTATGTAATTTTTTAAAAAAAATCTGCTATTTCCGTTTTCTTTTATTACGTGCACTTTGCTTCTGTGTAACACTTAATCCTTTGTGCAAAGGAGAGTTTCTAGGTGTTTTGAATTCCCTTGATGACAGTGCTAGTTTCTTTTGGTTAAAATGTTTTCCAAAGTGAGTTCAGGATGTAGGGGACAACATGTTTGAAATAAAGTTTGAGCTTTCATTGAGTCAATCTGGAGCTGGCTTAGTCTGAAGTTGTATATGCTTTAAAGACTGTATATTGTAGTTTTCAGCTCTGAAGGAGTTGCTGTGATCTCATCATTTAAACCTGATTGAAAAATCAGGTTTTACACTCATTTCCCTCTGTCAGAAAAATTCTGAATATTCCAATTTTCTCTCTGCCATTCACATTTTCTTAATGTTCTCAGTGAGTCTTAGTTATTTACTAAACCTTGTTAAAGATGTAATTCATTTATTTTGCAGTAACGGAAAGGAAAGTATGCCTACAGGTAGAATGTGATCTGTAGTCCATTTACAAGAAGTTGTGTGAAAGGAGTGTAATTTTATTTTTCTGTCATAGAATAAGATGTTGAGTCAACATTGAAAACTTTTCCTCTTTTAATAGTTAATTTATTATTAATGTAGTGTTTCCTATTTTTTATACTAAATCTGAAATACCCTCTGTTGAAGGATCTTGCCATTTCTTGCATTTATTTATACTGTTTTACTGAGGACGTTCTTTTCCTGCACATTTTTAGTTTAGGGATGGTAATTCAATACAGAACTCCTCTTGATAGAGAACAAAAGTCTTTAACTGCTTTGATGTTGGCGTTATGCGGCGCAAGGGAAAATAATTATTCAGAGGAATCTGCAAATGTTTTTTTTTAGCAAGAAACAGTAATTTCTGAAGCTCTTAGTCATCCGTGGGGATGCTAATGTGGGGTTTCTGTCATGATGATGTGATAACGTAGTGTTTCATTTTTGCAGTGTTTGAGGAAGGACGCAGCCATGGCCACAGAAATCGGCTCCCCGCCCCGCTTTTTCCACATGCCGAGGTTCCAGCACCAGGCGCCTCGGCAGCTGTTCTACAAACGGCCTGACTTCGCCCAGCAGCAGGCGATGCAGCAGCTCACCTTCGATGGGAAGCGCATGAGAAAAGCTGTCAACAGAAAGACCATAGACTACAATCCCTCTGTAATTAAATATTTGGAGGTTAGCAAATTCATTTTCTGATTTTGTTTGGAAACCTTTTTTTTTCTTCTTGATATTCGGGATTGTGCTTTTCAGTTTCCGTAGAGCAGTCTGGAATACTGGGAGATCTGCTGCTGCATTTTCAACCAAAATTACAAATGCTTGTAAATTTGGTATATTGTGAATAAAAAGGGGAGGTTGAGCCTTGGCAATAAAACTGCATGTTTTGTATATTTTATGTAAATACCACCTTTTGCATTTTGTCTTGAAATTCCAAGTTGCTGTGCAGTTGAATATCTTGTGTAATGTTCTGACTTTTCATAAAAACTCATCATAAATAATGTCGTTGTTCTTACTTTTGTTTTGAAATAGAAGTTTCCCAAAATGGAAGATGAACCATTATCCTTTCCCCTCCAAAATCAGGGCACTAAAAATGTTTTCTCATCATTTTACTAAATAGCTCTTCAGCCTGCAGTGTGGTCTCTGAAAGTCCCTTTCTATACAGTTAAGAAATAGAGAAAAACTTAAATGTTTAGTTTTATTGAAGAAATGTTTCTGTAAAAATGCTTATTTAGTTCACCTGATAGGATGGCATTACTTCCTTAAGAAATAATTTTCTCATCCAAGATTCACTCTACGAGTACTGGATGTTACCCTAGAAGAAACAGAATGAAATCTAAATACTGGCGTTGTTGCAGCTGCAAGAGCAACCTTGCCAAAGTGTGATGAAATTAATTCCATCTGCTATGGCCAGTGCATGATTATAGCTTGTAGGTGTTAACAGTTAGATGGTTTTATTAATAACTAATCCATTATCTGCTAAGATCTGTTCAAACATCAAACATTTTAAACATGTTCTTATGTTTTAAGAACGCCCCAGAAGAGATTCTGTTAGTAGTGGACTATTCTAAAAACCAGTTTTAGAAGTCCAGGACCTTTGTACTGTAGCAGGAATAAGCACCCTCAAAATTCTGTTGATTAAAATGGTAACAGCATACAAAAAAAAAAATCAGATCTGTCTTCTGGCATCAGTACTACTGATTTAATTTAATGTGGTTCTATTAAAAAAAAACCCAACAAAAAAAACCCCAAGAAAAATGTGTAATTTGCTCTTGGCTTAAGAAGTTGTAGCAAACTGTAGTGGTGTATGCTGGGGCTGTTTTACCTAGCATTGTAACTTGTTTCCAATATGTGCAGAGATCCAAATTGGTAGGGTCTGTGGCACAAAGCTGAAATAAGTAATTTAATTCTAAATTAATGAGATGTGTTTTTGAAAAGGTTTTGTTTGACAGCTCTCAAAATTTAACTGATTGAAGGCATTGTTATCCCTTTGTCTTCTAAGTTTCATCCATTTGAAAGCGTTGTCTTTATGCTTGTGCTGCAGAAGGTCCCTTTGTAGCTTGTGGTGCTGTATGGATTTCATGTGGATTGTGTGGAGTTCATCAGCACAGCTGCTAATGGTGTAAATCCTTGTCCTGAAGATAAAGCTTTGACACTGGGCAGCAGGGTACCACTGTCTGTGCCACAGTAAGGTTCCTTGTTACATAGGACTGCTGCTTTCCTGGTGTTAAGCTTCACTTTCAGAGGTGTTGCTTCAATCTGATGAAATTAACACTTTAAACATTCCTGACTCCTTTTCTTACAGAGTATAAATTCCACATGTTCCTTTTCCTGAGTCCAAAGTCTTAACGCAGTTCATTCTGAAATCCTTGGAGCACTTTGGAATTTACCAAATAAGGATCTGCATGTGTTTCTTATTTTCTGTTATTTACCAATGAAGTGCACTATTGTGAACTAGGAGTTGTTTTCTTCTTTCCAGAATAGAGTATGGCAGAGAGACCAACGAGATATGCGAGCGATCCAGCCCGATGCAGGATATTATAATGATGTGAGTAAAATTTTCCTGCTCACTGATGAAGTTGTGCAGATAAAATTTGTCCAGAAAATAGGAAGGATTCTGTATGTCAGCTGAGGTTAATTTTGTGTCTGCAAAAAGCCTTAAAGCTGTGAAGGGTATCTTTGCTCCACGTTACTTTGTTCTGTTGGAATCCATGTCCATGAAGGGACCTTAAAGTTGGACACACTTGTAATTTCTGTGCTTAAGAACTTTCATAATGCACTGAGGTTGCAAAGCTGCTCTTGAAGATGCTGTTTCTGGAATGAGTTGTTAAATCATGCAGACTTTGAAGCACTTCTACCACCTTACTTCTGGTAATACCCCTGCAAATGACAACCTTGCTTTTCCAGAATTGGGTGTTTAGAATGTGTGCTTTTCTTGAAGTTTCTGATTTAAATGTCATTAGTAATTATTGTCTTTCTTCTTTTACAGTTGGTCCCTCCTATAGGAATGCTAAACAACCCTATGAATGCTGTGACAACAAAATTTGTTCGGACATCTACTAATAAAGTAAAATGCCCAGTATTTGTTGTCAGGGTGAGTACAGTGTTGGAATTACTCAGTTGTGTTGTCTTAATTTAAATTAGACTGAGTCTTAACTGAATGAGAAGGCAGTTAAAACATCTTCAAATAAAAATAGCATGTGGAATGTATGGACTACTTCTGTGTCCAGTCTTTCTCTGGAGGATTTTAGGAAAATAGATGGTAAGGTCTGAGTACACGAGAGTTCTTACTCTCAGAGTTTGAGGTGTAATTCCTACCTCCCTTATTACATTTCAGAGAGCTGACATATCTGACTCAAAAGAAAGGAAATTTGGTCTCTGTGCTCTTTGAGTCTCATAACAGCTTTTAACAGCTTTTCCATGATGTCAGAAGTATTGTTTAGTATGGATATTGTGTGCTGCAAATGCATCGATGCCAATAAGCTGTTTCTTCTTTACAACTAGTTTTTCATTGTTTTTACAGTGGGCTTTGTCCTGTTGTTACAAAAGTCCTCTGGCACAGTTCTGCATTTTTGCCTTCTCACATCCTCTAGGAAGTCATTTAGTTGCTTCCATTTCCACAGAGTCCCCAAAGAACCTCATGATTTATTTGGAGAATTGTGAAGAAATATTTGAATGTTATATTTGCACAGTTTAGTTAAATGTTTCTTTTGCAGTGGACTCCTGAGGGGAGACGCTTGGTCACTGGTGCATCTAGTGGGGAGTTCACTTTATGGAATGGACTGACTTTCAATTTTGAAACAATATTGCAGGTAAAGTAATCTGTCAAGATTTCTTTGTATTTCCTTGAGGTCTTGGAGCATGTTTTAGGAGCACATCTTCACCCTGTTCATCATGGGCCTGTGGTCTGAGTGGTGATGGGAGCCTTAGAGGTCTTTTATTCTGCTCTGATCCCATGCCAGGCTGTGGCTACAGGCAATTCACTTAATGCCTCTCATTCCACCTCCATCTGCTATATTAACTGTTTTCAAGAATGTACTATGAGTATTTGTAATAATAAAGAAACACTTTGGAAACAAAGTGCAAATACTCTTATTATTTAGAAGACCATTGTATACAGAGTAAGAGATTTTTTTACCCCCAACATCTTGAATGTAATCAGATCATCATTGTTCTCATTTCCTCATTGCAGCTGTTAAGTTGGAACTTTAGTAACTTCAGTGTTTGTGTGGATCAGACAGTATTTGAATGTGTTTGCTAGAAGTTCTGTTTCTGAATTTGCAGGCTCACGACAGCCCTGTAAGGGCTATGACTTGGTCACACAATGATATGTGGATGCTGACAGCAGACCACGGGGGATATGTGAAATACTGGCAGTCCAACATGAACAACGTCAAGATGTTCCAGGCACATAAGGAGGCGATTAGAGAGGCCAGGTTTATACACAATATACCATTTTCTGTAGTACCTATTGCCATGATTAGACTGTTCTCTAAGTGTATTCTGGGTGCAAAAATGCATGGGTTCTGTCAGATTCTGGGAAACTTCCTGCACCACATAAACACAATATTTCCTTTTGTTTCCACATTCTCACCGTTTTGCTGGCACCTTTCTGAATTAGTATTGTCCCAGTATCCGCCTCTGCAATATGTTAGAGATGTATTTGTCTGCCGCATTTTGCACTGGTATTCTTTTCATTTTTATATGGTGACGATGTGTATCAGTTATTCCTTTTTATACGCACTGTGTAAGACAACAATTTCATTCCAAATAAAGAATTCAGTCTTTAATAATCTAACTGAATAAAATATAAAGCCTTCAGAAATAAAACACCTGCATAGTTCTCACAAAATAATAAAACACTAAATAAAGTGAAGAACTGCTTGGCTTGGTGAAGCCAAGACTTCCAGTAATACTAAATACCCACGCAGACTGCCACATACAGAAGTCTAATGTTAATACTGAATGGGTTCTTCAAGCTTGAAACTGTAAGAAAGCCATTGAAAAGAAGATTGTAGGATATTCTCTTGGTTCAGTGTTGATGCCTCAGTTGTGCAAATGTCTATATAAAGATCAAATCTAAAGTGATATTTATCAGTAAGATGTAAATGAAGGGTGTTTCTAGAGCAAACCTGCACATAATTTTTAGTAAATGTTTTTAAAGTAAGCCTGAAGAGAAGCTGCAGATCCCAAATGGTGCTAAAACAGTGTTTCTTTGGGTTCAGGTGCTGGCCCTTGGTGATAAAGGTTCACTGCCACAAACTCACTTTCCACTAAAGTCACCATTTTTCTTGGTAGGGTGCAGCATTTTCTGCCAGAGTTTGGTTATGAGAAGTGCTTTCTTTGGATTCAGTTACTGTCTGACTATCATGGCCGTGCACTGAATTTCTCTACTGCTTTAGGCCCTTTCTCGATCATAAAGATCTAGGATTTCACAAGGGCTCCCTCGTGGTCTTTCACTGCACCAGAAAGAAAGTTGAGTGCCTGTCAGTTGTTGGAGATGTTCTGGCCCTATTCACATGGTTAAATAACTCCTTGCTTTTCCAGTGACTTTCATCAATCAATGTTAACTGCTGAATCTGGAAGCTGCTTATGTGTCTGTAGGATTCTTTTCACGTTGTTGGTGGGGTGTAATAAGAGGGAGTGTTTCCAAATTGCTCTTATAAGTGGTATGTTTGTTTTACATAGTTTTTTTTTCCCAACAGTTAAACCAAGTAGCATTTTCCTGTAACCAGCTTTCTCTTATTTTTTGCTTCTCTGCTGTAAAGCACCTGTGGCTGAAGAGTTTTTTCCTAAGAACTGTTCTCCTGTGCTTCTATGCAGTGTCACTTTCTTATGGTGTTACCAGACGTGAAAATCTAGGGTGACAGTTACCAAATCGTATTGATGTTGCTTCTCATCCTGCAGAGAAGGCACTACTGTGTGCAGTCACAGATAGGAAGGTGCTAAGAATAAATGACAGATTTTTTCCTCATTTGACAGGGGACTGCAGTGCAATAGTAATCCTATGCTAAATTCATGTCTTGTGATGAAGTGCCGTTTGGCAGGCACTGTATTCACTTAGAAGTGCCTATGTTCAAATGCCTCCTTCAGTGTATAACACATTACAGTATAATTTTGCCCTGTCTGAGAAGCATAGATAATCTGTTAAATGCTGACTTCTTTCCCCTGCTGTGTGTCTTCATGTAACAGTTTCTCACCCACGGATAATAAATTTGCTACATGCTCTGACGACGGCACTGTTAGAATCTGGGACTTTCTACGTTGCCATGAGGAGAGAATTCTTCGAGGTATGTGTACCAAAAGTACTGATTGGGGTATTTCAAGAGGGGGAAAACCTTTTTTTTTAACTAGGTGTTCACAATACAGAAGTATCAGCTTGCCTACAGTTTTTGTCTTAATGCTCCAAACAAGTTTTTGTTTGGCTGCTGCTATAGGTGCCTTATATTCAGAGAGGCTGCAGTTCACAATGGCATTACACTGTTTGCTCTCCACTCAAGCTCTAAACAATGGAGGTGGATAGAAGGACATTTTACTGCTCCTAATTTGGTAGAAACAGCTGTTTCTGGATCAGGAATACATTTCTCTTTCTCCAAAGCTTAATCTTGGTGACCACTGTTATTTCAGAACATGCATCTTCATGCAGAGGATTCCATTCTTCTCACGGGCCTGCCTTTCTTTCTGATTTCTTCAGAGGCAAGGTAGTTATTTCTCATTCCTAAAGAGGAAGAGAGTATTTAAGTAGAGAAAACAGGTAAATTTTGATCACATCATTTATAGCACAGGCAAGTAATCCTAGCTTTGCTTAAAGCTTTCTGTCCAGCATCTATGTACACTAAATTCTGGTGCCTTTCCACTGGTCTTCTTGAGCCTTTCTCCTTCTCTTGCTGCAATCCTAATGAGCAATAACAGTAGCTTCTGAAAGCTATTCCTTTTTTGCAGAGATGTCCAAGGTACATAATTTAATAAGAGAATGTATTGAAAGGCTGCTATGAGGCTGAGGGTTGTAGATTTGCAGATAATCTGCAAAGAAGGTGTGTAATAAAAACATGGGCTTTCAGTTCTAGTGAGCTTGTTCAGTGCTTTCCTAAATTAAGGAATTTTTTTTTTAAATCATGCCTCCAACTTGGACCTGCATTCTGTATTTTATGAAGTAGAGCTCTCCCTGTTTCTTTTGACTCAAGCTTTCCTCTTGTTTTACAAGCATGTTACTTTTAAACACCACTACTTTGCAAAGACATTGAGCTTCAGCATTATTGCAGAGATGATATTTTAACAGCATAGACATTATGGTAGGTGTGTTCTTTGCAGGACCTGGCAAACAAATTTCTAGGTTATATAATTTACACCTGTTCCTCTGGAAGGCCTCAGACAGATTGGGGACTGTTTTGCTTGATGCTTTACAAAGAAATCATTCTGCCCTAAACGTATTCTGTACCCTCCTCCAGGTACGTACTAACCGTGTGGAGGAAATAGGGATTGCCTCCATGCAGAGTTGCCAAGGTTGTAACAATCCCTCCACTTCTACATTCTTTCAGTGTTCTGTGTAAAGTAGAAGGAGAAAAACAATTTAGGCTATAGAGAACAGAACTTGCACTACATTTTCTTGTTACCTTGCGTATATTAACATTTGATTGTGTCTAGACCCCAGATAGAATTATCCTATAGGTTCTTACAGTTTACACATCTCAATATTCCATTTTTAGTTTGCACGTAGTTGTATAAAGAATACATTTGCTTTTACTTATATCATCTACCCACAATACACTTCACCTTTTGTGTAAGTTGGAAGTGGTTTGAAAACTTTAACATCTTTGGATAAAATTGAACAGGGCAGATTATTCCTTGTTTCTACTGCCAGATAAGCAAAAAACCACCAAACCCCAACCTAAACCCAAAGAACACCAGCAAAAAAATCCCCCACAACAAAGCAAAATAAAACTCAAACCCCTGATTGTTGGGAGGATGTCTCTGCAAACATACAGGTTTGATTTGGCTTTGGTCTCTAGGACTGGTTTTAAATATGGTCAGAAGAGTTATTTGGAAGAGCTGATGGGTAACATGTAATTTTCTTGGTAGAAAATACAAGCTTTCACTTTTACTTGGAGCTTAGGGCTTATGGCTTTAGGATACTGATCTTCAGCTTTTGGCTTCTCCGTGTGCATTCTGCTTTTACATAGTTACAAGTGTGATCTTGCTTAATACAGCCTTGCAATTGTGTAAATATTCATGCCATTGCCATCCAGTTAGTGATCTGTAAATTAAAATTTTGGTGCCACTACGTCAAAAGGGTTTTATGTACATTGTTTAGATCAAATACAATGCTGGGAAATTATTTTTATTTCCTACTTTCACACATCATACAGCTATTCTGGATAATATTGGTGAAGTTGAAGGAGTTCTACAGTGTCCTTTAGGTCCAGAGCTTCACTTCACATGATAAGATGTTCTTCAAGTTGTCACACTGAATTATAGAAATCAAATGTATTTATCAGTTTAACAGTCAGATGTACTAATAAAAAAAGATTAGCACTCACAGGGATAATATGTCACTATATTGTTATTCTTAGTGATTTTTCAACAACAAATTAAGGAATGTATTTTAAAAAACAGATTTGAAGATTCTAATGGTAAGGAATGCTTTTAAAGTGGTTCTGTAGAGAGCATTAAAGTTACTGGGATAAGCTTTGCTGATATAAAAGAATTCCATAGACTTACTGCAGGTACTTTTGCTTGCACTGGAGTGAACTAATACTTATTCCTATTATTTATTGAAATGGTTCCCTTAAAAGTGGCCTGAAGCAACAATTCTGGACTTAACCTTCTGAAGAGTATTGGAAAAACAATGGAAGTGGTAAATTACATAAGATGATTTCCCAAGGTTTTCCTGCAGTTCTTTCAGCTGTCTGTAATAGGCTTCACCAGTGAACACATGGCCTGCATGAGATACACTTATTAACTGGATCCACTTTTGTTTAATTGGTCAAAGAGAAGATAAACAGGACACCCTCTAGGCTTCTTCGTACATTGTGCCAGAGGTTCTGAGTCTCTTTTCTTTAATCTCCCAAGTCCCTTTGCTGGCCAATTTTTCACTGCTTAATGTTGCTTTGGCTGTTGTTTCTACCACCATGGCTCTCCAGGGCACAGGGCGTGGAGTTTGGGCATTTGTTAGCAGTACATGTAGGTTTATCAGGCTCCTTTTTAATACCCTAAAGAAATAAATAGGATTAAAATCTTGTTTTCTTGGGGAACTATCTTTAAATAATTCAAGTGAATTGTCTTGGAAGAACTTGTAGGTGGAGGAAAGAGCATTTCTTTGCTCTTGTCATTGATTCCCCACAGCCCAGGTACTGCCTGTCTTTTCTCTTGAGGTAGAGCTGCTGTGGGCCTGATTCTGCACCAGTTGCTTTTGCCTATGTGTATTTCTGTCCTGGTGCTGTCTTGATGATGGTAACGAGTGCAGTTTAGTGCACTTATTAAAAAACACAGGTAGGAACTTCACTGGTGTTAAAAAAAAATTCTTTTTAAAATAAGACATGGAAAACAGACTGTGGTATAGCAATACTTTATTTTCGTGATAATAATCTGTTCCTATGAAAGGCATTTCCAATAAAACACTCTCAGGTCTTTTGTCTAAACTGTTGCAATGAAGTTAATCCTGGGAACATTTCTGTGAGAACATACTCATGGATGGATGGCTTTTAATAATGGTAAAAACATCTAGTGAAAAACTGTATGCAGTACAACCCTTCACGTCCCTTTATTTATATGAGAAATTAATGGTATTGCTGATTTTCACTGGTGGCAGTGATGTTCTGGGTAGTGTGTTTGTGCTGATGTATCCCTGAGAATAAACACACGACTCCTTAATTAATTCCCAGCATGACATCGTGGGCTAGGAGGCTACAAATAGATTTTGGATTCCTCAGTTCCCCTGTCCTTCCTTCTCCTTCCTTTCACAGTCACCCAGAATCCCATAGAAATGAGTGCTTGGGAGGACTGTAATATTAGTTTCATTCTGAAGTGTAGATCAGCTCTATATTCCCAGGATTTCAAAGATTGTCTGCCTTAAATAGGTCTTTTGGGGAGGATGACTCCACCCAGCTCTCTGAAGGATGGCATAACCCATACTTTTTAAAATACTTTGTAGATAAGTTTTTCTATTTTCTGTCTCTAAAATAGGGTAATACAGTAAATGATCTTTCAGCCAGTGTGGTAGACTTGACAAAAGATATGTCTTAGCCTAATTGGAACAATTAAAAGCAATCAAGATTTCATTGCATTCTGCCTGGATTTATAATGTGCAGTTTGTAACAACATCTAGTTTTTAACACTATCACCTACAAAACAACATGTGTTCGTGCCTGCAGAAGTCACAGCAATCGTGGTAAACAGACTTCATCTGCTCACAGGTTCTGAAAAAGTGTTTCCACTTCTAGTCTTACTGAAATAACTGAGGGATTTATTCCTTCCTTCTCTTCCATTTCTCAATCTTTATTAACAAATAATGTACCGTGAAGTTCCTTAAGCTGTTTAAATCTATTGTATGGTTTGTATTTTCTGCACTTTCCACCTGAAAGGGAAAGATGTCTTCAGAGTTTTTTCCCTCAGTCAAATAGCAAATCCTGTACTTAATTTACACATGAGTTCCATAGGTAAAAGGAACCTGAGGACCACAACTACATCTTCAGCTTGGTCCCTCACTTTTAAACATGCATTATTCTCTAGCTCTTAGCCTTGAAGCAAGTAACTTCTAAAACTGTTTCCTTTTCTTGGAATATAATTGAACTCTATGTTGGATAATTTAAAAGAAAAAAATCCTAACATTGCTGTTTCCAACTTTATTACCCTTATGTGAGGTTTTTCTTTTTTTTTTCCTTGTCTCAGCAAAGGGAGAAAACTCAGCAAATTCCAGAAATGTTTGTCAACACCATGTTTCTTGTAAGGCGACCCACTGTTTAAACCTTCAGGGTTTTTTGTGGGGATTACTTCTTTAGACTGTTGGGATTTCAGGTATATTTCAAATGTCTTCTAGTCTACTGATGCATCCCTACGTGAATATTAGAAGGGGTTTTTTTTACTCAGAACAGAAGCTCAGGATGAGGTGAGACCTGGCTGATAGTGGCACCAACCATATCAATCTAGAGAAGGCAAGTCATTGAATTTTTAAACTTAAAAAGGTGAACTGTTTTGGAATGCTGGTATTGGACCAGTTCAGTCTCCTCTTTGTTGGTGGATTTTTTGTTTGCCAGCTTGTGTTGCAGGTCTCTGATCTTTGTTAAGCGTTGTTGCCAAAGCTGAGCTGGGGCTCATGGAGAGAGGTGTTGCAGCAAATCAGTTGAGGAACAGCTGCAAAAGGCTGTGCTTTTCATGTGCATTAGGCACAAGAAATGTGAAGGAATTTATGTTAATAGTGAATCCCTGAGAGGTTTTTTTTCCCTGCACAGACAGTTGGGATCACTTGCAGAGTCTGTGATGCAGGAGCCCTGTTGTTCTGCTGCTCATGTTATGCCAGTAATCCTGCTGGCTGCTCCTTTGATTTTTTTGTGCAGGGTGGGCTCTTCATAGTCTCGTTCACTCTTCTCATTAGGAAATGTCTCTGCCTTTGTGAGATTAAGTTACAAATATTGTATACAATTTCCTGCTTCATAAATGGAAGGTATCACATAACATATATTTCCCTAGCATCTTTCTCTACACTTTGCTCCAAGTTAAGTAGCACCAAGGACTTGGAGTGTGGAAACTTACACCCTTTCTTGAGCTTGGAGATAATCTCAGTCCTTGCTGCTTGTTAGGATGGTGATAGGAACAAGCACCTACGTTAGATAGGAAGAATCCCATTTCTTGCTTGAGGCTACTAAAAAATGTTCAGGTGTCACCTGATAACTCTGTTATTCCTGATAATCACTTTCAAGACTAAAGTGCATTGGTTTCTCTGTATAGGAAATTTTACTATAGGTTGACTATATTGAAATATCCACTTCTATGTGTTAAAAGTAGACATCCATCTGAGAGTTGAGAAACTACCTACTGTATTGACTTATATCAGCTTTCTATTTGTGAAGTATTCTGGATTGAACAAAAATTTGGGGTTGATCCACTAAGTTGAGATGCTTGGTTTCTGTGATTAAAAGATGGTGATAGCTTCAGGCTTTTGCTCTGCTTCCTAAAACAATGCCAGGAGAATTAGAGGATATTGAAGACTGCTCTTGGAGCTGGTTGCACCCTATATGCCAAAAAATTCTAGTTTATTTGTGAGTGGCATACAGCATACTAAGTCTTAGAGTTCTGATTCTTATCTAGAACCAGTGTTTTGAAAATCCTGAAAAATTAATAGGAAATACATAGAATTCTCAAGGAATGGGTAAAAGAGATCACGAGACATGAACCACAGCAGTATGCTATAAAAAAAGTTATACTTCACACTTTTGTCAAGGCTTTTCATGAGACAAGGATGAAGAGACACTGTGCAAGAAAGAGATTATTTCAGATGCAATTTTGGAATATTTTCATCCCTTAAAATTGTCCTGAAGCTGAAAGTTATATAATCACTCACTTGGAGCCCAAGGGCAAATTTTACACTAATATTTGTAACCCATCTATTCTGTTAAGCTTGGAGGAATATTGAGAAACCTTAAAGTTTCCCAGGACAGCCAGCTCTCAATGCTGCTGAAATACAAGATGGTTCCATTAGAAGTTCTCTACATCATTAGGATTTCTTGCCTCTGCTTCCTTTTGTGTGTGATGATTTAAGGGGTAGATAAATACTGAACTAGGTGAAACCATTTTTACAGATTGTTAGTTATAAGTACTTGAGGGATGAGAACTTTTATTTCCATCTGTTGTGACTTCATATGGAATTAAAAATAATAGGGCACAATACTCTGTGTAGGCATCAGGATCCACCTGCAGTGAGAGCCACTGGTGCAGCTGTGAGCTTTGTCCTTCAGCCCTACTCATGGATGTGGAGGAAGAAAAACACTATCTAAGCAGATTACATTGATACTAATGATAAAATCCTGAATTACAGAGGCATTTGAATGCTGATGCTAAGGTATTACCAGTCTTCCTTTCTCAGCACAAGTGTGGTTGTTGAAAAGGAGGCAGCTTGGGTGCCATTAAGGATGGTGGCCTCCAGGTCATAGCAAAAGTTCTCAACAAAAAAAAATTATCTGGAATTAGCCTTAAGCCAGTTGTGTTAGTAACTCATCTCTGATAAAGCCTTATGTTGATAAATACTCAGAATTGGACACTTCATTAATTAGATTTTTAATGGAATCTTTTATCTGACATACTATTTCCTCAGCACAGATAAAATAAAGCTCTTTTGGAAAAAGTGGTGGAAGTCTTCAAAAGATAGAAAAACACAGCTCCTTGCTGAAAATAATCCATGTCAGTCCTCAGAAACTTTCCTTGCAGGCTTCTTGATGCCACTTGTATGGGTTAAACAAAATTCTTTTTTAGTTATTGAACTTTTATTTTTTCATGTCCTCTAGTTACTGTACTAAAAGCTTTTGTGCATCTAGGTAAGCATAAACTTTGCAAAGCATTTGGTATTTTCTTTGCATCATTTCTAATCTACATACTTAAATTATTTCCTGTTATTTTTACATTTAGCTCCGAGTGCTGTTCTAGGTTTAGTAGTGAGACACTTGGCATCAAGTTTTGTCATATGAATAGTATCACAGTTCTCATACTTGAGATTACGTGTTCCTAGGGACAGCCAGACCCTGGGAGATGGGGAGAGAGCTTGCAAATGTTTTCTCTAAAATACCGTGGCATTTTTTTCATGTCTTCCATGACTGCCTGGCATTAACTGTCTCAGGAGAAAGCTGGTCCTGCTCGTGATATGTTGCATTTTTAGGAAGACACAGTCAAAATTTAAACTGGGAATGTGCTGAAATGGGATCATATAGCAGACCAGGAGAAAAGGGATAAATAAGTGTCCTGAATAAATCTGTGTGAAAGGTGGCTGGAAATAAGAAGCATAGAGAATGTGAGGAAAGTGTAGAGGCTGTGTCAATACGAAAAAACTAACAACGGGTCGTGTAAGGATTGAGAAAAGCTGGTGACTGTGTGAGTGTGGAGATGAGGATGAGGTGTGGTGGAACTTAGCAAGTCACGCTCCAGGCATTTTGTGAGCAGTTTGGGTCATCCTCAGTCACTGGATCAGCCACTGAAGAGGCAGGGGTTTTATGGCTGAGTGACACATGTGGACAGTGCAGAATGTGCCAAATCTGTGTAGTAATAGTACACCTAATATCTTTTACATTTTGTGTTCTGTGTCATGACTTGTAGAGACTCAAGTTGATGAGTTGGAGTAGAGTTAGGAACATGCTCTATATTTGTTCCAAAGATGAACGTAGAGTGAATCATAGAATATGCTCAGTTGGAAGAGACCCACAAGGATCATGGAGTCCAGCTCCTTAGTCCTGGTCATCCCCAAGAGTCACACCATGTGCCCGAGAGTATTGTTCAAACCCTTCTTGAACTCTGTCAGGCTTGGTGCTGTGACCACTTTCCTGCGGCGTCTGTTCCAGTGCTCAACCATCCTCTGGGTGAAAAACTTCTTCCTGGTATCCAACATAAACCTCTCCTGACTCCGCTCTGGCTTTTCCCTTGGGTCCTGTTGCTGGTCACGAGAGTGAAGAGATCAGTGTCTGCTCCTCTGCTTCCCCTCACAAGGAAGTTGTAGACTGCAATGAGATCTCCCCTTACTCTCCTCCAGGCTGAACAGATCAAATGACCTCAGCTGCTCCCCATATCTTGCACAATCCTCATGGCCTCCTTTGAACTGTGTCTAAAACTTAATGTCTTTCTTACCTTGTGTTGCCCAAACCTGCCCTCAGGACTTGCAGTGATGCTGCCCCAGAGCAGAGCAGGACAATCCCCTGCCTTGCCCGGCTGGCAGTGCTGGGCCTGATGCTCCCTAGGACATGGCTGGCGCTCCTGGCTGCCAGGACACTGCTGACTCATATTCAGCTTGCCATCCATCAGGACCCTCAGGTCCCTCCCCAGCACTGCTCTCCAGCCTCTCATTCCCCAGTCCACGCACACAGCCAGGGTGGCTCTGTCCCAGGTGCAGAATCCAGCACTCGCCCTTGTTAAAGCTCATATGGTTGGTGATTGCCCAGCTTGGTGCTATCTTAGTGAGAGAGGGATGCCATCATTCTGACTGTACCTAGGAGAAGCTATCTCTGCCCCCTGATTAAAATTCATTATGTTGCTTAGTAGTCCTTGTGAAGCCATGTGGGCTTTTTTTTTTTTCTTCTTTTAAGTTTTGTCAGTTTACAGCTCTAAAACTGAAGTATCTAAAGTTGCTCCTCAGATCTAAGGTTAGCTCTGGTTCACTCCAGTTGGAAGTATGACCAAGGTACATGAGTATGTTTCATGTACTCAAGACATTTTCAAAGTTCAGTGCCAGAACTTTCCAAGGGACTGATCCTTATCTCACAGTGAAAATATGAATTGTCACTTAGTTTTCTACTCACAGATAAGGCTTTTTATTGAAAACAAAACACTTCTTAAGGGAAGACATTTTGATTTCTGCTGTTGAAAGTATAAATGTGTCTTGCAGGTAAAGTAACTGTCGTGAAATTTTTATATATTCATTTTTATTTATAAAGGGAAGGATTTTAATGGTGGGTATTTTTTTTTATTCAAAAGTGTTAGGGCTGTTAAGTGTCTTAGCTTCAAAGAAGCACACCTGTAAGCGTGACAGGTATAACTATACAGGAGAAATCTAAAACTTCTCAAAATATATTTGTCTTCTACAAAGTTTCACAGACAGAGTTTAACAGTTCTTCTTACTATTTGTAATTATTAACTCAGTGGAAGCATCTGACATTTCTAGTTCTGCAAGGTGCTATTTTGATACAGTACACAAGCCATCCAGTTCAATGTATCAGCTAGTTATTTATTTTTTATACACAATATTTTCTTAATATTTGTCATATTATGTATGCATGGATTTTGCCCCACTGGAGAAATGTAGAGAGAGCTATTCCAGATGTAACTACAGCCACATAGAGAAGTAGTTGTAATCATTGCAGTTTAATTTGCTGGTGTAGACAAGAAATGCAAGTATTTTGCATATATTATCATTGAAGGCAGAAGGTGATCTTTATCTCTGTTTGACCATTTATAGAAATTTTGTGTGAAACTTTTTGCTCACCAAAATTAGTTCTTGAAGGGAACTCACAATATATAAATATGAGCCTGACCTGAAAAATTGAAAGTTGACTATAACAGGACTGGAACAGGTGCTTCTACCAAGTCACCAAGACCTTGGAAAGTAAACTTCAAATTTTCATTCAAAAAAGCTGAGGAATGTGTTACCTTAGCTGCTTAATATTGGGAAGAAAAATACCTTTTAGTAAAAAACAAACCCAGCTTTCTGTGTGTGCTGGCAGATGCATATTTTCTACCCGATGTACAATAGGTCTTTTTCTCTGTCTGTTTATTTAGAATGATGGAGCATAAAAATATTGTAGCTATTGTATTAAAATCTTGTATTTTAAATTTCATCACTTTAAAAAAAATCCTCTGAAGAGAGTCGTAATAACCTTATAAATTAGTAGCTGTAATACTACTGTAATAACTGTAACTATTGTAGTTCTTAAAGAGTAAAATGAATTGATGAAAAAATGTAGCTCAGGATCCTGTCTGTTATTAGCAGCATATTGTTATATGCTGGGGAAATCAAGTCTTAATAATTATACAATACTTTTACATTTGAACTTCTCTTTGTAGCTGACTTCCTTCTCTCCTCCCCAGGATAGCCCTATTTGGCTTTATTTTTTTTCCTCTGTGTTAAGATTTAAGGAAGGAGTAACTCTGATACACATTTACTATCCTCAGAATTTGGATAGCAAGACCTTAACATTCTTTCTTGCTTAACACAAAGCCTAGTGCTCCTTGAGATCCATTTTTCATCAAAGGTTGAGGTTCTTTCTGGCTTTGTAAATAATCACTACACTTAAGGATTAAAAAAAATCTGTCATCTTCGGATTCAGTGAAGAGCTGATATTCCACCCCACCCTCCAACTTTCTGTGGGAGGCACTTGTCTCAAGATGGTTGACAGAGTAAAACATTTTCCTTTGAAAAGGAAATTTTCACCTTTTTTTAATATTTGGAGGGATGTAGCACAAATTGATGTAGAGATGGTATTTGTATGTAATTTCCCACTTAAGTACAAGTTTAATTGCAATCCCCAGAAGTTCAAATGAGTTCAAACTCATTTGATGTTCCAGATATGTTGCCATAAAAATAAATATTATAGTAAAGTTAAAAGTTCTAAAAAAATAATTTATCTCCCTTTCTAATCCAGTGGAAAACACATTTAAAAGGCCATTTTCACAGCAGTGATGATCTCATGTTCAGGATCTTTTTTTTTCACCTGTTCTCTTACTAGGGCAGTAGAAGAGTGTGAGAGCTTTTCGTAGTTCTAGGGATTGTGCAGTCTCTGTCCTTGGAGGTTTTCAGACTAAGCCTGGATAAATCCCTTAGTGACCTGGTCTAACTTCATAGCTTTGAGCAGCAGATTGAGCAAGAGACTTTTGAGATTTCTTCCAGCCTGACTTACCCAGTGGTCTTGGGATTCTAAATTATACTGAATTCCCCTGTTTTGCCAAAGCCAGTAAAAATCCTACTGATGTAGGATTCAGCTGTCCTCCAGCATATATGACATAAGGAACTGATCTTGAAAAGGGTTTGGTTTTGTGGTTTTTTTTAGTTCATTTTTCTGGCAGCTTTTAACATGCTTGAGGAAATGCACACTTTGGATTGGAAAGGTTTCATGTTTAGTGGTTCTTTTTTTCGAGATGATAAAAGTTTGATCATTCCCTAGTAACTAATAGTATGTTAGATGTAATCATTACTGAAGTTTCAGAACTTCCTGTGTCCTACAAGCATTAAAACTTTGTTGTAAATAAGAAGGGAGCTGTGATAGTGTGCTGTCAGCATCTTTGGAGCTCCTTCTGATGATGTAGTAAGTGAGGTAAACCAATACCTATAGATACATATATACACACTACATATATGTAATTGTTATATTTGCATATATAATTTTTATATAAACATCTGTAATGGTTCCAGTGGCACATTTTATTGCCTTAATACTCATTTGCTGGTTTCTTTTATGTTTCAAAATGATGCAGTCTTGAAAAAGAGTGTGCGGGCTGTATTGTAAAGCTCTAAAGCCCATGCACAATTAAATTGAAAGTGTTTGCTTTAAAAGAAAAAATAAGAAGAAAATTATTTAGGTAGATGCCTTACTCATTGAACTGGGGCAGCCTAGGTCTGTCTGTGTGCATCAGTGTTCTTGAAGGTCATCTCTAGATCTCATTTCCAGGTTCTCAAAAAACTCTGTAAGTAGACCTGCTGCATTTACAAAAATAAGCCTTCACATCCAGGTGAAATGGGTGTTAGACAATCTTTTTTTCTTCTTTTTCTTTCAAGCAAGAGCTGGTCGACAGAGTATATTTCACTGTTCATTCCCACACCTGTTCGAGGTCTTGATTGACTTTAATGTCAAAACAAAAATTATTCAATTTCCAAGTTCAAGCATATTAACAGAAGACTGCACATTACTAAATATTACTTTGCAGTTATCTTAAGGTTAAAAAAAATTTTTAGAAGTTGTTTTGTCTTAAAACATGAAAAGTGCAGGCCAGATTTGTTTTGGTGTACTACAACTGAGTTTAGAAAGGAGTAACAACACATTTCAAAACTTGTAGACAAAATTCGCCCATTTGAATTGTAATTAATCAAGAACAAGGTACCATTGCACATGGAAAATACAATCTGGACTGCTATAAAGCATATTTCTGTGTAGCATAGGTACTTCCACTTGTTAGGAAAGATTAACTAAGTCTGCAGCTTGATAGAGTGCGGGGTGTTACTGCTTGCTGTTTGTGCCTGGTCAAAAAGAATCCTGCCTTTTCTTTGTCTGCCTTCTGTTCTTTCTTATCCATGCATAATTCATAGGCAGAAATAGTGGTTTTAGTTAGACCAGCTGATACAGTGAGAGAAAAGAGTAGGGTTTTGTTGTTTGTTTTTGGTTTGTTTTCTTTTAAGGACTACACCAACCCTTCTTAAGGATGCCGGAAATTGCTTATTTTAGGTCAGCTGATGTAGTTGGATAATAAGATGCCTTCTGCCTGCAGATCCTGCTTTATGCCCTTAAATCTCCAAGCAACAACAACTCTTTGTTGCTTCCCTAGCAGAAACTTGCCTACTTAAAATGACTGTAAAAGGTTTTTTCTCTTTAGCCATACATACATTCTCAAAAGCATTATTCTCTTGGCTGCTTTGCTAAATTTAGCCCTTAGGAATATTGATAATATTGATGAATATGGGTTACTCTTGATTACTATTCTCCTTTTGGAAGTCCCTGTTCTCCAGAGACTTACAAGTGAGCACATGGTGTTACGATTACAAATGTGAAAAGCTAAATTCAATGAGACAGTTATTTTATTACATTTAATTACTCTGCAATTATTTTTTGGAGTTCTTTGGGCAAAGTAGGTTGTTTCACACTACTCCTAGTTCATCAGGAATATCCCTTGCTTCTAAAGCAATGGAGAAAAAAAAGGTTCATTCTAGTCACCTACACAAGCATGTTAGAGGTGTCATTTCTATAGTACTCTTGTATTTGCTGGCAGTTTTGAACAGGGCTTTTCTAAAAATGCAATCAGCAATTTTAGTGCTTGTATTAAACTTTAGAATTCCTGTGGTCACATCATAGAACTGGAGCAGTGGAGGCTTTGAATTGCAGGTGCACTCCTGCCAGCTGTGTTTGTAGGGATGCAGCCACCCCTTCCTGGCTGGAAAACACATCCTGCTTGCTCAGAGGTTTTGCACACGCTGCCTGATGCTCTCCCACTGCCATTTTCTTTTCCCTGCATCACAGAATTCTTCAAGGATTATCCAGTCTTTCTCCCTAAGAGCACTTACTGTGGGTGTTTCAGTCTGCAATTTCACCATGATGATGTATGTTCCTAGTAAGCTTGGCTAGAAATATTGGCAATTAGTCTGTGTTTTGCACAATGGTTGAAGCTGCATTATTTCCTGCAGAACTCTGTCATCTCAGGTATCATCACTTCCACAGGTGTAGCAAACCACAGTAATTCACTGAAATTCAAAGAAGGTTCTAAATAATTGGGGTTTATTCCACAAAGGTGACTTATTAGGTATTGCAGGAGTTGTTTTTAATCCATTGCACAATATTTATTTACCAAATTAATGACTTTTGTTCCAACAGAAGGTTGGTATTTGAATAAGTTTTTTTTAAACTTTTTTGTAAGATGGAATAATTTACTTTGCAATTAAATTTACTTACTTCAACTTGTTTTGCAAGTGAGGAATAGGTATGAGAAAATTTTCCTGAGAAATACTTAACAGCAGCAGTTATCACAAGTATCTAACAAGCATAGTTCATTATTGGTGTGTGAAAGGGAACAATGTGGGGAATTTAAATTAGAATGGAATGTGACTTAAAGTGCCATATTAAAAATCTTAGAAATTAATGTTGCATTTATTAGGCATGAAGAGTATCAGAATGTTTTTCCTGATGTATCTACTCTTTGCAGTCCTTGCACAGAAAGGACTCGAGCTTAGGAGTGAAGAGGTTAATTCCTTTTTCAGTTTGTTACAGTCTGTGGCTCTTGGATGCCAGTTACTGTGGACTGGACATCTGCAGGGCTGGGAATGGTAACCCAGCTGGTTCAGGTGATGTGTTCTGCTCACCAGATGTTTTGTTATAACTCTAGTTCCAATCAGCCTGAACAAATTATCTGGTAGTGGAAAGTACTACATTGCACTAATAATCCTGAAAATCTTGCCCATTCAAAAAAAAAAAAGTTCATTCACACAGTAGCAGAAAAGTCTTCCTAAAACCACTTGATAGATAATCAGTCTGCATAACTTTTCTATAACAATAACTTTTGTAAAAGTTTACTCATTTGTACATGATATAGATGTACAAAGCAGCAGGAATATTTTCTGCTTCTTTGCCATTGAATGTATGTCATGCAGGCTGCATCTCCCTGCAGAACTAAATCCCCTGTGGTTTCTGGGAGAGGTGCATTGACCCAAGGGCACAGCCTCTTGTGCTGTCTCGAGATCAGGGAGCTGCTGCTGCTGCTGGAGTGATCCAAGCCCAGTCTCCAGCAGATGAAGATCTGTTTTTAGAGCCAGGTGTTTCCCAGCCTGCTGTACCTTCTCCCCAGTGTAGTGCTTGTTGCAGCTGGTCATGTTCATGACACATTGACTCTTGTAAAACTGCATCTTGCTAGCAGCAGATAATTTACATGGGAGTGTGTGTTCCAAAACCAGAGACCAGCCTAATGAAGGTGTATTCTGTGTACTAAAACAATAACTGTATTTTATTTGCACTGAAAATAAACTGTTGACATGGGATTATACCTGTTAAAGCTTCTTTTTTTTTTTTT
>VZRS01014869.1:87630-129595 GCA_013398055.1 Ifrita kowaldi
TTTTGTTAACTTTTTAAGGTTAAAAATGCACTTTACCAATACAGGGTTGCTGTGTTAACAGAAATATTAAAAATCAAAATGTAAGTTTGGCAGTATTCTTACCTTGCATCATTTTGCTCACAAGTATATTTGGGGTTTTTTTCAGTTTCCTCAGTGGATTGCTTCAGTAGCAATGACATGCTCTTACCTAGTCTTTCTTAAACAGAAATTATACCATCTTCTCTCATGAGATTAATCTTTCTTTGGTCTAGCTTATGAGACTATGTATGGAAATGTATCTGTGCAAGTGAAGAGGTGACTTTACTGCCTCCCCCACAGCACTGATTCACTTCATCAGTAATTTTATTTTACAGAAGATTTCTAAAGTCCAACTTCCTAGAAGATAACTCCTGCATTTTGACATTCCTCAGCTTAGCTACACACATCACATAGAGCACTCTAAAAGGTGTTTGATTTGAAGAGCACAGATCAGTTCCACTCCAGGCCTTATACTGGCAATGACCTCCCCCTCGTTATTTTTATGCTTAACCTACTTACTTCTTTCTGCCTGTTACTTTCCAAGCCTGTGCCATTTTCCCAAGAGCATTTGCTTTTTAGCTGTCACCTGTCTCTGGAGCTTCATATATGGACCCAGTTCATCGTGGTTACGGGAACTGGTTTGTACATTTCTGAGACTGGAAAGATATTTTGTATTTTCTTTCTTTCGGTGTATCTAAGATTAAAAATTTTAAAAGCTGCTACAGAAAGCAGTGAGAGAAGTCTGAAGATTCCTAGGAAAAAGCTTCTTTCTGAATCACATTGTCCCAGCAAACACTTGTTCTCTTTTGCCTTTAATTTTAAATTGATAATATAGTTCGTGTTTTCTCTTGGTGGTTTAAGCCACATTTGTTACACAGCTGCAGGTGATTTGAAGTTTAGCAGGTATCTTTCCTGGTGCTGTTTTTGTATAACAAATGCTCCAAGATCCAGGGAGACAAAGCCCCATTGATAACTTGTTAGTATTTTCAACTTGTATTTCCAGAATGGTGATAATTAAAATCTCTGATATTAATATTCCTGCTGTTATGCTCATCCTGTATCAAAGAAGACTGAGATAAAATTCTGCAGGCAAGATCATTGTTTCAGAAAAACTGAGAAGTTTGGTTTTTTTCAGTGTTGCTGAAGAGATGGTCAAACTTCTTTTTTTTTTTTTGTTCTGTGTGCACTTACAAATAGATGGACATTTTCTGTCTTGGATTCTTTGTCCCTGTCATTTGACTTTTCATGTATTCTCTAGAATTTTGGCTCTATGTATTCCCTAGAATTTTTTATAAACTTTTTTTAAGGTATTTTTAAAGCTCTACAATAGATTTAGTTCAAAAAGTACTTCAGACTGACTTATTTTTCCTCTAAGTGCAAGATTTTTGACTAACAAAGTTTCTGTTTATCTAATTGGAAAAGTTTCATTTTTAAATATTAGGCAGTGTGTCTGGTGCTAACATGGAGGGGTATGTAATAACAGCCAGGAGCTGTTGGTGTAGCATTGGAATTTAATATGTTTCTGCTTCTGAGGAGTAATTTTCCTGTTCTAACCAACAAATTTTCCTGTGAAAGTTCTGAATACTTCATGAAAACATAACACTGGAGTTACAGTTGCTGTAGGCTTTTAGGATTCTTTCCTGCCAAATTCTGCATCATTTCTTTATCTTATTTTGGGAATTTGTAACATGCTGCTGGGTACATGTCCCTGTAGATTCAAATACAAATTGAGTTATAACCTGTATCACAGAGGGAAACAATCATTCTGATGTTTTTACTCCTCTGAGGTCAACAGTGACAAAAATCTAACTGGTAGTGATTTCCAGAAGCACAGGGTTCAAAGAACTATTTAGTCTATCCATAACCTGATGTGGTGGGATGTGTTTGATTTCTGTATCTTCTGGTCTGGTCTTGAAAGAACAGTCTCTTAACATGTTGTCATAGGAAACCTGTGTCACACCTGGTTTTTTTTTACATCAAGAAACAGTGGCAGCATTTTTCTCCCCTGCACTTTAAAAATCGCATCTCTATCTCTCTTGTTTTGTCACATCTGTGTGTGACATTAGTAAATGAATCTGAGGACAGCATTTTCCACAAATTGTTGCCAGCACTTTTGTTTGGAGACCCACTTAAACTGGTGATGGTCCCCTTTGCTTTTCTTCTCATAACCATATATGTTATCTTTACATGTTCTCCATGCTTTTCCCCCCTGGTTTTGATACATCTGAGTTACTTAAGTATTATTTAGGTTGTTTTATCCCATTTCTTCCTGTTGACATCTCTCCCTTTCTTTGTTAGGTTTTATCGCACAAAATCCCTGGTAAGTTTTGAACACCATATTTGTCCCTGTCTCTCTGTTCAGTCACATGTGAAGAGCTTTATTTTGGATCCATTTGTGTGCTTGTAGAATTTAAAATGATACATGGGGACACACAGAATTTTAGAGACTTCACAGATATTTGTACAGCCACACTGCAAAAACAGTTGTTTAATAAGGGACTTATTTTTAGAGTTGAAGCAGAAATAAAAAATATTTGCATTTCTCTACTTAATTAGGAAAGGCAGTGTTATTTTTAAATCTCAAAGACGAAAAGATTTTTTTTAAATTTAAGAATGATTAGGTGGCAAGGAAGAGAGGACTGGGAGTGTGGTAGTGATATAGGAAAGTCAGGAAAATAAGAGGAAATAAGAGCACTGATGGTGCAGAAATTTAAAGTAAGACTCTGAAAACATTCCTTGTTTCTGCCTCTTGCCTGAGCTTATCTCTGCTGCTTAAAATTTCAAACGAAAGGTTTCTCTCTTAGGTTTCTGTAACACTATTCAAATCATTGTTTGTCTCCTGCATTTCAATTACACTTTTTCACTGAGATTGTTATTTTTTTAACTTTGTTGTGTTTTTCCTCATTAGCCTCAAGATCACAACTGAATTAGACATGGCTGTATAATAGTGCCAAATTACATCTGATAATTACGTGCCAGATTTTTTTCTGATTCAATTCATAGTATTCTGTTCATTGGGTGGATTTCTGTCCCCATAATTTTTCGACCCTTTTGTATTTCACTTGCTTGAAAATTGGCCCTTTCTGCTTGAGATGAGAATTCTGTCTGCTCAGAAAGGGCAGTGCTTTGTAACTCAGTGCTCTGCTTTCTGCCAGCAGTTTATTTCAGTAGACCTGCTGCTCCTAGTTTGCTCAGCCTTGGTGGCATTGCAAAATGCAAAGAGCAAGTTGAATGGCCTCTATCTTCATATCCCTTCTTGGATCTTTTATGCTTGCTAATTGGATTATTGGCTGACACAAATCTTTTCCTACAGTCTATATAAAGTTTGATAATCTTTCTCTTGGCCCCCTCACCTCACTCCAGGCCTGCTGCTGTTCACGTACTACTGAGAATATTGTCAGTCATGCATTTTTTTGCCCTAGAACCAAAGAAAATAGTTTTCCCAGCTTCTGTGTACCTAAACACAGTATTTCTTTGCTTGAAATTATAATGGGCTCATAATTATGAGTTGTTTTGTAATGGTAAACTGTCAGAAATAGCTTACATGTATTTTTTGGTTGGCAAGAAGAAAAATAGCTTTCCTGCAAGAGTGCTGTCCCTTAAAGTGAGCACCTGGCTGGACATGTGCTCATCTGATTCTGGCCAGATGATCATGGCTGTCTTTAAAAGTAATTTACTTGACTGACAGTTGTTAGTACTTCTCTCAATGAGATGTTAAAAAGGTAGGAACCTTCCCTGTCATCTTAACCATGAACACACATTGAAAGCTATTCCCCAGTTAAAGAATATCAAGTTGACTGAAAGATCTTGGTAGTCCTTCTGTGTTGGGTGTTTTTATTAAAAGATTCCGGATTCACTTGGCAGTAAGGGTAGATCAAGTTATGTAAAAGTAAAAGACTTCTGGTAACTTCTTTTACTGAGATCCACAAATACTTTTCATAGTTTTTGGCAGCTTGCTGAGAAAATTCTCTGGTCATGTGGCCACATGGGTTTGAAACTTGGATTAACCTCTAAACTAGGTATTTGGGCTGTTCTTTTCTGTTGCAACAGCCATAATCACCAGCAGAACTCAAATGAACAGCCAGCAGGATGTTAAAGGAAATAATTACTGGAAATTATTACTAATGGTTACTCTTAGCTTTCCTGGAAGTCTTTGTTCCCTTCCCAGAGCTGGGAGCTAAGAAATCTGACTTTACCACTTAGAACCTTGACTGAAATTTTGGTCAAAGCAGAGAGCTGGAGGCAAGGAGGTACTAAACTGTACAGTGTCTGCCCTGATTTCCTTCCTTTCCCCTCCGTTAACTAAATTGCCAGGCTGAATTTTAGGATGCACCAAAGTTTCCTTATTAGCTTCAAGTTAATGTAAAAATACATCTAAATTGATACTGTGGTTTTGACATTCCTTCTTTGCATTACTTACTGTAGTTTCAGTAAAACTATCAAACTTTGGCTTTGTAGTGTCACACAGGTTAACGGGCAAAGGCTTGATGAAAGCGTGCTGGTGGAAAGGCTGGGGATTTTGACTCCCTGTTGGCAGCAAGTAACCACACCAAGTCACCATTTTCAGTAATTAGTGACCCGAGCTAGTTTGTTAGCATGTGTTTAGAAAAGCCCACTGAAGCTACTCTAGGTTCAGTTCATCTCAAAATCACATCAGTTCCTGGGAGCGTGGCTTCAGGCACCAGTTTTTAACCCATGCCCCACTTTGTTCTTGATTCATAAAATACAAGTGTATGTTCTGACTGTTCAGTAGTTACTTTGACATAAACTGTCACTGTGAGGCTTCATATTATTTGATATTCTAATCAAATTCATTTATTCTGGTTTGGCTTTTTTTTAAGTTGATGGTACAGGGTATAGGCAGACTCCCAAACACTTGTTTGGTTCATATTTGGAGGACTTGACTGGGAACATTTTAATGTGAAAATTTTTTGGTCTATTTTTACAAAATAATATGCTGCCCAGCAATTTGATTCTGTACCCAGATATAAAGCCACAAAGCTATGGAAACTGCAGACTCATGATTGACAAAATAATTGAATTTCTCTTCTGCTAAGTTCATGCTTTTTCTTGCCTCGAAGGACCGCATGTTGTTCTGCTCTTGGACACAGCTGTACTCGTGCCTGTTCTATATTCCCCCATTGTGTGCTTTGTGTTTAGATGAGATCAGTCCTGTCTGGTGGCTCCAGACAGTCAACACTCCTTAGAGGCAGTGCAGGCTTTGTCAGATCCAGTGACTAGTGCCAGATACTTGAAAGGAAGGTGCCAGAAAACGAGCAGTAGAAAACTGTGGGACGTTCTTACTGAGGGAGTGGGGGTTTGGCTCCTGTCAGCTGTTAATGTTATGAAGCATGAGAGTTTTTCTTAAAATTGCTGTTCATTTTTACTGTTTCTTGTATGATATTTTTCTTATCATTAAATGTAAATGCCCTTGTAAATAAATATTTTCTGTCAATGAAAAGCAAGTGTGTTGCTGCTTTCAAAGTAGGCTGGCTAATTTTTTAACAGAAAAGAACATCTAGTCCCAGCTACTTTACAGGTAATGTAAACAGCAAATAATAAAAAAAAAAAGTGCCACCTTTTGCAATTAAAAAACCTCCCTTTTAATTCTCTGATAAGTACATGCAAAGAAATCATAAATAATATGCAATGGGAATTTTAGTTGATAACTATGCCTGAGTGCAAAGTAGGATCCAGTCTGCATTTCATAAATAACTGTGAGGAAAACCTGTCTTTGTCCTTGAATTCAGCTGCATTCCTGCTAAGCACTCTCATTTCTATTTCGAATAAGAAGGTGTTGGAAGTTTTAATGTGGTGTATCTTCTCTTTTGACACTTTCTGCCCTTTATTCCCTGTCATTTCTCCTGAGCTAGCTCTGAGCTTTCTAATGGCTTTTTTGTTTAAGATTAATACTGACTTTTTAATTAGAAATAATGACTGCTGTATTGCAGTAAAGCATTGTGCTGCATCTAAAGCATCATCACGTAGGTGATCTCTCTGTAACAGAGAGAGATCACCTCTGATCTCTCTGCTCTGAATGATATAAATAGGTGATTAAGTGCATAAAATTGGTGGTAAGTTAGAATATCTGGATGCTGATTAAGCAAAATTAGTGACATTTTAGTAGTATTTTTACATACTAAAATAACTTACTGTTGATAATTATATGTGGTCAATCTAGAGATGACTTAACTGCGTCTTACGATTAGAAATTGTGAAACATGCATATTTAATTGATTTTTTTTTTTTTGTTCTCACTAAGAGAATGTTAAACAGCTCTTGACATGTTACAGATTCTGGTCCCAGTCAGATTTGTTTTGTGCTGGTATGTTTTACAGCATAAATAACCTGATTAGGTGTAGGTAGTGATAATGCTCAAAAATAAATACAGGAGTTAGAAAAAAGAAAATATGTCTGAAAGGAAAGGTATCTTTAGAGTGTTTGTAGACTCTAGCATGAACATACTCAATGATTAAAAACCACGGACCTGACACCACAGATCTAAACTAGCAAGCTTCTTCAGCTGTGCGATTTTTGTTTCTGTTCAAAACCAATTCATTTCAGCTTTGGGAGTTGCTCAGCTTCAGTGGATTGAAGAATTTAAACAATCCCTCTAAGTTTAACACGTGTGTAGCGAAAAACCTAATCCTTCATGACCAGGTTCCAGGTACACTGGAACTCAGCTGCTTTTTTGCCCCTTGCTATAAGCAAGCACTTGCAGAAGATACTATCATTGAATTTCCACAGATGTAAAGAATTCAGATCGCTACTTGCCTTTACTGGTAATTACATGTAATATAACAACTTTTATTCATTATTCTGTGCACTGCATTTACCATTACCAAGCTGTGCAAACACACAATTAGCATTAAATTTAAACTTTTTTTTGCTGGTTCATTAGGGTTTTGTAGAATTCAAACTGTTCACTGAGTGTTATAAGTTTGGGACTAGCATGTACAAATTCTAAACTCATTTATGGAAACAACGATTATCTGTTCTGGGTAATCTTGGGAAAAGTAATTTGTTTACCTGCCCCTGTTTCATTAGTGTTTAGTGATTATTATTGTTTCTTAACCTCCTGATTTCACAGATCATAAACTGTCCTGTTACAAGAGCTTTTGTCTGTGAAGAAATTATAGAAGTGTAAAAAAAGAAAATTATTTGTAGATTTTTTAAACAAAGATGAATCAGGTCCCATTCTGTTGCCAGATTAGTGGAATACTAAGGATCTAGAAAACATCCCCTGTAGGTAGATTAAGACGAGCAGTCTCTCTGCTGTCTCTCTAGATAACAAGTTTAATAAACTAGGAGAGAGCTAGACTGAGCAAACAAAGGACAGTAAAACTTGTGTTTGTGGTACAGAAGTCTGAAAGTATGGTGGGAGGCATTATTCTTAATCCAGTGAAGACTGAAAGGAGCTTTTCCCTTAATTTATTATGCACCAACCTCCCACATTATGCTAAAAAGCACAAGATGGCTGTGTATCTGTAGGGGAAGGGTTTCTATGGTATTCATTCTTGGAGTGGAGAAGAGGAAGTGCAAGAGCTCCTAGGACACCCCTTGGATGAGGACAGTTCACATAACTTGATAGGGCAAAGAAGACTAAATTACTGGAGTTAAATACGAACCTACCCTTACTGCTGAGCTGATCAGTGGGATCAAGGCAGTACCCAGGTTCTTTTAGGTGTGACTTGTTCAATTCCTAAGTGAGCTGTACATGGAAGCAGGGAATTGCTAGGGAGTGAGTAACCATCAGGTAACATTTTAGAAGCCTTTCATAAAAATGGAACAGGCAGAATAATCCAATTTGCCTAATAGGCTGGAAGCAAATAGTACATTCTAAGGGAATTATGTAGAAAACTTAGAATTCCTTTCTGCTAATATGGTTGTTTCCGTTATCTTTGACTTGCAGGTCTCTTTTCTGTCCCTTCTTCCTTGCCCTCTCTTTTTTGGGGGTGGAGAACCTTAGTTTGGTTGGTAGTTAGATCTAATGCTTCTTTGCAGATCCCTTGGAAATAATCCTCTGCAAAGGCCGTGCTCTTTGAGAGGTGTGCTGTTGTTTTGGGGATACAGAGTACAGGAAGGTGAATGTCAGCACGTGGTGACAAAAAGGCTTCGATCTGACCAGGCCAGGTGGGGGTTACACAACTCTATTTACTCCCCATTTAGAACAGCATAAGGGAACCACGTGTCTTAAAAAAAAAATAAATAGAATTCGAAATGAGAAACAGTATCATTGCACTTAAATGATTATGTTAATTCTTTAAAATAGAAATAGTTATAAATATCCATTTTCTTTGGAAGGTGGGCGTTAAAACATAAAGATGCATTAAGACTGGCATCTTGGTGTGTACACATTCACATAGTTGCTGAGAAGGATTTAGAAATTTTCCAGCATCATCTATCAAATTCTCTTTGAATTTATGTGCATTCAGAATGGGGCACATCCTATGGGGAAAGAATATAAAACAGAAAAGTTAAGCTACAGCAATAAACCTGATATATCTATAATTGCTATACACAGTTGCATTATAAAATATTGGATATCTTATAGACTGTGATATAGAGACAGTGATTCAAACCAACTTTTTTTCACTGTAAGCTTTATTCAGAAAGTCAAAAGTGCAGAAATGAGTATGAGGAGAGGAAAAAAAATCATGTCCTTAATTTATGTGTACTTTTTCAGTCATACTTTTATTTGATGAAATAGCATTACACATAATCCTATTATAGCTTGTTATGCCTTTCACTAGCCAGGATTTCTGTTTAGTGTCTTTTGAAGAACAGCCCTTCAAAGAAATTGGCTAGAAGTACTAACAATCAGTATTTTAATTAGGAGGATTGTAACTAAGGGCACTCAAAACATTTATTATGCATGTGAAAGGTAATAGTAGGGACCTACTTTTGTAACTGAGCTTTTTAAAGGTGCTACCTATGCCTGCCTTTGTTTTTCTGCGAATTTTTAAGTGGTTGAAAAAAGTTGTAGTAAGTAAAACCAACAAGTGTTAGTATATAGATTCGTGCTCAGACATTCACTCATGATTTTAAATGAGCTGAGTTTCTCAAAAATCTTTGCCTTCAGTCTTTGATTTTAGTTGGTTTGTGGGCCTTCCATTTCCGCAACTCCTACACAATTCACACATTTCAGTTCATTTATCCATAAAGCATCCCTGTAAGACAGGGAATTGATAGTAAGGTCCATACAAGGAGCAGGAGTTGTTCAGAGAGGGATTCTTACCCTGAAGCTCTGATCAGAGAGGCAGACATGTGTGTGACTGTTGAAATTACTGAGCAAAAGCTGTTGTCAGCAAACAGGGAATGTAAACTGCGGAGATTTGCATGAATTAAGGTTTTCTCAGCTTGGCATTTGGGGACAAGGGGGCTTTGTACCAGAGGAAAGGCTGATTCCCAACACTAAGAACTGAAAACAACTGTGAAATAAAATCTGTGAGGTGGCTTTTTCCCTGGAATGTAATTTTAAATGTATTTTCTGCATCATGTGTCTCATTACAGATAATAGTGTGCGCGTCTATCAGCAGAAAGAAGGAAAAGCAATATACAACGTCAGTTGCTTCAATTTTAAAAGAAATTAAGAAAGGTCTGATTAGATGATGCTATTCAGTTATTTTGGTTATGTAAATGTTCTGAGTTAGTTCGTCCCTTGGGAATAGTTCATTTAAAGCATATTTGTTGCAGGGAAAAACTTATTTTCTCTTGAGAAAGCTTCATTGCGTTAGGAACCTAAAGTTAAGTGTGTGATGATCCCATTTCTGCAGAGCTTTGGCTGAGATGGCTCTGCTGAGGGCAGGACACATCACTGGCTGGATTACAAAGGAGGGTCCCAGTTCCAGTTTTCCCCTCTGCTGCCATAATCCAGAGTGCCCTGGTTGAAAGAGTGCTCTCTGCAGGAAATGCCAGTTACCTGTTTAATCATACAAAGATTATAATGATTATGTTTTTAAATACTATATGTTTCTTCTGATCCCTGTGGACAATATTAATGTGCTGATAGCCAGAAGCTTTTTGATAAGTACACAATAATTTATCTGCTCTGGTTGCAAGTTCTGAGTTTCCTGGCATCTTCTCCTGCTTCTCAGCTCTGCGCTCTGGGCCTAATGGGTAGTGACTCAAATCTGGCTCTCAGAAGCCCATCAGCCTGGTGCTGTCTGTCACTGCCTCTCCTTTTTGAAGACTTTGGAAGGGTTGGTGCTTTAATGGCTCTATTTAAGATTGCCCATTTTAAGCCTTACTTTTCTCAGGGTACATATTTGTATTTGGGCTGGCTTATCTCAAGAAGAGCCTATCACCCAGGCATGGCCTTTCACCACCATCACTTGTTTTCTGGATGCAATCTTTTCCATCAAGCAGAGTTAGCTCTATGTCTCCCTGTGCTTTTCCATTGCTAATTGTCTTTATTTCAGGAGCAGCACTGCCAATCTCACTCCAGTTTGTGCACGTAGGGGTTGTTCTAGTTTTGCTGGGCTGTGTTTATTTCATATCTATGATGGTACTCAATTATTCTTGTCTGAACACATTTTTATATGGTTCAACCAAGTATTAACTTCAATGGGGTGTTTTTCTATAAGGGTCTGGTTTTGCTCTTGATTTAAAATCTCCCATCTTTCCCTGGGGACTGCATGATAGCAACTACCTACAGAATATCCTTCGCTGGAAATTTGCAAGTGTGGATTCCCCTCCGCTGTGGAGGAGGAGCGCTCTCTCCCTTACTCCTGGCTGAATTGCTCCTTCCACATAAATACTGGGAAGCAAGATTTGTTCAGCATTCAGCTTCATGTTTTAGTCAAGAGATTTAGTCAGAGCAAATGCAGACAGACAGTGCCTGTCACTTCTTTCTGCATTAGAAAAGCCAGAGAGAAAGGAAACGCAACATCTGAGAGTGCCTCTCTGCTGGTAGCCCAGACCACCAGAGCACATTGATGGTCTTGGCAACTTGAGGATATTGCTCTTCTCTGAAGCCCTGCATATTCCAAAGACAATTCTGCCTGCTGTGGCTGGGGAGGAGTTGGGCTCCTTCATCTATATTGTCATTCAGTTGTTAAAGTTGTTCCCATATACTTACCAAGGCTGGATTCATTTCTTCTTTGGTCAAGAACCTGTTCCTGTCTGTCCTTTCCTCCAGAGAGGAGGAAAGTTGCACTCACTTGAGAGTGTACTCTGTGTTATCAGTTTGCTTCTATTTTAAGATACAAGTATATTGCTTATTCCTTTCTTAGCTAGCACTCAGTACTTGTCCAGTACTTTATTAGACACGTTCCTGGAATCCTGTTCTTCAATCTCTCTTCTTCAGTGAACCAAGGCCATTCTTCTACTCTGCCATGTATGTAGACATCAACATTGGGGGGCTAGGAGAAAGGGGGGAGGCTTCAGTAGGAGGCTGAACCAAGGGGGGAATTACTTCATTAACAGTACTTCTAATTGGGGATTCTTGTCAATTATGCCCATTTGCTAAACTTACAGAAGTGTCATAGCCCTGTGTACATTCTGCTGTGCATTTTGCCATAAGTGCACCTGAGGGATCCTTCAATAAACAGTAACTACTTTCATCCTTTTAATCTTTGGCTTGTGATTTCAGGGCTCATAAAGGCTTCAATTCTAATTTGATTTTTCTGTGGCCTCAGGAAAATTTCAGCTGATACTTATTTTTAATGTCTTGTCAAAGTGAGATCTGTATTAAGACAGCTTGTGCTGCTTAAACTTACATGTTCCACTGTGTAGCAAAGCAGTCTGTGTGGGAGCTGTCTGACTTGATGGGAATCCTTAGTCTTTCGTGGAGTATGCTCCCATTCTTCCATGCCATTTATGACTCCAGTGCCTTCGTGTTGCAGGCAGAGCTTCCTTTCTCAAATTGCTTTTTTCTTCAGTTACTGCATGCTGCCTCATTTTCTGGGATGGACTATTACTGTTGGCCCTCCCTTGAAGTGGGCTGGTGTGGAGAGAGATTGAAGAAAGAAATTATTGTTTGTTATTTCTTCTCTGAATTCCTGTAGTTAACCTCAGAAACCTCATTTTGTCATGCAGCAGGAACAGGCTTTCTTTTTTTTTTTTTTTTTTGATGGATTTTAGCTCATCTGAACAGCACTGATTCTCTCTCAAGGTCAGTCAGTTTAAAAGGAAATTATATCACAAGGGTTTTTCTCTGCTAACTCTTTAAGTACTGGAAAAACCTGAATCCCTGTAAACTGATAAGAGATCACATCTCATAAGGTTTCTTTTCATCATATACTAATTTAGTTTCCAGATCCATTATTTAATTTCTTTGCTTATTTTCTGACAAAAAAGGATACTACTGATAAGATAGGAACAAATAGGTATTTGCTTTATATTTCTGCAGTTTTTCACTGAAAGTGAAGCGTCACAGAGTCATTTTATCTCACCACCTCCATATAAATGCTTCATCAGAGTTACATTTAAAATACTGTGAAATTGTATAGGGCCAAAGCCTAAAGAAAAGTACCAATTTAAACAGAAACTTCTTAGATAATTTTTCCAGTGAGCTTGATTTGAGGGCATAATCTGAGGAGAAAATGCTCCTATTAGAGGGCATAATCTGAGGAGAAAATGCTCCTATTAATTAGTGGGAAGGAAGGCAAGCTAAATGACTTGGAAGAGATTTTATTTAGTTTATGTTTGTAACCTGTGCTCTGTGATGTTTTTCATTCAGTTTTACATTAGTTATAAGGTGTACACCTGTAATTTTTCAGTGTCTGCGAAATCTCAGAACAGACAACTTTTATTTTCTTAACAGGACATGGAGCAGATGTGAAATGTGTTGACTGGCATCCAACAAAGGGATTAGTTGTTTCAGGAAGTAAAGATAGCCAACAGCCCATCAAGTTCTGGGATCCAAAGACTGGCCAGAGCCTTGCCACACTGTAAGTTCTCACCCATAGACTTTTGACTTGCTTAAATATAAGCTAACTTTATAAAACAATTTTTTCTTAGTTCCCTTCTTAGCTCTTTTCCTCACAACTTTTCAGCCATACACAGTTGCTTCAAACATAAAGCTGGTGCTTTAGCTGTGCCAGAAAATCTAGAAGTTAGACGAAGACAAGTCTGTTCTTCACAGGCAGTCTAGTCACACAGTTCTCATTCAGACTGAGATATGGAAAAACAAATGAGGTGTTTCATCTGGCTGATGAAAACTTTCTTATGGGGCAGTAGAAACATGCACAGTAACTGGATACTGTCTCAGTGAGTGCTACCAGTTGCTCTGAAGTACAAAAGACCAGGATCAAAGCACAGGGCCTTTGCACAGAAAGCCCCAGTGTTCTGCTTTAGTAGCCTGAACTGCCTTGAATATTGACCTGAATATTTGTGACTGGCAAATGGCACATTTTTATCTGTGTCTGAGAAATCAGTTTCAGGACAAACAATCCGTTTCTCTCTGCTTGCAGACATGCTCATAAAAACACAGTGATGGAGGTGAAACTGAATCTCAATGGCAACTGGCTGCTGACAGCTTCTCGTGACCATCTCTGTAAGCTCTTTGACATCCGTAACCTGAAAGAAGAACTTCAGGTCTTCAGGGGTCATAAGAAAGAGGCCACAGGTCAGAATTTGTTTTATTATCTAGATTGTTATTATTAAG
This sequence comes from Ifrita kowaldi, assembly GCA_013398055.1. Classification (NCBI taxonomy): domain Eukaryota; kingdom Metazoa; phylum Chordata; class Aves; order Passeriformes; family Cinclosomatidae; genus Ifrita; species Ifrita kowaldi. The sequence goes on from VZRS01014869.1 coordinate 101,258, forward strand.
CTTGGATTAAAAATTAAAATTATTTCCATTCATTAGAAATCCTAGTATTTATACCTTCTGATCGTGGCTTACTGTGTGTTTCAGCTGTGGCCTGGCATCCTGTTCACGAAGGGCTGTTTGCCAGTGGAGGATCTGATGGGTCCCTGTTGTTCTGGCACGTTGGGTATGTGGCATTTTCATCAGCACTCTGGAAAGATGTGGGTCCATTGTGCAAGCTGTTAGACTAAACACAAAATACCTCTTTTCCCCTTTGAATCCATATTTAGCCTGCATATTGATATTAGTTTTTCTCTGTACCTGAGGAATTTGTTAATATGCTTCATTTATGAAGTTTTCCTGTAGAAATGTGCTTTAAAGGATACAGTTGCTTGCACAAAACCAGCCATGTGTTGAGATGGTGATGAATGGTTGAAACTCCTAGTTTCTTAAAGCTTGTTCTGAGGTGCTGTAATTATTTTGGTTTTAAATGTGCAATTAAAAGTCCCTACATTACGGAACTGCCAATTAAAACCATTGGGAGCAATCAGTTCACCCACTAGAAAAATGACAGAAGCTTGAGTTTGACAAAACATGGGATAGAGGATAAACATCTGAATAGCAAAAGTTTTCTATTGTAGCTGTAGGAGATATTCAGCTGTGTATGATTGATTTTTTTTTTTTAATAATGCATCAGGGTTGAGAAGGAGGTTGGTGGAATGGAAATGGCTCATGAAGGAATGATCTGGAGTCTGGCATGGCATCCCCTCGGACACATTCTCTGTTCAGGCTCTAATGATCACACCAGGTAATGTCAAGTATTTAAAGAGAAGGTCTAAGGGAATGTGTGTACTTTTAGAAACTAGAACAGTGTTTGGCATCAGTGAATAAATAGATTGGGATGGTTCTGTTACATAACCAGTGGCCAAAGCAGAGACACAACTTATGTTAATAGGAAGCACTAGGTGGCACTGACATTTTGTTACAAGGTGGAGTCTAACTTCTTGTCCTTCCTCTAAGGAAGCCTTAACAAATATTACAGTTTTGGTTTGTGGGAGCTTTTAAATCCACTGAAGAAATGTTTGAAGAAAGAATTCTTGTAGTTTCTTGCTGAAGAAATACTCTTATCTCCACAGCAGTTTTTCCTGCAGATCATCTGCTGGTCATGTCTTTTCACATTGCAGACATGTTCAGAGGCTGTAGGTTACTTTTTTAGGTTGGACATGCTATAACCATAGTGCATTTTATAAATACAGTAAATTCTGTGGGGCCATATGCATATTTAGTGTATATGAAAAATATACTTGAGCAAGAAGATTTTGGAATGGACTAGAAATTTTTTTCAGGATCTGATGTTGATGCCTTGCACTTATGCACATTACACTTTGAAGTATCTTCTAACTTGTAACTATGTAATTCATTACAATACTTGGGGTTTTTATTTTTGGCTTGAAGCTCACACCCTGTGTTCAGATCTAGACCTGAACTTGATTTAGTAGGATATGAATCCTTATATAATCAAGATACTATACTAAAAATCAAAGAACTAATTAGATTAAAAGTTGTTAATGCTCTTGACCCTTAATGAGATCATATAACTTCCTTTTGACAGCAAGTTTTGGACTAGAAATCGGCCTGGAGATAAAATGCGAGATCGTTACAACTTGAACCTGCTGCCTGGGATGTCAGAGGATGGTGTGGAATATGGTAAGGCACTTTTCCTCAACATGGAAGGAGGAGGATTGGGGTCCAGAACAGGCCTAGGTCATTAGGTGACATTTCTGGGTAAGGTGAGGAAGCAGAATTACAGCGTTGATGAGCACTTGGGCAAAAACACCTTTTTCTGAGGATGATTTTACTCTCCACGTTATCAGTGATCATCATTCCAACCATGGGTTTTCTTCTGTTTCCACAGCTCCAGGAGGTAAGACCTGCTCTGTCAATCACAGGAAGGAGGTTTGGCTCTCCCTCTGGCAATATCTCCAGTTTACTTTTCTTCCTGAAAACTTCATCTGTCTTCAAGGCTTCCCACAGTCCTGAACTGCAACAGGAAAAGCTTTCAAATTATTGAATTCTGCTAAAATCTTTAAACTTTACTCCTCTCTTAAGGATTTATCTCAATAATTTTAGGCTGCTCAGGATTGCCCAGCTCAATGGCGTGCCTCAGCCACCTGTAGTTGCATCTGTTTCTTCAGATTTTTGATTATTTGCTTTTTTGGGGGGGGGAATGAAAATGCAGGACTTTAATACCATTTAAGTTTTAAAATTCATGGATTTGTTATAACAAAAATGGGACTGGGTATGGGTTATTATTTCTTTTTCTGAGCTTCTACCCTGATACAACTTTCCTGAAAGGACATAGTTTCTGACCTTTTGTTTATTTATGAATCTGAACTTGCAGTTCTTTTAATGTCCTATAATTCATGTATGAAACTAAATTGTGACCTACCAGTTGTAAAATATATATTTACTATTGGAATGTGATACTAATGGTAAAAGCATATGAGAATCCAAAGGGATAACATGGTAATGTAAAGAAAAATTTTCCAAGTATAAATACTTTTTTTTTTCTCTAGATGATCTGGAGCCCAACAGCCTGGCAGTTATTCCTGGGATGGGAATACCTGAACAATTGAAAATAGCCATGGAGCAGGAGCAGATGGGTAAGTAATAGCTAAGGGGAAGCATTCTCCTGAGCAATCCAGATACTGTGTGACTTCTTTTTCATTCTTTTCATATTCTTTGGGAGCACAGATGCTCTTTTCCAAAGTTCTGTGTTGTTCATATTTGCCATGTAAAGAAGGATGAGCTGAAAATCTCTGTGAAAAAAATAAAGGATCTTTCTGTAAGCCTGCATTGCTCTGACTGTTTGTTTCCCTGGTGCCAAAGGGAAAGATGAGTCCAATGACATTGAAATGACAATCCCAGGACTGGATTGGGGAATGGAGGAAGTAATGCAAAAGGACCAAAAGAAAGTGCCACAGAAAAAAGTTCCCTATGCAAAACCAATACCAGCACAGTTTCAGCAGGTCAGTACATGATACACAGTGAACAGAACAACCTGTTATTTTCCCAACTTCAAAAAGTGTGTGTCTTTTGAAATGTTTTGGATTTTCGATATCAGCTCTTCTGTATCAACACCCAGTGCAACTTACCACAGTAGCTAGTTTAATTACTATTTAAACATAAAACATTTTGTTAAATACCTTCTATCTTGTATCTGTGCCTGGGAAGTTATAAGATGTGGAAGTTTTATTCAGCATTGTTTTTACTTTCAAGTATCCATACTACAAAATGTTTCAGCATATCCGTTCTCATTGCAGCAATCTGCTGCACGTGTTGTTCTACAAAATCAGTCTTGTGTTTCCTAATCTTTATAGGCATGGATGCAAAATAAAGTTCCTTTGCCTCCCCCACCTGAGCCATTGAATGATAGAAAGGAGGATATTAAGCTGGAGGAGAAAAAGAAATCACAGGCAGAGATTGAGCAGGAAATGGCAGCACTTCAGTACACAAACCCACAACTCTTGGAGGTATGTGTGGAAACACAGTTATTAACTGTGTTAATATTAAAGTTTAAATTAAACTATTAAAGTTTGCTTTAGTACTTTCTGTGATAGATTTGGACTTCTTCACTAAAGTGAGCAGCTTCCTGCGGCACTTTCACCTGTTTGGCTGTTTTCACCTTTTTACAAAAAGACATCTAATTGAACAGGATATTGTGCTTAATGCGTGATGGTGTGAAGCCCTCAGTGAGGCCCCCACATCTCAGTTTGCCAGTACTGATCTCTGGGTCTCTTCAGTTAGTAATTTCTCATTAGTTAGTTACTTCTGTTAATTACAAGGAAAGCATTCTTAAACTCCTGCGAAATGGGATGAGTGCTTCTGATTTTTAGTTGTAACATAACTTCTGCGCTCAGTTCATTTTCTGGGTCTCTTTTTCGGACAGCAATTGAAGATTGAGAGACTTGCACAAAAGCAAGCTGAGCAAGTGCAGCCACCACCCCCAGGAGGATCTCTCCATGGACCTCAGCCTTTCCCAGGGCAAGGCCCAATGTCACAGATGCCTCAAGGGTTTCAGCAGCCCCTTCCACCTCAGCAGATGCCAATGAATATGCCTCAGATGGGACCTCCTGGTCCACAAGGACAGTTCAGACCTCCGGGACCCCAAGGACAAATAGGACCTCAAGGTCCATTACACCAAGGAGCTGGAGGTCCACAAGGGTTCATGGGACCACAAGGACCTCCAGGCCCCCAAGGGCCTCCGCAAGGAATGCCACGGCCTCAGGATTTACACGGACATCAAGGAATGCAGAGACATCCGGGCCCTCATGGGCCAATGGGGCCCCCAGGTCCACAGGGTAATGCTGGCCCACAGGGACACTTGGGACCGCAAGGCTTGCCTGGGTCTCAGACTCATTTAGGACCACAGGGCCCACCTGGCCCACAAGGTCACTTGGGTCCTCAGGGTCCCCCTGGAGGTCAAGGAATGCAGGGGCCACCTGGTCCACGAGGAATGCAAGGACCTCTTCCACACGGCATGCAAGGAGCTCCAGGATCTCAAGGGATGCAGGGCCCTATATCTCAAGGGCCTTTGATGGGACTTAATCCAAGAGGGATGCAGGGTCCACCAGGACCCCGAGATAACCAGGGACCTAATCCACAAGGGATGATGATGGGTCATCCACAAGAAATGAGAGGTCCTCATATGCAAAGTGGTTTACTAGGACATGGCCCCCAGGAGATGCGGGGCCTTCAGGGACCCCCGCCTCAAGGTACAATGCTGGGACCGCCACAAGAAATGCGTGGGCCCCCTGGTCCACAGGGCCAGCAGGGACCTCCACAAGGCTCTTTGGTGGGGCCTCAAGGAAACATGCAAGGACCTCAGGGACAGCCAAACCCTTCGAGGGGGCCGCACCCTTCCCAGGGCCCTCTGCCCTTCCAGCAGCAGAAAACACCTCTGTTGGGTGACGGGCCTCGTCCCCCCTTCAATCAGGTACGTGGTGGTCTTTGTAACAAGGGGAGTTCTGAGAATGTGGGAATGGTAACTGTCTTGCAGGTAGAAATGCACAGCAGGAGCTGAGAGAATGGAGGTTGGGTATTCCTTGCAGGACTGAGGCCTCAGGAAAACTGAAGTGATAATAAAAAAGGGTTATGTAGCTTGGAAACAGCAGAAGGTGTCCCTGCCCATGGCAGGGGGATTGGAAATAGGTGATCTTTAAGGTCACTTCCAAGCCAAACTATTCATGATTCTATGGCAGGTAACTGTGGAAAAGGGATTATTGGGAATACTAGTACAGAAACCAGTCTGCTGTGAAAATATGTAACCTTAAGAGAAACTCCTCTTTTTTTTTCTTTTTTATTTTTAATTCAAAGACACCGAACTTTCTTAAGTGGGGGTATTTCCTGGGGAGCAGACAAGCACTAACAGCACTAATAAAAGTTGAATTTAAAGAAACTGAACATAAGAAAAGTCATGTGTATTAATTAAAGCAAGGTATTGCCAACTCTCAGTTGTCCAGAGTAGTTAATCCGAACTATGGGATAAGTCAACTATAGATGCTGACACACCTGGAATCATCTTAGGTGTGGTTGCACTTAAGAGTTCACTCTAGGAGCAGAGGAATACAGAGGGACACAGCTGTCCTGTTTCCTGCCTCAAGCCATCTCTACCTCCCAGAGCACAAGTTCAGAGACAGCGTTGTCCACTGTTAACTCCTCAGTGCACCATTTACCGAGGAGCAGGAGGGGGAGCACAGCTGTGGGATGGGTTTGTGTAGGACTAACCCAGGTCTAGTGGGGTGAGCACTGAGCTGGAAGTGCTGAGCAGGCCCTGGGTGTGTGCTGACAGCAGGGAGCTGTCCCCGTGCCCTGCTGCCTCAGCATCAGCTCCAGGAGGGTTCACCAGCTCAGCAAGATATCACACATAGCTCACCTGGAATACTGGGCAGTGCTGCTTATGGACAGTCTGGTTGATTCCACAGGAGTCAGGTCAGGCTTTGGGAAATCTGGTTTGGCACCAGCAGCAACCTCCTCGACCTATTCCATTCTCTGTCTACTACACATCACACAGAGCTCTCAGTGGTTATTGCCTCTCATAAGCTCCTAGCTGGATAGCACCAGCTCTGTGCTTTGTCTCAGTTGTCTTCAGTGCTAGGTGAACTTTGAAAGGGAAGTTTGGAAAAAAATCTACTCAATTGAAAAAAAAAAAAAGTGTGGTGTTTTTTAACCAGAATTGTCTCTTTTAGACCTGCACTCAATTGTTTCAGTCAAAGCTTTAGACATGTAGAGTACTTAGTGTGTAGTCCAGTACCAATCACAATGAGGAACCAAATATTCAAATGAGCTTTAGCTCTGGGATTCCTTTTCAGATTGAAGCAGAGTAGCCTACAAGTTGTGGGTTTATTTGAATATTTTTTCCTTGCAAATCAGTAATTAAATAATTCCCTCTGGAAGGCTGTTAATGTGCCACTGTTGCTGAGATTTCGAAAGTATCCAAGTTACACAAATGAGTGTTGGTTCCCAAACTATATGATTTAAACCAGCAGAGTTTTTTCTTATTGCTGTCCCAGGGAGACTCATTTTTTCTTTGAGAATAATTACCATGTTTGTGGAGGGTTGTCCTTGTCTGCCCTTGCCACTGACACCGTTTGGAATTCAGTAGGGTGCTTTTGGCAGGCGGCTGGTTATTTTTAGTGAATACTGCTATCTTAAAGGCTTTTACAGATACTAAAAAATGACACAGTGAGGTATTTTAGACCATTCTTCCTTCCTTGTGCACCTTTGGTATGATGATGGCTTTTAAAAATTAACGTATTTTAGAATTCATAGTGTCAGGTTTTGCTCCATTTTGCTTCTTTCTAATATGAATATAGCAGTAGTTCCTGTTTTTAAAGGCTCCATCTGTGATTTTTTTAAAAAACAATAGACTTCAGTTTGATTTGTGTTCTGAATTTCTGAATTTGGCTTTTTTCTTCTGTATACTTGTACAAATCACTTGTCTTCCTTTTCAGTAGCAGAAGTGTGTGAATATCTCCTTTATCAAGGGCTTGTGGCATTAATACAGAACATTTTTAGGTAATTCTAAGGGTTAATCTCCATGTAAGATATCACTGTTACCTGCACTGGCTGTACACTGGAAGCAGAGGTTTGCTGGGATACATGAGGCCATTCTCAGCTTTTAGTAAAGTACCTCTTTCTGAGCTCTGCATATTTTCCAGTTTCAAGCCCAGTTTGAGGCCTGGAATGAATTTTGAAACAAAAATCATATGAAAATGCAGAGTTAGGGCTCTGTGTTCCCAGCTTGGTGAAGCATGGTTTGTTTGTAATAAAGGTTTCTGCTAAGGAGAGTTATTTACTGAGTGCTAAAAACTGCTGCTTTGCTTAAACGCTTCCATAAATGGAAGAAGTTCCATAAAATTTATTTTAAGTAAGCATCTGCTAAATATATGGGAAATCCTGGAACTCCAGCAAGGTTTTGGTCAGGAACAGCAGAATCACTGTGATAGCTGGCTCTTACCTAGTCAGAGGATGGATTTGTTCTGGACTCAAGTCAACATTCCATCACTAGGAAAGTATTTTTTGGGATTTTTGGAGGTTTTTTAATGGGCATTAAGCCAGATCTTTTATTTTGCATATTTTCCCAACATTCTTATAAAATTACTCAATGCAAATATGATGTTTGTGGTATATACTTGTGAGCTTTCTTGTGTTTATCACCTACATTGCAGTTGAATATTCAAGTTTTTAATTTGATATTTCAAGATATGATGGGAAAAATACACAAATAAACTTCCTGCTTCTCTGCTACCAGGAAAAAAAAAAGGGAAGTGTTTCTCCAAAATAAATTTAGAGCATTAAAATTGTTTGTTTCATGGAGAAGTTAAGCAGTGTGATTATGACCCAGTGGTGTGCTGGAGTACAGGTCTTTAAGTATTTCCAGACTGCCTGCAGTCTGGAAAGGTTTTAACAAGTCAGTGTGAAGGCCAAGTCTAAATCTTGCATACTGGACATGTCTAGGAAAAAAATTACATGTTTAGGGGTTTCTAGTAAGGGTTGGTGGGGGGGATTGGCTTTTTGGTCATGTCAGCATAAGAAAGGTTTGTATAGCAATCCTGCTGGTTTCAGCTCTGTCTGGTTCATGTTTTTATTGTTGGATTTTATAGCTACAGTGTACATTCTGTACATGCCCCTGTTCAGTTCCAGTCAAGCACAAACCCCAGGTGATGACTTTTTGTCAGGCCTGTGCTGTTTAAAGGCAGAATCAGACCATTGTCCAAACACAGTTTTCCAACCAATGTCACCACAGCAGCTCCAGTGTAAATTTGGTACCTGTAGAAATCTTTCATCAGGCTGTGACAGCAGCTGAATTTAAAGAGCATTATTTTATCCTTTAAAATTCACCAAAAAAAGAGAAAAAATACCAGAAGACACTTACATACTTTATTTGTTCCTCTGGGATGACATAAAGCACACAAACCTCTGCCCACTCTACTGCTTCTGCTTCAGGAAGGAGGTGACTGTGGCTCCTGCCAGTGCTGAAAACTCCCTTGTTTCATGGTGCTTAACTGGGGGCTAGCACTTTTTTTTAATCCTGAAATGAAGAAAAACGAACTTTGCCATCACATTAAAAATGTAACTCATGTTATTTCCAAGTTAACAACTTAGAAGTTTAGAGAAGAGCTTCTCTTGCGGCCCTGCTGTTGTCCCCCCATCCCAACGTTCTTGATACTTATTTTTGTATATATAGCTTCTCCTTTTTGTTCATTTCCAAATGAAGTCTTTGGACTTTGAAGCTCTTTCACTGCCTATAAATCAGTATGTGATATTTTTCAAACAAATTTACACATTTTCCTCATCTAGAGGAATAGAATATTTGTATTGAATACTCAATAAATTCAATACATTCTTACAGAATATTCATACTCAGGAAGAATATGAGCTTTATCATCTTTGGTTGTAACAGGTAAAATGTGAATACTTGAAGTGCTGTTTCCTATAAAATGGTGTGTTTCTCAGTGACTGAAGCATTATTGATGTGAATGTCTGAAAACTGAGGCTGAAACCACTGGCACATGAGGTGTTTCTGTTGTACAACCTGTGCAGATGCAGACTTTATGGAAAGAAAATTGTTTTGCACTCTTACAAAATTTTTTGATTACTCACACATGGCAATTCACATGGTTTTTCTTACATGCTCACAGGATGGACAGAACCCGGGTCCTCCTCCACTGATACCAGGCCTGGGGCAGCAAGGAGGACAAGGTCGTCTGGGCCCTCACAACCAAGGACCTGGTCTTAATAAAGGTAATTAAATACATTGTCTGTTCTCCTGTGAGTCAGTCTCCTCCAAGAGGGGCTGTCCCAGTGCAGTGCACCCAGAGAGAAATGGCTGGAGCACAATGCAGGACCTTGGCTGAGAGAAAAGCTTCCATAGATGTGGGCTGGAATATACAGGAAAAATTTTCCCAGAAGTGATTCGCGGAAAAGACTCCACTACTGAAATAAGTAGTAAAGTAGGTATGTTTATTCCAGCGCTGGGACGCATGGGGGAATAATTCCTCCTAAGGCCTGCCTGCCCACAGCTGCTCTCTGCTTGGTATATATCGGGTTACAAGTTCCATATTCATTGAGTTTCCCAACACACCTATACATATTCATTTCCTAGCCCCGCCTAGCCTCGCTTCGTATTATAATGAACCCAAAGTTCATTTGCATCTGCACTGCGCTTGCGCAGTGTCGTCTGGTGATCGTGGGCAGGAGTCTTTGATACGAAGAAAGAGTCTTCCTCAGATGAAGTAAAGGGTCTTTCTCCTTCTGAACTTTTCACTTTACTTCCTTGAGCATGCTCTTTATGTTCCTGGCCCAAGTCCAAACTTCAAGGATGATTTATGTTAGCTTTAGGTTTGAAAACAGGATCTTTGGTCAGGATTTCTTCTCCTTATCAATAGTCTTACATCCCCTCATTCTGCTTTGGTAGGCACAATAAGTGTTGAGCAGGCTGTATGCATTGTTTTAACAGACAGCATCTTAGTAAATTATTCAACTTCTGTTTCCCGATTCAGAAGTATTGTTTAATGTGAAATGTATCCCATATGCTTTCTAGAACTGTATGAACTAGAGCATCCTAAAGTGATTTAGAAAATGTTACAGAAACCTGCTGTGATATTTTTTTGCCCTCAAGGTGATGCCCGTGGTCCACCAAACCATCACCTGGGCCCGCTGTCAGACAGACGGCACGAGCAGAACAGCGGCGGCCCCGAGCACGGGCCAGAGAGGGGCCTGTTCCGAGGGGGCCAGGACTGGAGTGATGGCAGAGACAGCAGGGGCATGCCAGACAGGCGGGGACCTCACCCCGACTTCCACGATGACTTTGATCGAGCAGACGACTTCCGTGATGATTTCCATCCAGATAAGAGATTTGGCCATCGGTTACGAGAATTCGAGGGGAGAGGAGGCCCGCCATTGCAAGATGAGAAATGGAGACGAGGTGGACCTGGGCCTCCCTTTCCTCCTGATCACAGGGAATTTGAAGGAGGTGGTTCAAACCGTGGGCCTCCTGGTGCTTGGGAAGGACGAAGACCTTCAGATGACAGATATCCACGGGATCCTGAGGATGCACGCTTCCGAGGAAGACGAGATGAGAGGTAAGAATAAATCTATTTCTCTTTCTTGGGTTAAAGGGTAAATGGAGGGAACTCTTTTATTCCTGGTTTCCTTTTCATTAAGGAGTCTATCTGTTTCAGATTTATAAACTGGAAACCAATAAGGAAATGAAAACTCTAATATACCTGAGTATAGAGTCCATAAAAATCATTCAGTAATAGAAGAAAACTTGAAAAATGGTCATTGTACACAGCAGCTTCCGTGTCTTTAAACAGTAAGTAAAGAGAAGGGGGAAAGTTTGTAGAGAAGATCCAGTGACACAGGATGAAGATCTGAGACCGTTTTGATGAAAATTGAGAGGAGACTTAAAGGTTAAAGTGACAAACTTTTGAACACTAGAAATGGATTTTGAGATTCTGTCTCCAGTCACAAACTACAGCATGACTGTAGAGACTGTAGGATGAGATGCAATGCCCTTGTAAGGAGCAGGAACAGTGATCTGACTGCCAGATAGAAGGGACAGAGTTACAGCATCTGTTGGACTGTCGAGACTATTTTTTCATGCGTTTGCTTGTAGGAATTTTATTTCTCTTTCTGACTGATTTCTTAATGCCAAGTGAAGAACTCAAAAATAATCTGATTTACAGCAATGTCCTTGTCATTGCTCACAATCTCCGAATAAATCACAAAGGGATAAATTTGCTTTTAGTTACCAATGTAAATATGGAGGAATTAATGCTGTCTCTGAGATTAACTGTCAGCAAAATTGCTCCAGATTTATGCTAGTTTAATTAAGTGAAATTTGGCCTCCAAGGTCTAAGCCTCTCACTGACCACCCACTCTATGTATAAGAACATGTGCTTGTACAAATATGCTGTGGTCTCCACATAATGTGAATTTTGTGTGTTTTAGTTGCCTTTTTAATCATTTTCTTACATTCCTTTTACTTTACATCTATACAGCTCTTCTTTTAGCTATTTCCTACCTAGCTCTGTAAGATGTAACTTCCTTTTGTGTGAAGAGTATGAAAAGAAATGAACAGTAACTAAAAGAAGGTAACAATTAAAGCCATTTTTAAAAAGTAAAGCCAGAGAGAATCCAGTTGGATGGTCCAGTGGTCCAATGGTCTGCATCACAGAACTCTAAAAGCAGTTTAGCAGACAAGACTTTTAGAAGCTTAGTAGAGATTTTCAGATCTTATATTGAAAAAGCTTAGGGACTGGAAAATATTTTATTATGGTCCTGACTTTTAAAAAGTTTCAGGAAGGGAAACAAGAACCTTGTGACCTGTAAATCTGACTTTGGAACTAAGAGTATTCTATTTATCAGAGCACAAGTGTTTGCCCAGAGAGTTTGAAATGAAATGGCACAGGGCCCTAAAAGGCTCATTGTGCTTGTAAATTTGATGATTTTCTTGGAATGAAGGTGAACTAGGTGCCACTTACTGCAGATGCTGTGGTGGACTTAATCCCAACCACTCATTTAGCTGACTTGGTTTGAAATTGAGATTGAGATTGTAACTGGTTTGATCACGCATGAGAGGGCAAATGTGTGTATGTGTGTTTCTCTCTAATTTCCCATCCTTTTCATCCCTGTCCTGTTCTTACTCTACCTGTGCATATCAACATGATGCTTCTACTGCAGAGACCTGCCTCTTCCTGCCTGCTAATCTGCACAGTGTGTAGTTGTGTACAGTAAGGTCCTAGGCCTCGGGGAAGAAGATGTGAGAGCAGTCAAACAGGAACTGAACCCGATGCAAGGCAGGGTTTTACGTGTGACTGATATGAAAAGGCAAATAAGGATATCCATAACACAATATTAGGAGCTGTGGCTATGTCAGGCATAGGTATCGTAGATTTCAAAACTCAACTGTGTCCATAAGTTGCCTGGAAGAAATAGGAAAGGCCCTCTTCCTGCAGCCCTGGGGCCTTGTGTTGAAAATCTTGGTAATTTCCAAGCTAAGTCAAATCACACCATATCAGTATTAAAGTGGGAGGCCCTTTAAGAAACCTCTAGAGGACTGTGCTGTTTCAAGGCTAAACAATATTGCTCTGTGATTATTTGAACCATTTGTACCTGAAACTGTTGAGTTTGTTTTCCCAAACCATCCAGGTTAATGTAAATGGTTCATGGTCCATACGCAGCACTCCTCCATCCACTGTTGTACCTGTACAGGCACAGCAGCCTCCTCTCTGTATTGTGTTTGTTTTCTGGGAGGTGGAGACAGACCTATTGTTTTTTATTAAAAACAATGTAAAAGTTTAAAAACATTGTATTGTGTTATGACTACTGTTAAAATATTTAAATTTGTAATTAAAAGGTTAATGTTGTTAAAATTCTAAATAAAAGTATCTAAAGTTTTGCTTGTAATAGGATGCACTGTGTCGTTAATGAGCTGGGGAAGGGGATGCTGCACACAGCCAACACCGTGGGAATATTGCGGTGCTCCCAGTCTGGCCAGTGTGGAACTGGGAACAGCGGGGAGGTGGGAGGCATCTGTGACTGGGCAGGGAGTGCTCCACACTGTGTGCTGCTGTCACTGAGGGTGGGCAGAGCAGCGTGGGGTGGCACGGTGGGCACTCGGCACCATGTGCCTGCACCACCTGAACACCTCAGCTGGGCTGTGACTGAGACAAGCGTCCTTTGGAGCGCAGTCCTCACAGAGCAGGGCTGTGCTTTGCAAACACTCCAGGTGTTTAATCTGCTTATGGCAGGAACAAAACTACTAGTTATTCACACAGCCAGCTGCAGGCTTACCTGACATGGCACTGACAGCTCAGGAAGAGCCATTCTCCTCTCTGAAGAGCTGTCCAAGTCCCCCAGTGCGGCGCTGGAGGAGCTGTACTCAGTTAAGATGCAGTGCAGAACCCAACTGTACCAAATTCCTGGAGATGCCATTGGTACTTACTAGACAGCAATTATCAACTTGAGTGTCATAATTACATTTTGCAACACAAAATTCATTACTGCGGTTGGAGAAACTGCTCTTCAGGTTGCAGAATGCCACTGTGCACTGTTCAGCCATCACTGTGCCTACAGATCCAAAGGCAGTCTAGATGCATTTGCTAAAATTGTAAACTTCGAAGAATGGAATGAAAGGGAGAATTGTCTGGCAAAAGAATCATAGAATTAATAGGAATGAGATCGTGTAATGTTTTGTTATAGCCATGACTCTCATTGCTTCTATGTTTTCAGTTTGTTTTATCATGGAAATGGAACGGAAAAAAGGGAAGGGGAATGTAAGACCATCAGAGTTAAGGGGAATTCACTTATCATTTTGCTTGCCTTACCTCACCTTATATCTATCATCACTCATCAGTTGCTTTTCCCACCTTTTCATTAAATGAATGCAGTATGTTTAACAATATTTTTCTTGTATGAAAAGCCAACACAATCAGTGGAAGGAAATATGAGCAGAAAATTACACAGCTTACTATCAAAGTGCTCAAAGACAGAAATGAGCACTTTCCCACCTACAAATCCTGTTCTAGTAACTGTATGTGCTGCAGCATTAAGTGAAACATTTCAGAAATTAGTTGATAATTAAACTGAAACTGACTCAGTGATGCCTAAAAACCACATTTGTATCGTGTTCTTTCTTGTAGCTTCCGAAGAGGAGGACCCTCGAGACATGAGGGCCGGGGACCCAGGGGCAGAGATGGCTTTCCTGGCCCTGAAGATTTTGGGCCAGATGATGCTTTTGACTCTCCAGATGAAAACTCCAGAGGAAGGGACCATGGTGCTCGGGGGCGAGGCCGAGGTGCTCTAAGAGGTGAGGGGAACGTTCTTCCACACAGAAATATACAAGGATGAGGAAGGAAAGGCAGTTCTTGGGCAGAGGACATTATTTTCATTAATACTGTGTCTCTTCTCACTCCTGTCCCCTGCTTCTCTTACTGCTCAGGAGCTCGGAAGGGTTTGCTTCCTACTCCAGATGAATTTCCACGCTTTGAAGGAGGGCGGAAGCCAGAATCCTGGGATGGAAACAGAGAACCAGGTAAAAAATCTGGTGAGGTTTGTAGACTTCTACAATAGAATCACTTAAAAAAATATTTTAAAAAGCATGTCTTTTTCCTATACCTCATATGTTTGTTACCAGTATTTTACCATGAGAAAAGCCAAATGAAGTTCTGTGATCTTTTAAATTTAGGAAAAAAGAACTCTACAGAATTTAACTGACTCTAAATACAACTGTCCTACTGAACAAAAGTGATTGTGGCCTCAAAGCCTTGATTTTCAGTTGCATTCTTGTACCGTCCAGAACTGCCCAGGCAGTTGTCACCTCTGGATGACTGAATCACATGTCATGGGGGTTTTTTAAAGATGTATGTTAATGCCAACAGTAATCTTTCTCTTGGTTGATATCTTTTCAGCTGTAATGTCTGACAGCTTATATTTGCATTTGTGTTACTGGAGGCAACCCCATATAGGGCAAGACAGAGCCGTAGAATGTCATGGGAAAAAAAAGCACAAACAACACAGGAATAAATGAAGATGTGATTGTCTCTAAAATATATGAAAGTATTTTATACTGAAAAGAACACTTTACATCTGCCACACTTTTCTTTCCCATCATCTTTAAAATCTGTTTTACCTTTGGCTTTTTTACTAAAAGATGGGAGGGAGGAGAAGCTTTACATAATTTTAACTTCAAATTGTGTGCCAAATAGTGTGGGCAGTTTGTAAATTTATGTGGCTGCCTCCAAAAATGAGGAAGAATGATCCAATGAACATTACTTATCCTTTGTTTTCATGCACAGGTCCTCGTCCAGATCACCCTCCTCACGATGGGCACTCTCCAGCCAACAGAGAACGTTCTTCTTCACTCCAGGGCATGGACATGGCCTCACTGCCACCACGGAAACGTCCCTGGCACGATGGACCGGGAACCTCTGACCACAGAGACATGGATGCTCCAGGTGGACCTCCAGAGGAGAGGGGCAAAGGTAAAAAGCCCCTTTGATTGAAACCCTTAAGTAACACTGGCATGTTTATCCAGAACCATTAGGTTTATCCAGAACTTCTCTGTTCAGAAGGGATAAAGCTGAGCTGGTAAATACCTGATTTTAGCAGCTGGGAAGTTAAAGACCATTCTTACAGGAACATAAGAACAGAGGGATTTTTGAACATCAAATCCAAATCTTGTCTCCAGTGTAACAGAATCCCCTTCTTTATTGCCCTCTTCAAAAGCAGTTAGTTTTTGCGTTCCTGTTACTCCAGCTGGAAAACTCGTTAAGACCATTTTTTTCTTGTAATTTTCAGAATAGTTACTTGTTAATATTCATGCTTGTGATGTTATCCTTTAACTCAAATAGAAGAACATTGAGCCTGTAGTGATACGTCCCTGAAATGTTCTCTAAACCTATGAAGGTCTGTAGTTCAGGACCTTACTAAAATATTATTTTTATATTTAATGGTTTTTTAGTTACCTTTTGTGTACTTCTCTAATTGCTTTAAGGCTCATACAAACTTCTGATATACACAACATCCATGGACAGATGGATACTTAATTGCAGTAGACTATGCTTTAAAAAAAAAGGAGGGAAAATGTTTTTCTCTTGATTTATGCTTATCATTCACTAATTTAAGTTGATGTCTTGTGTTGTAATTAAGTTGAATGTTGGTTCCTGTTATTTCTGAATGCCATCTCTGACTGCACTGAACTCCACCACTTCCAGCCTGAACCAGCTCTTCTCTGAGTCAGAGCTCTGATCTGTTTATTCTTTCTAGAAGTTGTTCTGTATCTTTCACTATCCTTGTTACTCTGTATGTGCTATTTTGAGTTTTAAAGTATCCTTCCCTAAATTAAATGAGGTAACTAGGAATTGCACACACTATTTAAGATGTGGTGTAACCATGGATTTCTGCAGTTCTCTTGGATTTGTTCCACTTTCTCCATTCTTTCCCAATAGTTCCTGGTGGTACAGTTTCCTCTAAGTGGTCACATGCTACTGTAACCCACAAAACACATTCTTTTGGAGTCAGTAGCTGGTTCAGAGCCTTTTGCTGTGTATGGCAGTTCCACCGTTCTATTAGCGTCACACCAGTTCTTGATCCCATTTCTTACAAATCTCAGGACTTTTGTTCTCTTTTGTAAATATTGTCTTTCTTTAATGTCCTCACATTGACTACCCACTGTCAGGTAGTGATCAGTGACAAAGGTCCTTCTCCTTTGCTTCCAGATGCTGAGCTGGCAGCCTGCAGCTGAATTTGTTGCTGTTAGACTGCACAGCTTTGTCTCTGATGCCGCTGAATCCCATCCCGCTTCCCTTACCATTGTTCTCAAGCTCATTCAGTTTTAACTCCGTGTCACTCCTCCTCTGTGTGGACTCTGTTCCCAGTGTAGCATTAACAGCAGATTTCATCATTCCTTCACAGATGTTTTGAATAAAACTCTGCTGATAAACTTCTCTAGCAGTATTTTTCCTTCCATTTCCACGTGCTGTATTTCTCAGTTTAGCCAGAACCTATCAAATCTGTAAGGATTCCTTCTCCAGCTTCAGTAATGATTGTGGTGATAACTCTATCAGATTCTTTACTGAAGTCAAAACAATGGTTGTCCAGGCACAAGAAGTGTGGTAATTAACTGATAATGTGCTAAAGAAAGTTTAGAATGATGGCAGAAAGCCTGATAAACAAACCATGAACAATACTTTTTCATATGTGGGCTATGTCACCTTCAGTTGTATTGGTAAAGTCATTTGAAGATTAAAACTTCATTAATGTTTCTGTCAAACAATTTGGTGACTGTTCTACATGGAACCAACCAAAGTCAACAAAAATCACTCTTGCTAAAGTGCAGCAAAAATATCTGAATTTAGCTGTAGTATGTGTCCATAAAACAAGGTTACCACTGATTTTGTTTTTTCAAAATACTGCTTCTTATTTTAGGCTGATGAATTGGGTTGGGGTTTTTTTAGTGTTCTTTTACATATCAAAACCAAAAAGGTATGTGAGAATTAGAAAATTGTATTCCTGGCAGTAAGAGCTTAAGTAGTTTTTGTTCCTGGTTAGTAGTAAAATAAAGCATTTTTCCATTATTTTTAGCAAAAAATGGAATGAACAGTAATGTAACTCATGATCTTCACCATCAGCCTCAACTGTATCAATTTGTGAACAGTGCAATGTCTTTGTTTAGGATTAAAAAAAAGTATTTTGCAATAAAAACATACAGAGAACCACAGATAGTGTTGAAGCCCAAGAACTGGCAGTGTGGAGACCAAGCTATCACTACTGTGAGTTCAGTCCAGTGACTGCTGATGGTATCAAATATAAGCTCCTTTAATTCCCAAGGAATTGCTTGATTGTTGTCTATCTTCTGAACTGTAATGGAGACTCTAAATCTGTACAAGAAAATTGTATTGAGGGAGGAGGCATAAAATTGCAGGTCTCAGCCACAGCTGGTTTGTGAATGGTAACACCACAGCAGAAGCAGCTCAATACATGGCATGTCTGAGAAGGGACACGGCTTAGACTTACACCAGTAACTGGTTGTGCTTCCTTTGCAGGACGAGGAAATTCAGGACCTTCACAGAGAGCACCAAAATCTGCGAGGTCCAGTTCTCTAGATGGAGACCACCACGATGGATTCCACAGGGATGAAGCCTTTGGCGGAGGCCCCGGGGGAGTCAGTAACCCTTCCCGAGGAGGAAGGAGCGGCAGTAACTGGGGAAGAGGAAATAACATGAACTCTGGCCAGTCACGGAGAGGAGGATCTCGGGGTGGAAGAGGCCGATAGAAGAGGCTTTGACTGGGTCATGCCCAGTCCTTGTGGGACAATATTTAAATAGACTGCTACTCTGGACTCAGTCACCTGCAACGCCACGAACCTGGATTCTTAACTGGGATAACTGAATGTGCATTAGTTCCTAACAAGGGTCTTTCTTTTCCTAAATCAGTTATTTGCCTCTAGCTGCAGTATTGTAGCTAGCTTTGTTTTGTTCTTTCCCCTCCCATTTCCCTCACTTTCTTGTTTTGTCAAGAGCTGGAATTTCTTTTTAAGTATTGTGGAACATGGAGCATCTCCACAGATTTCAGTTCACCTCCAGACAGAAACTTGTTTCTATATGTACAGTTTGTCAAAGAGTTACGTTGGTTTTGTATGAATACAGAATGTAATTTGCGCAAAAATTAACAAAAAATCAACAGTGTGTGATTCTTTACTCACCTATTACTATAGAGGGTTGTATTTAGGCAAACTTGTGTTTCAGATGGAGCAACAGTACTACCTCCTGAAATCTCAGCCATTTAAAATACTGAGAGCCGATTCCTAGTTTTTTGGTTTATCATGTATAGAGAAGTTTCATTTTCACCTTTAGCCACAGCTGTCTACAGATTACAATGGTGCTGATGTTAAAATTCCAAAATGCAGGCAATCACCACTGCTTGCTAGTCTGCCATCCTGAAACAGAAAAAGTGGAACAGCATTTAGGACAAGTTGTCAAAAACATAGTGCGAGTTGCATAACCTGGATCGCAAGACAGACATCACGGCAAATATTGTCCTACACTTCACCTAGGCGAGTCACAGATTTTTGTTCAAAACAACATCTGTTTATAGAAGTAGAGGAAGAAAGTTTAGCAGCTTGATTGGTATGTTTTACAGCAGCTGTGTGACACATTGTTTAAAGCTATGGGTGTTCAGCAGAGTCTGGTGCATTAATTGCTGAAGTGCAATTCATCGCTTCCATAATAACATTTTTTTAAGTGTCTTTTTCTTTAGGATATTGTTACCTGGTTTTACTAAAGGAGGGAAATGAGGAGGAGGGGTTATTCCCATTTCCCACATTTCATAATAAAGCTGCTTACGAACCACGAGTTTGTCTTCCCCATAAATCATTCATCTTAATCACCTCCAGCCACCATGTTATCAAAAGGCTCCTTTAGTACCTAAAGCCTCAGTGAAAATGTTATCACGTAAGTACCTATTCTACAGATACCTCTCAGGAAGGTCCTATATTAAAAGTAGAGCATATTATGTATAATAAAAAACTACTATTAGGCATCCCTCTCTCCTGCCTTGAATTTCAGGTTATAATCAGGATGAGACGATGCAGTTCTAGAGGCTCCTGCAACCCAGTAACACATGGCAGCTGTTGCATCTTCTCACACAGTCAGGTTTACCAAAGACTGGGTCACGTCCTGATGTCCCATCTTACTTAAAGACATCAAAGCACAGATGCTTAACTTGTTCTCTTGGTTCAGTCAGTCACAGGTACAGTTTGTTGCTTAGTTTTTAATCTGTGGTGTATAAAATGACATTTGAAAAATGTAACTGATTGTTAGCCTATAAAATCCTTGCCATGGGGCTCCAGAGAGACAGAATGGTCTTAAAGGAATTAACTAGAAACAGCTGAGATGCATCTGATATGACACACTTTCTCCCTTGAGAAAAAATGCTTTTTAGCTCTATCTGAAGGACTTTGGGTGTATGTCTGCGAGTTAGGATTTGTCCTGAAGTTTTCATGATAAATACTAATGATTTAATCATTAGCAAAGAGGAAAGCTTGCCCCCCTCTTTTTTTTAGCAGGCCCTATATATGTTTAAGGGGCTAAAAGAGGTCTAATACTTAGAATATATGAGTTAGAGGATGAGCTTTAGGCTTTAATTAAACCACAGTCCTCTACCAAAACAAGTTAGAGTGGACCTAACAGGAGACAAGCCAGTTTTATCTAGACAACTTGTATTTACTCTGATGATTGGTTAACTCCTTAAACTATTATGGTACTTGGTGTTAAGTAATATTCTTCAAGGGGCAGCTTTTTAAATGGAGTTTTGAAGTATTTCACAATCATATGCTCAAAAAGTTCTAAGAAGATTTTGTAGAAAATCTATCTAATTATCAAATCTTAGAAGGTAACAGCATAGCAGAAGAGACAGAAGCAGCTTCCCAGTCTGTGATACCATGATACCCATTATTGCTGGCAAATGGGCACAATTATTTAACAGGAATATAATTCTGTATTCCTCAGGTCGTGTTCTTTTACAAGTACTGCACATAGAATCTTATGCTCTACCTGTCAGTTTAGAGGTTGCCTCAGATTTAATTTTATACTGCTGTTAGGATTAATTTTATATACTGTAACTTAGAAATTGTAAAAACAAGAGAGCTAATTTAATGCTATTCTGATAGCTCTGACCTACATTCTTAATGGAAAAAAGTGACCATTAGTGAAATATCTATACTGACAACTGGACACAAATAGTTTTATTAAAGCAATCTATGTACACTTAAAGTACCCCCTTTAACAATTTCAGTTTAATTCAGAAAAGTATTTGGTGAATATGTTAAAACTAAATAGTGATAGCAGGTAAGTATTGCAGTGGCTTTATTTTCTCCGTGAGGCACAAATGCTCAGTGAGATACTCACTGGGGCTCTGTGCAGGTGAGGCCCTGTTGTCCCATTTCCTTGCAGCAGTCCAGCACATGGCCCAGACTGGAAAACCCCGCTCTGAATTCAGCACCATCGTAAGGCAGCTCAGTTTTTGCACTGAAGCAGAGCTCCAGTTACTTGCAAATCTATTTTTGAAGGTCAAGCTGCGACAAGTAAGCAACTCCTGCCTAAGTTCAGAGAGCAATATGTACACACAAAAGTAAGGTTCTAAGAGCTGAAGCCACCCTTTTAAAGCCCGAGGATTTCGTCCCTCACAGCAGCTGTAAGGCAGCAGTACCTGCAAACGCCAATGCTCTTAACTAACATTAGCACCTTGCATCCTCTCATCATCATGCAGGAACACCCCCTCCCCTTATAATTATGGGCAGTGTTTGTGACCCACAGCCCCAGGAAAGTTTGTTTCACTTACTGGATGGTTATTTTAAAGCTGCTTTTTAGAGAGAAATGCAGTTCAGTGGCCACAGTCTTCATATTCACCACTGGTCTGAGGTGACAGCAAAAACAGTGTGTGTTCATAGTGTAGGGGTCAGCACAAAAATGAGGTAATACCCCAGTTAATTTTTGAATGTTCTCCCCCAGACTCGATCACAGTTTGCTAAATCATCTTCGTGTTTCAGCATCCGTCAGCCTTGCGCACCTCAGCAACAGACAAGTCCATAATTACACCGCGTCGGCTCCGATCTCACGGTCTGAAGCAGCTGCTGCAGCAGCCGCATGGTCCCATCCTGGAGGTAGGAAGTAGGATGCTGCCAGCTCCCACCCAGAGGTGGAGCGATGCCACGCCATGGCTATGGAGCTGACAGTGCGCTAAGGCAAATAACGAGCTCGGGGGCGGCTCGGCAGGCTGACACCCGCACACGGGCACATACAGCTCGGAGTCACCGCGGCCGCTCCGCGCTGCCAGACGCCGCTGCTGCTGCTGCTGCTCCTCGAGCACTGGCGAGGAAAACGTGACAGGCCGCGGAGGAGGCGAAGAGAAGCGGCGTCCCCTGTCCCGGAGTCGGCTGGCTACAGCGCGAGGCTCTCCGTCCGGGTGCGAGGGANCACGCACAGCCCACTGCCCGCCAGCCGCTGCCAGCGCGACAGCCCCAGCAGCCACGGGTCCTCCTCTCCCGTCCAAGGCCACACCGGAGCGCCCGGGGGAGTGCCCGACGGGAACGGGTTCAGCGCGCCCAGCCAGGCCCGCAGCCCGCCGCGGTCCCCCGCCTCCTCCTGCGAGCCGCCGACGGCCGGCTGTGCGGGGGCCGCGCTGGGGCCGGCGGCAGTAGCGGCCTTGGACTGCGCGAGGTACTCGTGCAGTTGCCGGCCCAGGTCCGCCATGGCGGGGAGGGCACCGGCACCGGGCGCTACAACATTCCCTCCACCCAGCCCGGCGCCGCCATTTTCCCGGGCAGGAGCCACATCCGGGGCACGGCCGAACAGGCGGCCACAGGCCGGGGGTAGCGGGGCGCGCATGCGCCGGGGATCGTGAGGCGCAGGCGCGGAGAGCGTGCGCGGAGGTCGTGAGGGTTGTGGCAGCTGAGGAGGGATGAGAGAGTGCCGGGGTCCTGCGGGGCTTGTGGGGACTGGGAGAACTGAGGGGACTGTGGGGCAAGGAGATTTTTGAGGGCTGGGAAAGCTGTGGAGACTGCGAGGGCTCTGCGGTGTGAGGGCTATGAGGGCTGTGCGCGGTATGGGGCTGCGAGGGCTATGTGGGCTGTCTGGGGCTACGGGATCCCTGAGGGCTGTGTCGGCTCTGAATGGCCATGGGTTCTGTGAGGGCTAGAGGACTATGAGGGCTTTGAGGTCGATGGAGGCTGTGAGGGCTGACTGGCCTGAGGGGGCTCTGAGGGCTGTGGGAGCTTAGGGTGATATTGCGGCTGAGAGGGTTGGAGGGCTAAAGGAGCTTAAGCAGTCTTTGTGGGCTGTGATGGGTGAGGGGGCTATGCAGGCTCTTAGGGCTGGGGGGGCTCTGAGAGCTGCAGAGGCTTTGAAGTCTGTGGGGGCTGTGAAGGCTCTGAGGTCTTTGAGGGCTGTGTGGGCTTTGAGAGCTGTAGGGGCTGTGAGGGGTTTCATGTCTGTGGGGTCTGTTAGAGCTGAGAGGACTATGTGGGATACAGGGGCTGTGAGGGCCATGAGGTCTGTGGGGGTGTGTGAGGGCTGTGTGGGCTCTGGTGGCTGTGAGGGATACAGGGGCTTGGAGGGTAATGGAGTTTGTAAGGTCTTTGATGGCTGTTGAGGCTTTGAGGGCTAAAGGGGCTTAGACAGCTATGGGGGCTGTGAAATCTTCCAGTGCTCTGAGGGCTTTGTGGTCTGTGAGGGATTATTGGGTCTGTGAGAGCTATGGCACCTCTAAGGGCTCACCTGGCTGTGGGGTCTGTGTGAGTTGAGAGGGCTACGAGGGCTATGGTGGCTGTGAGAGCTGTAAGGGCTTTGAGGATTATGAGGGCGGCTGTGGGGGCTATAGGGTCTGTGAGGACTGAGATGGCTCTGTGGTGTCTGAGGGCTCTCCTGGCTGTGAGATCCGTTAGTGCGGAAATGGTGCCAAATGCCTGGCATCTTAACCAAGGTTAGAACATGAGAATGTTGACCCTAAAGGCTCTGCTAATCTGTGTGTTTGCTGGGGGCGCTGTGAGAAATTACTTCAGTGGAAACCCACCGTGTGTGTGACTTACTGTGGCTGAAGACGGTCATGTGAATGGAATGCTTGAGACATGTTTTGTGTTACAAAATTAGCAGAGATTCTGGGGTCCGATTAGAGCGCAGTTGTTTATCTCTAATGGACTATAATAAAAAGCTCACATGAGAAAGGGAAAAAAGGAAGAAGAAAAACAACACCTGTGGAGCTCAGAAACTACAACATTGTATCAGTGTGCTTTCAGCATGGACACTCGGATTTTTTCTTTACATTTAGATTTTTTCTTTTCATTTGATCTCATCACCAACATGTTAGAGCTGAGAGCGCTGTGAGAGCTGTGGGGTCTGTGAGGGCCATCTGGGGGCCTATGGGGGTTGTAGGGCTTGGAGGGCTGTGGGGTCTGTGATGTCCTTCAGGGCTGTGAGGGCTATGGAGGCTTTGGGGGCAGTGGGACCTAGATGGCTCTGTTGGGATTCTGGGGGCTCTGAGTGCTATAGGAGCTTGAAAGGCTATGGGATCTGTGAAGTCTTTCAGTACTCTTAGGGCTTTGGGGACTGTGAGGCCAGTGAGAGTTTATGGAGTCTGTGAGGTTTCCAGGGGCTCTGACAGATAGATGGGGTGGGAGGGCTGAGATAAGTGTTGGGGCTCTGGGGTCTGGGAGGGCTAGAGGTGCCATCAGGGCATTGTGGTCTGTGAGTGCTATGGGGGCCATGAGGTCTGAGGTGACTGTGAGGGCTATGGGGCCTTTTAGGGCTCTCTGGTCTGTGAGGGCAGTGGGGTCTGTGAGGACTCAGAAGGCTCTGGGGGCTGTGAGGGCTGTGGCAGCTGTGATGGCTATAGGGGCTTGGAGTGCTGTGGGGGCTGTGAGGGCTAATGGGGGATCTCTGTGAGGACATTGACTGGACAGGAATGATCGACAGGTAGAATAAACCTGTCAGTCCAGATTGACAGGCTGGAATAAAAGTGATTGACAGTTGGGATAAGCCTCTCAGTGACTGACAGACAGGAATAAGTTATTGACAGGTGGGATAAGCCTGTCAGTGATTGACAGGCAGGACTAAAAGTGATTGACAGGTGGGATCAGCCCAGGAGATGGATTGACAGGTGGCACTAAGAGTAACTGAGATGTGGAGTCATCCACTCGGAGTGATTGATAGGCAGGGCCAAGAGTGAGGGGGGCGGGGTCAGCCTCCCAGGATCAACGGGCTGGGCCATTGGGAATGCCTCTCCGCTGCCCTGAGACCCTGGGGCGCTGGGCTGTCCTTCCTGTGGAAAAGAGCTGTCCTTTGTGGCCCGGCCTCCATGGCTGAGATTGGAATTCCGCCTCCCAAAATTGTGAAAATCCGAGGATTACTCCGAGACAAAAGCCGCCAGACCGACAGGGGTCACTGGCCTTGGCCTCCCGGGGGCTGCTCTCAGCTGCCCCAGAGACACTGGGGCACTGGGCTTTCCTTCCTGTGGAAAAGAGCTGTCCTTTGAGGCCAGGTGCCTGGAGAGAGAAGTGGGAATCTGCCTGCTAAAACGATGAACATCTGAGAATTGCTCCCAGACAAAAGCTGCCAGGTCTGATGGATGTGGCTGGCCTTGGCCTCCTATGGGCCACTTCTCAGCTGCCCGTGAGACACTGAGGCTCCAGGCTTTCCTTCCTGTGCAAAAGAGCCATCTTTTGCAGCCTCGTACCCCTGTCCAAAATTGGGATTCCACCACCTAAAACTGCAAATGTCCTTGGATTGCTTCCCGGACAGAAGCTGCCAGTGTCTGATGGGTCTGGCTGGGCATAGCCTCCCCTTGGCCACCGTAGAAGTGCACCTGAAACACTGGGGCTGTGTGCTTTCCTTACTATGGAAATGAGCTGTCATTCTCATCTAGGAGCCTATGAGGGAAATTTCGAATGCACCTCTGAAATTCAATACATCAAAGCTTCAATCCAGTTGAAAGCTACCAGGACAGATGGGTCTGGCTGGCCTTGGCCTCCTGTGGGCCACCTCCCATCTGCACCTGAAACACTGGGCCTATGCTCTTTCCTTCCTATGGGAATGAACTGGTTCTAGAGAAGAAAGAGGCCATGCTGGAATTCACTTTTCTTTTGCAGACTATAATCTGCACAGCCAGCAGTGAGACGATTCGTCTTCCTTCCCAGCTATAAAAGCAATTAAATTCACCAAGCTCACCCAAGGAAAGGAGGGAAGAGAAGAAAGAGGCCATGCTGGAATTCACTTTTCTTTTGCAGACTATAATCTGCACAGCGAGCAGTGAGACGATTCGTCTTCCTTCCCAGCTATAAAAGCAATTAAATTCACCAAGCTCACCCAAGGAAAGGAGGGAAGAGAAGAAAGAGGCCATGCTGGAATTCACTTTTCTTTTGCAGACTATAATCTGCACAGCGAGCAGTGAGACGATTCGTCTTCCTTCCCAGCTATAAAAGCAATTAAATTCACCAAGCTCACCCAAGGAAAGGAGGGAAGAGAAGAAAGAGGCCATGCTGGAATTCACTTTTCTTTTGCAGACTATAATCTGCACAGCGAGCAGTGAGACGATTCGTCTTCCTTCCCAGCTATAAAAGCAATTAAATTCACCAAGCTCACCCAAGGAAAGGAGGGAAGAGAAGAAAGAGGCCATGCTGGAATTCACTTTTCTTTTGCAGACTATAATCTGCACAGCGAGCAGTGAGACGATTCGTCTTCCTTCCCAGCTATAAAAGCAATTAAATTCACCAAGCTCACCCAAGGAAAGGAGGGAAGAGAAGAAAGAGGCCATGCTGGAATTCACTTTTCTTTTGCAGACTATAATCTGCACAGCGAGCAGTGAGACGATTCGTCTTCCTTCCCAGCTATAAAAGCAATTAAATTCACCAAGCTCACCCAAGGAAAGGAGGGAAGAGAAGAAAGAGGCCATGCTGGAATTCACTTTTCTTTTGCAGACTATAATCTGCACAGCGAGCAGTGAGACGATTCGTCTTCCTTCCCAGCTATAAAAGCAATTAAATTCACCAAGCTCACCCAAGGAAAGGAGGGAAGAGAAGAAAGAGGCCATGCTGGAATTCACTTTTCTTTTGCAGACTATAATCTGCACAGCGAGCAGTGAGACGATTCGTCTTCCTTCCCAGCTATAAAAGCAATTAAATTCACCAAGCTCACCCAAGGAAAGGAGGGAAGAGAAGAAAGAGGCCATGCTGGAATTCACTTTTCTTTTGCAGACTATAATCTGCACAGCGAGCAGTGAGACGATTCGTCTTCCTTCCCAGCTATAAAAGCAATTAAATTCACCAAGCTCACCCAAGGAAAGGAGGGAAGAGAAGAAAGAGGCCATGCTGGAATTCACTTTTCTTTTGCAGACTATAATCTGCACAGCGAGCAGTGAGACGATTCGTCTTCCTTCCCAGCTATAAAAGCAATTAAATTCACCAAGCTCACCCAAGGAAAGGAGGGAAGAGAAGAAAGAGGCCATGCTGGAATTCACTTTTCTTTTGCAGACTATAATCTGCACAGCGAGCAGTGAGACGATTCGTCTTCCTTCCCAGCTATAAAAGCAATTAAATTCACCAAGCTCACCCAAGGAAAGGAGGGAAGAGAAGAAAGAGGCCATGCTGGAATTCACTTTTCTTTTGCAGACTATAATCTGCACAGCGAGCAGTGAGACGATTCGTCTTCCTTCCCAGCTATAAAAGCAATTAAATTCACCAAGCTCA
This sequence comes from Ifrita kowaldi, assembly GCA_013398055.1. NCBI lineage: Eukaryota > Metazoa > Chordata > Aves > Passeriformes > Cinclosomatidae > Ifrita > Ifrita kowaldi. The sequence continues at coordinate 128,538 of VZRS01014869.1, forward strand.
CCCAAGGAAAGGAGGGAAGAGAAGAAAGAGGCCATGCTGGAATTCACTTTTCTTTTGCAGACTATAATCTGCACAGCGAGCAGTGAGACGATTCGTCTTCCTTCCCAGCTATAAAAGCAATTAAATTCACCAAGCTCACCCAAGGAAAGGAGGGAAGAGAAGAAAGAGGCCATGCTGGAATTCACTTTTCTTTTGCAGACTATAATCTGCACAGCGAGCAGTGAGACGATTCGTCTTCCTTCCCAGCTATATGCAGGATCACATTCTTTCAGTCTCGAAGAGCCAGGATCCACAACGGAGCCCCTACACCAACTGCTCCCACACTAATAGTGCCGGGGCAGAAGGGGCGTGACTTTTACCTGGGCACTGTCAGCGCTCATAAAACACACCACACGATGGCGGTGTGTGCTTGCAAAAGAAGGAAAGGCACCTTGCCTAGGTCTAAACCACCCAAAGTCGAGATTCAAAACGTCACTGCTCTCAAATAAGCTGTGTCAGGACAGAAAGATTTCACTGACCTTCCCCTTCCAAGTACAAATTCTTATTTGCATCACACTCAAAACTGACTCCTCTGTGCTAGTAAATATTTTCTCTCTCATGGAGTCCGGCTACAAACTTGAAAACCTCTGGCAAAAGCGTAGCTCACAAAAGTGCCAGGTGAGAAAGCTGTTGCTGGCCAGAACTGCAACTGCACCCATCGAACTGCATCACACACCCTGCTGTCTGCACTTTACTTCTCAGCTCTGTGTACCATCGTAATCCTTCGGTCTCACAGAGTCAGGAGCCAAACCTGAATGGCACCGCTGATTGCTCACACGCTAAAGGTACCGAGACAAAAAGCTCAACAGCTTGGCTTTTGCATTCCCACTGTAACACTTCAGCAGCTCTAACCCATAGAACTGGAGAGTAGGAAAAGCAATTAAATTCACCAAGCTCACCCAAGGAAAGGAGGGAAGGCACCACAAGGCAAGGGAGGGGTAGGGAAGTCATGGCAGCAGCACGGTGTGTAAGGTAAGGCAGGAGAGCCATAGAAAGGGAAGGAAAGCAGCGAGGCCTGG
>VZRS01014872.1:0-14987 GCA_013398055.1 Ifrita kowaldi
TATATTTTTAAAAACATTTTTTATTATCTTCCACGAAAGTTGCCAAATTAAGTTAAGGAAAGGAAGTGGTTTGTTTGGCATTTAATTCCTAGTGGTTTTAAACCACTACAAGCCCACAAACTCCTTGCTTTCAACTCAACACACGTGTTCTAGTTTCCCTTTACGTTGAATGTTCAGGTTTTGTTTTTTTTTAAAGTTGCCTTCAACAGATAACTCAGTAAAGACCTACTCAAAACTACAAAAAATACTCTACTCAATAGTATTAGGAGAAATACAAAAGACTGGAGAAAATGGAGGAACTAATCCCTGCTGATATGGTGTTTTTAAGAGTGTGATAGAAAAAACAAAGCCATTACTGCAGATGGCCTAATTTTCACAATAGTTCCACTAGAATTCACAGCCTTGCAGGCTTTATCTCAGCAACCAAAACTGTGCTAAAGGCCTTTAACTCTTTCAGAAGGAAATCATGGACCAACCTCTCAGAACTCAATGACACAACAGAAATTCAGCATCTGGAGGGGTTTGTTCTTTCTTCATTTTGTTATGTGCTTCCAGAGCTGAGAATCAGCCAGTCTTCCCGTTGCTTAACTTACTAGTTCTCTTCCACTTCCAATGAGAATAAATATGTTTACTGATAAATTCTGTGATAAAATAATCCATAATCAACAAAATTTTCATACTACATTTCATATGAGGATTTAATGGCTCAATATGTGAGTCAAATAATCCCTGGATTTAAGAATCCTTAAGTACTTACCTACAAAAGTGACGTTAATGGCTTCAAAACTTTTCCTGCAGACTTTTAATATTTATATGGGCATATGCATTTCAAAATGCCTCTAAATACTGCTAAGATAGTGAACACATAACACAAAGTACACAAAATGTATGTAGAACTGAGACTGGGCATCACCATGATTTATATGGTGATGCAAGAAAAACATTTCAAGTGCATGAACGGTAAAGGAAATCAGTTTGAATCTGTTATAGGAGAATGAAAGCAATAAATCATATTGAAACCCTCTTACTATTTTCAACAAACACATAAGATGAACTTATATTACCCATTACTTATGTGCAGATATGTGAAGATAAGAGTTCAGAATCAGCGAAACTAGGTTTCTTTCATGTCTGTCACTAGCTTGACAGTCTCTGAGGAATGGAGAAATTTCACAGCCCTCCTGAATGAAAAACTGATTGAAAGCCTACATCCACTGAGAAGTATTTACCTGGCCACTGTGTATTTAGCTGTGTGCTCAGTAAAGTAAGGATTAAACCCTCAGTTATCCTATTCTGTTCTTATCTGTGTATAGGAGGGCTTAGCTCATAGCACTACTGAAATACAATTCTACTCTCACATTTATATAGTATGTCTTTTTTGTTGTTTAAGGTATGCATAGTCAAAAGTGCCAATTTTGCCTCCAGAAATTTTTGTTACGATTATCATAACAGAGTATGTTTGAATTCAGTTCTAACTGGAATTAGAACTCATCAAACCTAGATACATAATAAGTGATTTATTGCAAGATAATTTACAATCTAAGTATCATGCAGCAGGAAGGCAATCTGCAATGTTCTTTATAAAATATTTAGAGGTAATACCTGTTAAAGGTACCTAGAGCACATGCTGAGCAACATGGTTCACATTTGAAAAAAACCAAAACAAAACAGAGAGAGCTGATGGGGTTTTTCTTCTCTTCATCTCCCCATGATTGTTTTTACTCTTGCTTTTTAATTGCATTAAAAGCTAAATCAGCAATTTTAGAAATGCACAATGACAGATAATTGTAAAGCTTAATTCACCTTCCACCAAGATCAAATATCGTAATTCTTAAGTGTGCCTTTCCAAATTGAAGAGACTGCAAATCATCTGCATCACTTTCAAAAGCCTCTATTCCCACCCTCATGTCTTGACTCTCTGCTGAGGGCATCTAATCTACTGCAGAGACATTACAAGAAAACATGTGAAGCCAACACAGAGTTGTTCAAGCAAGCATTTCTTCTTATTAATGTGTTTCCAGGTTCAGTGTGTTCCAGTAGTATTATTTTTGGTTTATTATTGCTGAGGTGAGAGGACGAGGACAAATATTCCCAAAGGAATATTCAGCAAGGAGAAATGCCTGGATGTAAGGTGAAAGACTAGATAGATCCTTTTATCCCATTTACTCCCTAAGGTCTCTATTTTTTCCTGGAAGAAAAACATATTCTCAGTTTTAAAATCAACTATGCATGCATGCATTTTGGTACTCTGCCAGATTGTCTTTAAAGTTTGTTCTTACTCTTGTAGATGTTAACATCATCCCTGAGAAGACTTTTCCTTTACTCTGAATTACAGCAGCTGTTATGTAACTCATTCTCTTCTTGCATTTTCTTGTAACTTGGAGAGAAGCATTTGTGTTCAGGTTCCTTAGTACCTGTACAAATGACTGTACTTGCGATTGTATATAATTCCTTTATTTATTTTAATTTAAAGCAGTGACAGACTGCTGCCTGATGTCTGGGAAGGAATACTTAGTATGCTAAGCACACCTCTGAGTAAAGTAAGATACATCTGTTTTACATACAATATTCGACAGTGCTCCAAACTAAATCATTGACACTTCCTACTTCGCTGGTACATTGTTTTTGCAAGAAATTGGGTAAAATATTACACCATTAAGGTACGTAATGAGGTATCACAAATAATTCCTATTAATGTTACCTGGTTACGGGATATAGTACTTCTATATTTCATTAAGTATCATCTACATTGGAATGAGAAATTTAAAATAAATGCATTTATTTGAATGACTGCAACCTGCATTTGTCCCATGTGTCTCATACACCACATACACATTGTTCTAGTGTTTTCTACCTGGGATAAGTCTCAGCCATCTTTTAAATGAGTTTTAAAGGGGTCCTCTTAAACCAGTCAGAAACCCCCTTGTAATTTAATGGGAAAAAAGCAAAACAAAACAAATCCATATTGACACTATCCCTTTTTGAAAGCCATTTACAATGTCTATGCAACATAAACTGGATTTTTTGTCCAGAAGACCAGAGCACCAGCCACAGACTCCTGAGCTCTGCAGAAGACACTGTGGTGAATTTGCTGTGCATGTAACAGAGAACACAAACCAGGAGACAGTTCAGACATCCAGATAAGGTCTAAACATTTTTATAAGAGACCCCACTGGACCTCACTGGAAGCAGGAACTTACCACTTTTTCTCAGTTATAAATTTTGCAATTTTTCTGTTATCCTTTCAAACATGCCATGAGAAGCAGTAGTATGATAATTAACCTGAGGCCCACGTAAAGTTTGTTGTCTGATTATACTCTCCAAGAAGGAATGAAAAGTGACTTCTGCATAGGAAAAATGGGTCTAAATGTCTTCACAGATGACTCAGTGGGTGCGGGGATCTTCACTACTGATAGGAGAAATGGGTCTTAATGTCTTCAGGAACAACTAGGTCTGAAAGAACCAATCAGGTTCTGGAAGAATGGCTGTAGGGGTCTTTAGGAGAAAGGGGTCTTACTGTGTCTATGAACATCAAGCCACTCAAGTTTGTTACAGAACCCAGACAGTTTGAACTTCTGCACTTTAGGGTAATAAGAGAAATGAGTCTGCACAAGTCTATTGCAGAACCATGACAGTCTGAACTTCTGATGGATCCGCAGAACCCAGACGGCCTGAACTTCCAAACTTCAGGGGAAAATAACAATACATGTTCAAGGGGAAATATGTATTAGGTGATATGTGAAGTCTGTACCTTCCTAGTACCATAGCCAACGGGGAAAGGAAGAGGACAACCTGTGGTCAGGAGTTTAGGATAAAAGGAGCCTGAGTCCTCCAAAACCTGGAGACAGACCCCACAGGGTACACCCCAGTGGACTCTCTCCCTTTATTCAAATAAAGTTCAGAACTCCTCTGTCTCCTTTGTGGACAATGGCTTTTCATAGCGTGGCTTTTCCACACACTTCAAAATATTATGAAGCAATGGAGAAATATGGAAGCTTGCCCACATATTTTCAAGACATTTTTTCACTCTCTCACATCGAGCATACAGCATTATCATAGCATCTCTCATTTCAAAATTCACTCTCTTCATGCTGTGATAATCATCCTAACATAAAATGATTCAACAAGAACCAAACAGTGCCCTACACAACACCCTTCTCTGAGCTAGCAGCTAATGCCCACAAAGCGTTACATGTGTCTACATGACATGATTTTCACCATTTAATTTGTCAAGCATTTAAACCTTACTGCACAACCAGCAGGACAACATCAAACAATTCCAATTTTTATAGATACTTTCAAATATAAATGTAATGTTTTACTTCATCAAGTCAGCAGATACTTGAAGCTTTGGCTCATTTTACAAGGTTTTAAAAGTTTTTGGATAGCAGCTATCTTTTGCTGGCACAAAATCACTGTCTTTAGCACCTGGGTGAACTATAATGTTATGGACATTTAAACTCCCAAGAACAGGCCCAAAACTAAATTAATCTGTTACTAGTTAAGAAATAAAAGTTATTTTAAAGTCTTATTTCTACTATAAGATGTGACCAAGAAAGGACCAGAGACTGTATGTATTCGACTTATGTGTCATACTTTCCTTCCTATATTTACAGGAAATAATGTCTAGGTCCTTTCCTTCCTGCTTCTAGCATATTTCCTGCCTGTATCTAATAAATAGGATAAAAGCAAATCTGGTTTTAATTATTTCTTAAGTATTTAGAAGTTTAATTTCTAAACATTTTGGATCCTCTTGCCCTGAATCATCTATCTTTTGAGATCGTCATCAAAAATATCATTCAATTACCATAAAAGAAACAATTTTGCTTCAGTAACTGAAGCTGAGTTATTTCTATCGGTATCCAATTTTTCTGGGTAAAAAAATTAAAATAAGCAGACTGAGTCGCAACACTCACTCAACAGGCACAATTAGTACAGTTTTTACATAATTATGTCCATGAGACTGCAGTTTATGTGCTGCTAGGTAGCTGAAACTACTACTAGGTATGCAGCACTTACGCTGTAGATAAATAACAAAGTTTAGTGTTGAGGGAATTGAATCCAACATTTCTTTTCTAAGAATCCTGTATATTCATAGTTTGTTTTTCAACTGCCATGGTGATATTCTTTTCCCTGTCACAGAGTTATTTGAAATGCTTAGGTTATATTTTTAAGTCTTGAGAAACTTCTGCAGAAAAGGTGCATGTATTTTACTACTGCTTTAAAAACACTCCCTATAGGGTTAATATCAAGCATCTGAAGCCTGAAAGGGACCATAACCTCTAGCACTAATGGCCACACCAACCAAGCATCTCATTAAAATATTTATTTATCCTAATTAATAATGTTATTAATTTAAAAGGNTACTGTGTCTATGAACATCAAGCCACTCAAGTTTGTTACAGAACCCAGACAGTTTGAACTTCTGCACTTTAGGGTAATAAGAGAAATGAGTCTGCACAAGTCTATTGCAGAACCATGACAGTCTGAACTTCTGATGGATCCGCAGAACCCAGACGGCCTGAACTTCCAAACTTCAGGGGAAAATAACAATACATGTTCAAGGGGAAATATGTATTAGGTGATATGTGAAGTCTGTACCTTCCTAGTACCATAGCCAACGGGGAAAGGAAGAGGACAACCTGTGGTCAGGAGTTTAGGATAAAAGGAGCCTGAGTCCTCCAAAACCTGGAGACAGACCCCACAGGGTACACCCCAGTGGACTCTCTCCCTTTATTCAAATAAAGTTCAGAACTCCTCTGTCTCCTTTGTGGACAATGGCTTTTCATAGCGTGGCTTTTCCACACACTTCAAAATATTATGAAGCAATGGAGAAATATGGAAGCTTGCCCACATATTTTCAAGACATTTTTTCACTCTCTCACATCGAGCATACAGCATTATCATAGCATCTCTCATTTCAAAATTCACTCTCTTCATGCTGTGATAATCATCCTAACATAAAATGATTCAACAAGAACCAAACAGTGCCCTACACAACACCCTTCTCTGAGCTAGCAGCTAATGCCCACAAAGCGTTACATGTGTCTACATGACATGATTTTCACCATTTAATTTGTCAAGCATTTAAACCTTACTGCACAACCAGCAGGACAACATCAAACAATTCCAATTTTTATAGATACTTTCAAATATAAATGTAATGTTTTACTTCATCAAGTCAGCAGATACTTGAAGCTTTGGCTCATTTTACAAGGTTTTAAAAGTTTTTGGATAGCAGCTATCTTTTGCTGGCACAAAATCACTGTCTTTAGCACCTGGGTGAACTATAATGTTATGGACATTTAAACTCCCAAGAACAGGCCCAAAACTAAATTAATCTGTTACTAGTTAAGAAATAAAAGTTATTTTAAAGTCTTATTTCTACTATAAGATGTGACCAAGAAAGGACCAGAGACTGTATGTATTCGACTTATGTGTCATACTTTCCTTCCTATATTTACAGGAAATAATGTCTAGGTCCTTTCCTTCCTGCTTCTAGCATATTTCCTGCCTGTATCTAATAAATAGGATAAAAGCAAATCTGGTTTTAATTATTTCTTAAGTATTTAGAAGTTTAATTTCTAAACATTTTGGATCCTCTTGCCCTGAATCATCTATCTTTTGAGATCGTCATCAAAAATATCATTCAATTACCATAAAAGAAACAATTTTGCTTCAGTAACTGAAGCTGAGTTATTTCTATCGGTATCCAATTTTTCTGGGTAAAAAAATTAAAATAAGCAGACTGAGTCGCAACACTCACTCAACAGGCACAATTAGTACAGTTTTTACATAATTATGTCCATGAGACTGCAGTTTATGTGCTGCTAGGTAGCTGAAACTACTACTAGGTATGCAGCACTTACGCTGTAGATAAATAACAAAGTTTAGTGTTGAGGGAATTGAATCCAACATTTCTTTTCTAAGAATCCTGTATATTCATAGTTTGTTTTTCAACTGCCATGGTGATATTCTTTTCCCTGTCACAGAGTTATTTGAAATGCTTAGGTTATATTTTTAAGTCTTGAGAAACTTCTGCAGAAAAGGTGCATGTATTTTACTACTGCTTTAAAAACACTCCCTATAGGGTTAATATCAAGCATCTGAAGCCTGAAAGGGACCATAACCTCTAGCACTAATGGCCACACCAACCAAGCATCTCATTAAAATATTTATTTATCCTAATTAATAATGTTATTAATTTAAAAGGTTATACTCTTTCCCAGTCATCTCATTACTGAAAAACATAGCACACCAGAAGAATGTTAAAAATGTTTACTGAACAAACAAGCCATCCTAAGGAGCCTCAGCCATATAAGACTTCATGTTTACTGAACAAACAAGCCATCCTAAGGAGCCTCAGCCATATAAGACTTCAGGTTTTCTCAAGCAGAGATATTGGTATCCTCTATTCAGTATGGGCAACACTACTTTTGTGGTGTGGGAATTGCTTTGCAAAAACAAGAAACAGAAATTCCTTCAAATACTGCAAAACACACTGTGCTTATGTTCCATCAGATAGACTGCAGCTCCATCTGGACCAAGATAAAAACTAAGACTACTCTAAATCTTCACATAATGAAGCAAGCTCAGAAGCCTTTCTAAGACCATAATTTTTAAATTTGCTCATTTAACAGGTCTACTTTTCACCATGAAACTCTAGTATAACTCCCAAGCTTTTTAAAATGGAAGCTTTATAACTGATACATTTATTGCATAAAGACAACTGGTAACAGAATCAAAGCAAAGTAACACTATCTAGAAGCAGATATTTCTCTCCTAAGCGCATTTGGGTGAGACACGATGCAGATGACTTCACATCTGAAGTTTCAGACAAAGGCTAACAAACAGGCACACAGTATATTGATGTGATACTCAGAAGAACTGATGAGTTGGGATACCTATAAGAACAGAGGATTCTCCTTAACCCTAGCTGCCAGTTTGCCCCTGTGAAAGTGAAGTTCAGTTTTTGTTCTCACACGTTTGTTTGCTCACACTGAAACAAACTGAGATGCAATTCTGCTGCTCATGGCCATAAATGAAAGCCACATGCATAATGTGTAGGCAGTTCCTGGCTATGGAACTATTGTTCACCTGAGAACTTGTCTTCAGATCGTTAGAGCTCTCAATCCTGAAGAACTGAGCATTTTTTTCTTGTTCGAACAGCAGTGCAGTTTCATGTTAGCTTTAAGTGACTGATGAGAGTCAGCATGTGACAAAGGCTGCTTGGAGGAAGGAGTACAATATAATGAAAAGCCTGCTCAAAAGACAGCTTTTTTTTTTCACCTTCTTCACCAAACTTTGTACCAAACTCAACTCAGCTACTTGAACACTAGACCCACGTAGGCAACTCAATGCTGTGGAGGTGTACAGAGCTATTTTAAAAATCTGTAATTTTATAATTTTCCTAAATTACAGGGGGGAAGTTGAGATTATTACTAAAGTACTTAAAAACTCTAAAGGTTAAATAACTGAAAAAAAGCTTATGATTAAGGAGAAAATGATATCCTTTCAACAAACACAATTAAGCAAAATGTACGGAACGATGTAACTCTTCTAGGTTCATCTTTGCACCTGATTAAAATTTCAATATTACTGGAAGATATTTTTTCTTTTCATGCATAATGTATTTTATTAATGTTTTATAACTTCATGAAGTTACAGAATTGCTCATATAGAACATAATTCTTATCTCTCTGTTTCAAAACCAGATGCAAATGCATTTCAACCATTATTTTGTCACTTTTTAAAATATACATTGCATCTCCTTTCATAAAAACATGGAACACCCTTCCAACCATCTCTGACCTTGAGTGGAAAAAGATTTAATTTGCAACAGGTTCATGAAAGGTTGCAGAGTTATGCATCCTGCAGGATACGTCTTAATACATACACATACACACAAGAAATTAGGAGTGACAAAAGGTCTTTCCTGGTAATGCCCTTCACTGAACACACACCCCCATCATAAATGCATACAGCTACAAAGATTGATTTTATCTTTGCCAAATGAAGCATCCTACTGAACCTATCAGGAATATTAAAATTAAAACACTTTAGTAAGAGCTACTAAACACCAGGATGACCCTGATTAATTAAAATTCAGTTAAATCAATTAGATAACCTGAAAGAAAAGACAGGGGATCGTGTTTAACAGATGTTACTAAACTCATAACAATTTCTTAATTTACATTTGAAGTTTGCAGCTTTTATTTCAGATTTGCAAATAGTTCTTACATCCTAAGAAGCTTATCTGACTTTTCTAGTTATGGTAGCAATTGAAAGATACTTCCTCCAGCACTGCAAAACTTGCCTCACTTTCACTCTTAGAGCAGTGCCTATAAAATTATTAACATTATAATAAATTCTGTGGAATTAAATACAGAGGAAGCATATCCAACACAAAATCAGAGCCCAAGTTAAATCCATGAAAAGCTTTTCTGGAAGTGATTATTGACCTTTTTTAAATTACTACTTCCATTTAAGGATTTGAAAACCATGTCTATATATGTTAATGCATAAAAGGGGGAAAAATAAATACTTCAATTTTTTAAGGATGTAAAACAAAAGTGAATGTAATATTATGAATAGCTGGCACTAAAAAGATTGCAAAAATTGTAATCTACGATTAACTCATTTCACTTAACATGAAGACTCACATACCTATTTATTTTTTTCAAATTTTCCTGAAGCACAATTCAAAACAGTAAAACTTGACTAAAAAGCCCACTCTAAACACCCAGCAGAGTGTGTGGACCTAGTGACCAATATCAAAAGGTGCAAGAATGATGCTGACCCAGGAAAAAGTTGTTCAAATAGCAGACTAAAATTTAACCAAGAAATATAACAAGGTTTTAGTGAATCAACCACAGTAGATGGATCAGCCATATCAGGACTTCAGAAATAAAGACATATCAATCCTTGAGATTTGCTAGTCTAATGTCTGTTTGATTTTGAGTTATTTTCTGAATATTGGTCTGCAACCACAATGTCCACTAAAAAATTTCATTTCATTTCCATACACTTCCAGCCATCACAGCCGACATGCTCTCAGTCCAATAGCTATCCCTAATAGGGGTTCATGCTGAAGAAGACAATGAGACCAGTTGCTAACAGAATTCCAAACCATTTCTCACCGTCCACTCTTTTCTTCATTCCATCATATAAGCAAATCATTACATCAAAATGACAGCTAAAATCTGCCTTTCTATAACAACTTATCAAGACTAAAAATGGGTCCAAAATTTTATGTGGTGCTATGACAAAACTTTATCATGCTCCTCTGGATTCATATTGTGTAGCTTTCCAGCTAGACTAAATACTGATAGTTCTTGCTGCCACCACCAATAAATTTTTTTTTTCATCTTGGTTGAAGATAACGGAGCTGAACACCTCCATAATTAATTATCTTTTGCCAGAAGTACTTTCATAAAACCTCAACTAAAGCATGAAATTATTTCTTCATATATAGATATAAAAATTAATTTCATGCAAAATTTACTTAGCGTTTGGGGTTTATAAAAAACTTCTTGTTCTTCTACAGGATATAATATACTGTTTATAGTTAGATATGTAAACACCTGTCATTATTATGAAATTAGCATAAGTAGAAAGATTATGTCCTAGTGCTTCTTTCTCTGAAATTCCTTTGCCCATCACAAATAATAGATTAGAGTAAAATAAAGAAAATAGCAGGAAAAGAAACAGAACTTCTTAATAAATTGCCAAGGCTGATGAACTATTTGAAAGAAACATAACCTTAAAGAGAGGAAAAGAGATAAAATGTATAAAGTCTCTTTTCAAGTACACTTGAACAAAAATCGTGATGATATATTAATTCTAAAGACAGCAATGTTCAGCTGACAACCATTTCTGAGCATCAGCACACAAAGCAATCACAAACCATGATTTAGAAGACCTAACAATTATTTTCTAATAATTTATATTTATAGATGCCTGCTTTCACTTCATGAGTCATGAAGAACACTTCGAATGGAGGAAAATAAGTGTCTTCCAAGTAAAACGAGAAAGTTGCCTTCAATTTTATTTTTTGTTTCCATACCTGGAAGATTTCTTAATAATTTGTAATGACACTGCCCTGGCTAGGCTTGCCAAGAGCATACCTATGGACCTTCCTGCTTTTCCTGTCCTCCCATCCACAGAAGCTGCAGGCTGCCTTTTGTCCCAGTCAGGTAACTACATTACATCAAGCCTTCGAAGGCCCTTCAGAGGAACTGAAGCATTTGCAGGGGAAGGAAAGCAAATGGAAGACTAATGAAAAGGCAGCTGCAGAGCTGTCTTTTCATCAGCCACTGTGTTTCCAAGGCTATCTAAAGTACCACCTGAGAATCTCCAACCCTGGGGCTGCCCAGTGACAGACAAAAGGGAGTATAGAAATTTTCAGCTGCAAAACAGAACTTAAAGGCTAACTAGCAAATTTGATAAAAGAATATAGAAGTACAGACACAGGATGCTAAACATAGCTGGAACCAGTGGATAAACAGACAATGAGGAACCTAAGTGGTTTTTGTGGCAAAGTTATGTAACAAGAAACAACAGCACATGCCCTAGGAGAAGTTTAAGGCAAGGTCACTTAAAATTTTGGGGGATCTCAGTGAATATGACCACCAGAGACCCCTGTAGACGACCCCATAAGATCATAAAAGGACTTCCAGTAAGGGGCAGAGGCATTTAAATTGGTTCTAGGAAAAGTGATATTTATGTATTAGCTAGGAAGTACATTGAAATGAGCATGTATGGTCATGATGGAATAAATACCTTGTAAAATTTCATGACGCACATTCAATTAGAGGAGGTATCCTCTGAATGTGTCCAGTGCTGTAATAAAGAATGCCTGGCTGCTAATATTCAAATTGTGTCAGAAAGTTTATTCTTCGGCCAATTTCGGTATCACCAAGACATCAGCACAGTAAAAGCAGTTTAAAGATGACAGCTGATTTGCACATTCTGCTTCCGCATTAGAAGAAAGTGTAATGCCTTGGGCATTATGAAAGAGCATCACACTTCTTGGTTAATATTATAAGCCTCAACATCTAGAAAACTGCCACTGCCAGAGAGAAACAAGCTGGGAAGAGCTCCCTAGTCTCACTAGAAAAAAAAGAAGTTTAGATGAGATTAGAATGGAATGGAAATACAGAATAATTTCAGTTTGAAGGGGCCTACAGTGATCATCTTGTGTCACCATTGCCTGACCAATTCAGGGTTGACCAAAGGTTAAAGTATGTCATGAAGGGCATTGTCCAAATGCCACTTAAAAACTGACAGGCGTGGGGCATTGACCACCTTTCTAGGAAGCCTGTTCCAGTGTTTGACCACACTCTCAGTAAAGAAATTTGTCACCCCCCTGTTTTGACATGAAAATGGATGGACATCCCTAATGATCCCACGATGGTATCAAATGAATCATTTAGCATTACAATTATAAAATTTTATAATCATTGATAATTCTTAATGTTTCTCTAAAACAACAAAAATAAAATAGAGGAAGGTATAGAAGAGTCATGCTACATATTATGGTTAAGGCAGGGCATATAGATTCTTTATTGGAGCAAAGCAGAGCTCCGCCTTACAGAAAATTAAACCTTTCCCTATATGTGAGGCATCTTTGTCCGATTTCAATTCAAGTAAGTTAATGGAGCAGCAAAAAAGCATGTATGCAGACAGGGTAATCATGGTATCAGGTTAAGCTAAGGCATGTTTTTTCTCTGGTATGCAGAAGTAAAAATGGAATGGGATGGGGAATGTCACATATGGACTTGTGTATTTAGCCCTTGCATATTAAGTGATTTTAACTTTGCTCATCAAGTGTGCTAATTGTTAATTGTTGTTTATTCAAATTACCTATCACCCTGTTAAAAGTTAATAAGTTTTAAAAATTAATCACCCAAGTAAGTTAATTAAGAAGTGCTTCACATGGTTCTTTGTTAAAATCCTCCCAAGTTTAGACAATCACCTGTCAGTTTTTCCCTCTTACCATCAAAACTGTTCATGTTTAAATGTTATTACCTTGTTTTTAAAAATTTCTAGAGTGTTTGTAGTTGAACGTAAGGTTTTTATCAAGTGATTTTATGACTTTTTAAAAAATGTTTGGTAAGTTTTAAAGCCTTGTCAAACCTAGACTTCGCAGTAACAAGGGGCTATTTAGTGCTTGGGCGTTACCCTGCAACTTGCACCACGGCAACCTAAATTTTAATGAGGTACTTTCCNGCATTTAGTTAGGGATAACCCTTTTAAGGGGCCAAAAGAGTTTAGGCGTACTCCCAATTGGAGTCTCCTTTGTGTGTGTGTGTGTGTGTGTGTGTGGGGTTGGCCATCCCCTGTGTGAGTGCGAGTGTGATTGAAGGGACTCATTAAAGAGGGCACCACGAGGGATCACTCCCCTAGGGATACAGGGAGGACGATTGAGAGTGGTTGCTGGCTCTGGGGGAGTATTGCCTTTTGTGTTTGTTAAATTTCAGTATCCCCAGTCTTTACCGGGTCCGGAACTGGGGAGACACATTGCTTACATCTTGCCTTCCCTTCCCCTTTCTTCTCAAAATGGAGGCAGCCACATGGTAGAGCCCGCCAAAACCCCTTCTTATTCCCACAATCCTTTTGTACCCTTCTTCCACTTTCTTCTCAAAATGGCGGCGGCCACATGGTAAAGCCCGCCAAAACCCCTTCTTCTTCCCACAATCCTTTGTACCCGTCTTCCCAGAACCCATTTTTCCCGCCTCCATTATAACGAGGTCGCCATTTTAAACTCTCAAGCAGGAAGGATGCCACTTTAGATTGCCTTTGCTGTTATTTAAGTAAAGTTAGTTTAATCAATTTGGTTATTTAATTATTTATTAAAAGGATTTAATTTCGTAAATAGTTTAATTTATGTGTGATTGTATTTTAGTTGGATTATTGTGGAGTCTATTTGCAAGTACTTCTATTTTATTTGTAGCTTTAAATCAAACAGTTTGGTGGTTTACTTTAGTAATTTGCTTAGTCTGTTTTAACACCAAGGTACCATTTTGGTATTTTGTTGCAACATTTATATTATTCCTTATTATCTTTATATTTTAAAATTATTTTTCCCACGGCTTTTGCTGTTGTTTTCTATTGGTCTTAAGTAAGTGAAGTTTAATTTAGTACTTATATTTAAAATTGTTGTTTGTCCACTTTGGTTGATTTAATTAAATAAAGTTCCTTCTTTTGCAAACTATTTGATTGCCCCTGACTGATAAAATGGGACAATCAAATAGCAAAAGAAGTGACCCAATCAAGAAATACAAGATCTTCCCTGATAGCCCCTTGGGGCAGATGCTAACTAAATGGGAAGAACACACTTTACCTAAAGAAAAAGACCAGTGTCAAATGATCCGTTACTGTGTGTTCAAATGGCCAAAACGTAAAATTAGAAAGGATGGCCTTAAATGGCTAAAGCATGGGTCCTCCGAAGTATGGCTCTGTAAAGCACTTTATTCATTTGTACATTATAAAGCCTCTAAAAATTCGGATGAATTGGAGTATGCAAAAATTTGGTTAAATTACTGGGAAAAACAAGAAAAAGAATCAAACAAAATTTTACCAATTTCAGAAGAACCAAAAGAAATACCAAAAAGAAAATCAAATCAACCATGGGATCCTCTAGACTACCTTCCTCCAGCAATTCCCCCTCCAACAAAAGCTCAAATTGAAACCAAGAGGTGTCTTCCTCCATCGAGCCAACCAACCAAAGGCGATTCTTAAAGTGACTCAGAAACGGAGGTTTTCGAGGGTANAAGGCGATTCTTAAAGTGACTCAGAAACGGAGGTTTTCGAGGGTACGTATGAGGTGTCATCTTCCTCCAATTCTCATAAAAAGATGGTGGAGCAAGAAGTTCTTTCTAGCCAAAAGGGTCCTGCCTTCCGTACTAGAAAGAAATCTGCAGCCACCTCTAAATGTGCTGCCTGCTTGGACACCCCTCCAAAGTCAAACGTTTTACCTCTTAGAG
>VZRS01014874.1:0-117467 GCA_013398055.1 Ifrita kowaldi
CAAACTCCACAGCTGTAGTGGGAGCCACCTGACCTTTTGGCAGGCAGGGAGTGCAGAGCTACAGGGTAGCAAAGATTCAGTGCAGTGGCAAAAGAATGGCGGGGGTGGGGCAGTGGTGACCCAGCTTCCAACAGGGCAGGGAAAGGCAGGCTCAGGGTCCTGGGGGTTTTCCTCTGAGGCACTGAAGCAGATGGAAAAGAGTCCCTCTTTTAGTGAGGTAGGGTGTTAACAAGCTCCCAGTGCAATGGCCTCTCCCACGAGCAGAGCTCCACTCATGGTAGAAGAAAGGCAGCAGAAGGCAGAACCCAGCAGTGGTGATGAATTCTCCCCACAGTGACTGCAGCCTCTCTCCCCTCCTAATGCTGAGAGGACAAGAGAGCTAGGGGCTGCACTCAACTGCATTTTCTCAGTCCAAATCTCACAGCATCTCTGCCTTCCATGAGGAACCCCAGGTAAAAGATAGTAGCCAGCTGCAACCCTCCCCTGACCTGTGGCCGTATCTTTTGTCTCTCTTAAGTATCCAGGCATTATTGTCTCTTAGCAACATGTATGGGGGAAAATTCCTTAAGAGAAAAAAAAAATCA
The DNA here is from genome assembly GCA_013398055.1 of Ifrita kowaldi. Taxonomy (NCBI): domain Eukaryota; kingdom Metazoa; phylum Chordata; class Aves; order Passeriformes; family Cinclosomatidae; genus Ifrita; species Ifrita kowaldi. Next base: position 585 of record VZRS01014874.1, read on the forward strand.
AAAGGAGAACTACAACTCCAACACCTTGTATAGAGTGTCCTATCTGTGGTCTTAAGCATGAAATCCATTTTTTTCTTAACTGACCCATTTTTAATAGTCTTGCGTGAGGCACAGTCGTTCCCCTAGATCTCATAGATGACTCTGCTATGACACCAGTGACTTACAGTCACAGAAATTACATCAGTTCTTTATCTGTATAATAGTGAATAACTGGGTTTCAGCTGCATTCTGCCAAGTCTGCTCTGCAGCCACCTCCCTGCAGTCTTTCTGCTTACTGTCCTTGAAAATGAGAAGTGAAAGAAAAACCCAGGTTGAGTTTGTTCTCTGACAAATTTGATGCAGTTGGGCAGGAAGTGCCCATATTTATCAAAGATAGTGTAAATATGGTGATGTGAAAATGCAGTGGTGTCAGCTTCATTTAATCTTTGAACTAAGATTCCAATTGGCAGTTAACTACCGGGTAATGTCTTGATGTCCCAAATGGACAGCAGTGATGATTGGTGTGCTCAAGATTTGGGATTGTGACCAGCACTGTTTAACTTCTTAGTCAATGATGTGGACAATGAGATGGACTTTGCCAATGACAGCAAGCTGTGTGGTTCTAGAAAGAAGTGATGGCATGCAGAGAGACCTGGACAGGCTGAAGAGGTGGGCCTGTGCCAGCTTTGTGAAGTTCAATCAGGCCAAGTGCAAGGTGCTGCACTGGGATAGGAACAATCCCAAGCACGAGTTCAGGCTGGGTAGAGAATGGATTGAGAGCAGCCCTGAGGAGAAGGACAGTGGGTGGATGAGAAGCTGGACATACCCTGACCATGTGCGCTGGCACCCAGAAGCCCCCATGTGCTGGGCTGATCCCATGGCATGGCAGCAGTGGAGGGGGGAATTCTGCTCCTGTGTCTCACTCTGGTGAGACCCCACCTGCAGAGTTGCCTCTAGCTCTGGGGTCCAGCATCAGAAGGATGTGGAGTTGCTGGAGAGAGTCCAGAGGAGGCCAGAGAGGAGCTCCAAGGGCTGGAGCCCCTCTGCTCTGGAGGCAGCCTCAAGAACAGAAGGCTCCAAGGAGACCTGACAGCCCCTTCCGGTGGATAAAGGGGCTCCAGGAGAGCTACAGAGGGATTTTGGACAAGGGACTGGAGTGATAGGACAAGGGAGAATGGCCTCCTGCTGCCAGAGGGCAGGTTTAGATGGGATATTGGGAAGAAATTCTTCCCTGTGAGGGTGGTGAGGCCCTGGCAGAGGCTGCCCAGAGAAGCTGTGGCTGCCCCATCCCTAGAAATCTGCAGGGGCAGGTAGGATGGGGCTTGGAGCAACCAGGTCTAGTGAGAGGCATCCCTGCCCATGGCAGGGGGTTGGAACTAGAGGGATTTTAAGGTCCCTTCCAACGCAAACCATTTTGTGATAATTAAGTGTTCTTAAAACGTATGTGTCCTAATTTAGCTTGTAAAGCTGCAAATATTATTGGTGCTTGAAGTTCTGAATCACTTGGAAAGTTAAGGCTATGTAACATGATTCCAAACTAGGTTTGGAATTTTACTTAGATTTGCCAAATGAGATGTAATATAATATTTAAATTGTGCCACACTTCAGCCTGTGCAAGACAGTTGGATGTGATGTGTCAAAACCATTATTTTACTGACTTCTTCCCTTAAGAGCTTTCTGAACTAGAGATTAAACTTTGAGACTTTAATATAATTTGGGATATGGCAGAGGTCTGAACAGAAGAGAGAACAAAATATCTAAAACATATGGTGTATTGCCAAAGTAGAAGCAGGTGAAAGCAGTTAAAAATGAAGCAATTTCATAAGCTTTAAAAATAGTTTGTATTAAAGGCAGGTGGCTATAGACAATGAAAGTGGGCCACCAGTATGTTGGTACAAAAAGTGATATTTCTGCATGCAGAGTTCATAAATCACAGAACACAACAGTAAATGTATTTGGACTTGAATTCGTAAAAGATACTTGAGGTCTGAAATAAATGTATGGAATAAGGATTCTTTCAACTTTCCCTAACATTTACCATCTGCCTGAACCAGGAATCCTGTAGTGATTTACTTGTGTGTTCATCAAGCACCGAAGTGGCTATGTAAAGCAGCTAAAGATGAGCTAAGGATATGAAATTAAATGAGATCTTGATGGTTGATGAGTACTTGTCAGGGGCAGCTGGGAGAGCTAGGACAGTGAAGAGTTTTTAGTGGTTAGAGTAGAATACTTAGCACAATTTATTTGAGTTGTAAGAATGGTCTAATGCTTAAAACACCACAAGTAGTCTAATCATAGTTTTAGCTTTGAAACAGGCCTCTGGTTTTCCAGAATCAGTATCTGTGGACAACTTTAAAAGATCTCTGTCGCTCTTGAGGCGGTCACGACACATGCAGACACACCAACTGCTCTGGGCAAAAGTTTATCTTTAATACTACGTAGCCTCTTTTATACAGTTCCTTAGCTGTTTACATGGTTTTGAAGCACAACAAACTTGATTCAACCAATCACCATACCCCACTATGTGAACACAGGATAGTCACACAGCGTTTTTCTGCCTGTAATTCAGCTATGCCTCTTTCCCATGGTTCTTCTCCAACCGAACAGGCCTGAGCCATGGTTTTACAAAGGCAACAAGGCCTTCATTTTATAAGATTTTACCTATATGCCACAGATATCTTTTTCTGTAGTCAGTTTTCTGGTTTTTAAATACATCAGTATTAGTGAGCAGTTTTGGTTGAAGACACTGTATTAGGAAATTGTTGCCTGTGCTCTTACCAAAACCAGGAGTTTAGTCCATTCAAAAGTCAGTAAGAGATGGGTTGCAACCCTTTCTTTTGTTAAGAAATAAATAGTACTCCTTATAAGGAAAAAAACCCCACCAGAACGGATTATAGATATGAACTGCAGGCATCACACCTCAAACTGTGAACATGAAAATGGAAAATCCTTGCAAGAGGCTTTTCTTTACCATCTGCCCCTGAAATTTGTCGGTTTTACTTTCAGTAGCACATGAGCACAGTCTCTTTCATTACATCTTGAATCATGGAAAAGACTTAAATTAACAGTGGAAGATGACTTAAACATTATCTTTCTAACCCAAGGAAGGATGAAGTTTATGTAGAGGAAGGTTTTACCATAGCTGAGTGTACAGGGCAGTTTGAACTTGTCTTAGAGGTGATACATTAGGCTTCCTTGGCCTGTAGCTTTATGATTACAGGATGATCTCCTTGTACCTGGATGAGCAGCAACACGGAGTGGTGGCTTGTGGTCTCATGGAGTGGGCTGCAGCCTCTGGATCAGATTTCTGAAGGGATGCCATGGAATCACAGAGCCGACTTCCGGCAGAAATGCCTTCAGGCCCCTAGACAAGCACAGCTGGCAAAAGTGTTCATCTGAAATCCTGTCTGCTGCTCCTGTACTGCCACCAGACCACAAATGTGTTTAGACATATTCAGGAATCCTTCTTGAACTAAAAACTGGAATTTGCCTTGGTTTGACACAGATTTCTGTTCAGCTGTTTGCATCTGAATGAGTCAACTGGAGTAGAAATGCTGACAACTGGCCACCATTGGTTTTTCATGTTCACTGGAAACACATATAATAGGTTTCTCTTTTTTAATAGAAAGACTTTTAAACCAGAGTGGATGATTTAGTATCCTGTCTAGTCTTTTTAACCTTGATGTGATTTACTGTAATGAGATTATACTTTGTTTTTAAGTTTCTTAGAGTTATGTGTGTTTCTTATGTCTACAGAGTGTTCTACTTGATTAAACACCATGTTAAAATAAAGTCTAATTAGGCTGAAGACTAACTCCAAAGGAACAGCTCCCTGAGAGTCCTGTTGATGGTGTAGTTGGGTACCTTTAAGCTTGGTACCTACCAGAATGATATATTTTATGCAAATATTCAAACTAACTATTTAAAAACTTAGCACTTGTGAAGTGTGGTGAGGTCCTTGAGGGACAAGTGTTGATGGTAGTGTGCTGGTTCTGTAGTTTCAGTGTGGCCTATAGGTAGAATTTCAGCCCTGTTTTTTATTTAAAAGTCTGACTTGCTATTACTTTTCCCCATCAGGGTAACTATGAACCAAGCACATAACCTCTGCCTCACTTTTTCTTTTTCACAATTCTATTGAGCCTNATAAGCTTTAAAAATAGTTTGTATTAAAGGCAGGTGGCTATAGACAATGAAAGTGGGCCACCAGTATGTTGGTACAAAAAGTGATATTTCTGCATGCAGAGTTCATAAATCACAGAACACAACAGTAAATGTATTTGGACTTGAATTCGTAAAAGATACTTGAGGTCTGAAATAAATGTATGGAATAAGGATTCTTTCAACTTTCCCTAACATTTACCATCTGCCTGAACCAGGAATCCTGTAGTGATTTACTTGTGTGTTCATCAAGCACCGAAGTGGCTATGTAAAGCAGCTAAAGATGAGCTAAGGATATGAAATTAAATGAGATCTTGATGGTTGATGAGTACTTGTCAGGGGCAGCTGGGAGAGCTAGGACAGTGAAGAGTTTTTAGTGGTTAGAGTAGAATACTTAGCACAATTTATTTGAGTTGTAAGAATGGTCTAATGCTTAAAACACCACAAGTAGTCTAATCATAGTTTTAGCTTTGAAACAGGCCTCTGGTTTTCCAGAATCAGTATCTGTGGACAACTTTAAAAGATCTCTGTCGCTCTTGAGGCGGTCACGACACATGCAGACACACCAACTGCTCTGGGCAAAAGTTTATCTTTAATACTACGTAGCCTCTTTTATACAGTTCCTTAGCTGTTTACATGGTTTTGAAGCACAACAAACTTGATTCAACCAATCACCATACCCCACTATGTGAACACAGGATAGTCACACAGCGTTTTTCTGCCTGTAATTCAGCTATGCCTCTTTCCCATGGTTCTTCTCCAACCGAACAGGCCTGAGCCATGGTTTTACAAAGGCAACAAGGCCTTCATTTTATAAGATTTTACCTATATGCCACAGATATCTTTTTCTGTAGTCAGTTTTCTGGTTTTTAAATACATCAGTATTAGTGAGCAGTTTTGGTTGAAGACACTGTATTAGGAAATTGTTGCCTGTGCTCTTACCAAAACCAGGAGTTTAGTCCATTCAAAAGTCAGTAAGAGATGGGTTGCAACCCTTTCTTTTGTTAAGAAATAAATAGTACTCCTTATAAGGAAAAAAACCCCACCAGAACGGATTATAGATATGAACTGCAGGCATCACACCTCAAACTGTGAACATGAAAATGGAAAATCCTTGCAAGAGGCTTTTCTTTACCATCTGCCCCTGAAATTTGTCGGTTTTACTTTCAGTAGCACATGAGCACAGTCTCTTTCATTACATCTTGAATCATGGAAAAGACTTAAATTAACAGTGGAAGATGACTTAAACATTATCTTTCTAACCCAAGGAAGGATGAAGTTTATGTAGAGGAAGGTTTTACCATAGCTGAGTGTACAGGGCAGTTTGAACTTGTCTTAGAGGTGATACATTAGGCTTCCTTGGCCTGTAGCTTTATGATTACAGGATGATCTCCTTGTACCTGGATGAGCAGCAACACGGAGTGGTGGCTTGTGGTCTCATGGAGTGGGCTGCAGCCTCTGGATCAGATTTCTGAAGGGATGCCATGGAATCACAGAGCCGACTTCCGGCAGAAATGCCTTCAGGCCCCTAGACAAGCACAGCTGGCAAAAGTGTTCATCTGAAATCCTGTCTGCTGCTCCTGTACTGCCACCAGACCACAAATGTGTTTAGACATATTCAGGAATCCTTCTTGAACTAAAAACTGGAATTTGCCTTGGTTTGACACAGATTTCTGTTCAGCTGTTTGCATCTGAATGAGTCAACTGGAGTAGAAATGCTGACAACTGGCCACCATTGGTTTTTCATGTTCACTGGAAACACATATAATAGGTTTCTCTTTTTTAATAGAAAGACTTTTAAACCAGAGTGGATGATTTAGTATCCTGTCTAGTCTTTTTAACCTTGATGTGATTTACTGTAATGAGATTATACTTTGTTTTTAAGTTTCTTAGAGTTATGTGTGTTTCTTATGTCTACAGAGTGTTCTACTTGATTAAACACCATGTTAAAATAAAGTCTAATTAGGCTGAAGACTAACTCCAAAGGAACAGCTCCCTGAGAGTCCTGTTGATGGTGTAGTTGGGTACCTTTAAGCTTGGTACCTACCAGAATGATATATTTTATGCAAATATTCAAACTAACTATTTAAAAACTTAGCACTTGTGAAGTGTGGTGAGGTCCTTGAGGGACAAGTGTTGATGGTAGTGTGCTGGTTCTGTAGTTTCAGTGTGGCCTATAGGTAGAATTTCAGCCCTGTTTTTTATTTAAAAGTCTGACTTGCTATTACTTTTCCCCATCAGGGTAACTATGAACCAAGCACATAACCTCTGCCTCACTTTTTCTTTTTCACAATTCTATTGAGCCTTGACCTGCTCACACTTGTTTCCTTACTCATTGCATATCAGCAGATCCTCCATAGGTTTGAATATTTGAGTATTAGGTGCCTTTGATGGAAAAGTGAGTTTTAAGCTGAAGAGTTCTTTATCCAGTAGATGATGTCTGTTTAGGAAGTGTGGCAGGAATTAATAGGGAATGGATTGAAATAAAGTGGTCGATAATGACTTGCTGGAATTAAGATTGCAGGTAGAAAGGAGGGGCTTATTCTTGGGAACTCTCCAAGTAGGAGAGATGGGAGAGAGGTCAAGTGGGTGAGGATGAGAGAGTTAAGGTTAGGGCAGATGAACTGTCATCTCTATTCTAAGCTCTGCTAAAAAGAATTTGTTCAGAGATTATTAAAAGTGTCTTTTAGCTGCTTCTATTATTTTGGGTTTTATTTTTTTTTTCTTGTCACCTGTAAGAAATGACAATCAAAACCTCTTCTTGTGGGGCTGGGAATGCTTGGGTCTTGAACATAATAGTGTTGGTTCACTAGGGGAGAAACTGTTCAGTCATTGTGGCATCACTGTGGAAAAATACAAGTTTTGTCCAAAGTGACATGCCATGGAAGGGGATATGAGCTATGTGCCTAAAAACGTCCTGCATGTGTTTTGTGGTTTATTATGGATATGCAGTGTGATGCAGCTGGGTAATACTGGTCATCTGACTTGTATCCCAGTGAGCCCTATAAAACAGAACGTGGCTCAAAAAGAAATTAGTAAAAACTTAGTGTTTATTACAGTACTATAGGATTAAATAAGCAAAATGTGAGACTCCCAAAACAAATGTAAGCTTTTAAGATCAAGAATCTTCTTTATGTTATCTTAAACCTTCAAGGCACATATTGACCATCTGGTTCAAATCAGTCTGGTGTGCAGTTTTGATCACTTTTATCCAGAGTTCTCCACCTTCTAAATTCAGAGTGGGGCTTGTTTAATTTCAGCATCTCTGGCACAAGTCTCATAGATCCTAAAGCCACCTTTCTGCATGCCTGCTGGCTGATTATTTCCTTAATCACTCCTAGTCCTTGTGCTTTTCCCCAGCGCAGGCTCTTATCATTGCTGACGTGTCTTGAAAGCAGTGGAAACACCAGCTGCAGAAGCAGTTCCAAATGGGGTAAACCTGTTACGAGTTACTAAACATGGTGGGTTTTTTCTTGCATCAGGTTAATGTTTTCTAAACCAAGATCTTCTTTATGAGTCACTATTAAAACTACTACTGCTGTATTACCTTGCTTTTTATATTCAGAAATAGATCATCTACTGTAAACTCAGGGTGTGTGAGCACTGTATTTTAAGAAGTCCACATGCTATTGATATGTCATATTCCGTAGTTGTATGTAAATGTCAACATATTTTCACAAAGGCACGTGTTGACCCTTACTGAGTAGAAGCTGTTTTGTTCATAATTCCTGCCTGTTCACATGGCAGATGTATGTTTTCCTAGAGTATCTAAATACTACTCTGAGGAGGACCAGAGCTCAACTTCTGAGCTCTGTTCTGTACTGAGAACAAATTTCCAACACTTGATAACTTCTCTCGGATGTTCTTTTCTGTTGATTATAGAAAGGGTACCTGTAGCTTGTGTTTTTTCTTCTTTCCACTAAATATATCACACTCCTTCAAATTTTTCATCTCAGAATAAGTATCTATGTTTTGCTTTAAATGACCTTAGTGATTTTTTTCCCCCAAATATATCAGCAAGAATGGAAAGAAGGAAGGTGCACTTTGGAGTAGAATAGGTAGGTGAATGCCATTCTGATTTTTATCAAGAGTTTTGTGATTATAAAAATAATAAAATAGTGTTTTTCAGAAGTATTTAGTATAACTAAATCCTTACACAGCAGACTCAGCTTTTTGCAGCATGCTGAAGGGAGAGATTAAGCTTACAGTTAGTGCTTTTCTATGGAGCAGGCAAGAATTTCATGTAGGGAGGCAGCAGTTCAAGTTGGGTTTAATTATACTCGCTGAAGCACTATATAAAGTGTTCAGGTTCCTCTCCCTTGAGCATATTGCTTGTGACCAGGTTTAATGGGCAAGCAAGATAACACACAAAGAGAGAGGCATAAAACTCAGTAATATTTTTCTCTTGAGTCATAAATGTATATATGCAGAGACATCCACTGACAATTTTCAAGACTTACATGTAAATGATTATGTTGTGAAACCTGACCTGAGGATGTACGTGGTTTAAAGCCTTTCAAGATTAATTAGTGGAAGTTAAAGGATAGAAATGTGAATATTGGCAAAGAAGCAGGATCAACATGATAAGCAGAAAAGCCTGATTTTCCCTTTTAAAAAGGAAATGTGTGGGAGATCTCAGTGAGCACCATAAACCAGTTATTACCCCTTTTCTATGCTGCACAGATCGAAGAGCTCTGTGTATAGTAATAAAATACGTGGTTCCCATTACCAGTGACTTAATGAAATGCTACCTTCTAGGGAAACGTGGTTTATGTTCCTAATGGTGCTTTTATTGTAAAAAAATTGGTTAGTTTTAGACTGTTAATTGTAAAGTTATCCTTTAAATCTAAGCCTTGTTCTCTCTGGGTAGTGTACTTGGAGTTACTGAAATGAATTCCTCTTGCTTTGTGTTTTACACTTGGAGTAACGTGTTGTAGAATTTTAGTAGCATGTGTTCATTTGGAAAAGTTTCATTTTCTTGCATGGGGAACTAGTTTGATTTATAGATCTATAAAGCAAGATGAGCTAGGTATATACTATTTACAGAGATTTTTATGTTCTTTGACTTAAAGCCTAGCAAGTTTGAAAGTAGCATAAAACCTGAAGCTGACGTCTCAATATTTGATCTACTGTGATTGTGACCTGTTAACCTTTAGCTTTAATGGCGCTATATAATTCTTAATAGTTGCAGATGTACTCCACTGTGGGGCTGATGGATGATAAAATCCACTTTGCCTAATCACCTGTCCAGAATGTGTGTTGTTTCTAGTAGATATTGATGTCCTGTATTTGTTATGTTATGTTTGAGAGAGACTTTGGTTTCTGGTGTCGTGTGGGGCTTATGCGGATAATTCATTCAGCGTCTTGATTAGGAGCTGCAGGATGTGGTTCGTGAAAAGGCAAAAGCTTGAGTCACGCTGTAGTTCCCATAAAAATAAATTTTAATTTGTACTAAGATTGCTGAATTGACCATAATGACCTCATAATCTCTGGTGCTGAGGAGGAGTCAAGAGACAGTCCTTAGAAGTACAGGGTAGAGCTGTTAAAACTGTTTGAGAGTGCTTCACTTAAGCAGAGGTTCTTTAAGCAGACATGTAAAATTATATTCTTTAATGCAGAAACTGTCGAAGAGTTTCAGTATTTAAGGGACTAATGCTTTAGTTACCTTGTCTCACATAGCAGTGCCATGCTATGTTCTTATAAGCTGTTTGCTACATGTGGGTGTTTAAAATGGTGAGCAATATTTATTATGTAGGAAAAATAAAGATCAGTAATATAATATTTGCAAGGGCCATAGGGATATATGATGCTCTGACTCAAGCCTTTGGGGTGTGTGTGAAGTTTGTTGAATCACTTCTATTCTGAGTGTTGTTCTGGTAAGTGAGCCTGCAGATTTCTTCTCTGTGTAAAGTGTTTTGTGCTCTGTCAATCACAGGATAATGATCAAAAGAGAACACGTTTTTTAAAAGATTGTTTCTGTTTGGAAATGAGCTAACCAAATGTGACTGGCTGAATGCAGGGGGATGATGTGGGATCTGGAATTGTGCTATGTGCTTCTTAAATTACACTTTGATTGGTGAAAGGGATGTTGCAGCGCTGGGGGAATCGTAAAGTGTCTTTTAAAAACCTGAAATACTTTAAAAAATGGAATTCCATAGCTGGGTTTTGACATCAGTTTTTAAATGCTGATTGACTGGAGTTGCAGAGGGTTCCTAAGTACATCCTATATAGTCAGCAAGGGAAGCTTTTTAAATCTTTACCTTCTCAGAAAAGGAATCTGGGGCTTTTTGAAGTTTACATAAGCATCTGAATAATTTCACCTTAAATGCTTTTCCTCCCTTTTGTTTTTCCCGTCAGATTTCCTTTATATCCCAAAGGAGGGGAGAAGCTTCAGTTTGAATATGGAGTTTATCTTCTCAACAAAAATATAGCACAGGTTGGTACACTCGAGATTATTTATTATTATTATTATTTATATCTATTCTCTCCTTGGTGTCAATATGACGTGAGTGTGGATATGCTGTCTTGTGATGCTGCTCTCTGTGGTGAAAACCTGTGAACTAAGAGAAATGTCCTTGAAAACATTATTTTCACTTACCTTACAGCTTTGTGCTTGAGATTTTCTTGTGGTGCTTAGAGAAGGACTCACCAGAATCTTTTGCTTTTCAAATTGTACATTCTTTGAGTCTATAGACTTCACACTGTTTTGAAAATTGTAAATATTTTCTGTTTTTTTTATTCTATTGTACTTGAAGATCCATTTGTGTAATTCTTGCTCCTGTGTCTTTAATTTTGCTCTATTATTACTTCAACTAGTATTCTATCCTTATAAGAAAACACAACACATGGAAAATATGAAGTATTGCAAATGTGTGACTTCAATTTAAAAAGTCCTCTAATACACCTTAGTTCCTTGTTTTTAATGTATTTTAAGAAACATCCTTTACTCTGGCAAATGCAAGAGACTTTGCAAACTTGTATTTGAGATGGCAGTAATACCTGCAAGCTAACACATTTGGTATGGAATTCAGAGAATCTTCAGAAAGCTGGTCTGAAAGAGGCCTGCTGAGGCTGTTTCAACTGGTACGTAGTCCTAGAGCAGGGTCAGCTGCTCTTATGCCATCCCTGGTGATGTTCTGTGAAGAAAAGCCTGTGATAGAAGTACTGCTTAGTTCCAGTGCTTGACTGTCTTGGCCACTGAAGATATCTAATTTCTGACATCAAGTCCAAACCTGTCTTCCCTCTGTTTATATATTGTAATAATCTGATCCATTTAAGTCTCTTCCTCTTTGCAAAGTTTTATGCATTGAAAAACCACTTTTCAACACTCTTGTCTCAAATTCTTCATATGAATCCACATTTTCCTTGAAATGCAGTGCCCAAAGCTGGATACAGTGAGCAACTGTCACTTTCAAAACGTTGAGTAGGATGGGAGAAATGCTTCCCAGATCTTGTCCTTTTATTTCCAGTTCATTGGGTTCTAATGGGTTTGTACTCTTAAAAGCCTAGCAGAATGAATCTTACGATTCTGTGCAACCAGCAGCTCCAGGTATCTTCTGCACAGGAACAAAATAGTCTTTTCTGAATTTGTGCAGGTGACTCGTTTAATTTACATTTTACATGCTTTACCTTGAATGTGTTCTTTAAGATGAACTCCTTTGTTCTTAATCATGTTTCTGCTTTGGTGGCATAACACCAGAGATTGGGAACTCAGTCTCAGCTTTATGCTGGCTGCACCTGAGCCTGGACCCAGATTACATGATTAAAATATTGGATAGAACTGGGGTTCTGTTATTTAAAGTGGAGCCCTGTTGGAACCCTGAGTTCAGAGAGTTTCAGTCTTTCAGTGCTGACAGGCAATGATCCTCAGAAGCACACTGCATTTGACCTGAGGCCTTGGGAAAAGCTTCCCAAATTATGTGATAGCACTGAGCTTGTTGCTGTGTAATTAAAGTTACATCACTGGGTGGAATATGTAGAGATGTAGAAAATTTAGGTTTCTGGGATAATGTAACAAGATGGAGGATTTTGGGTATAGGTTAGTTCTTCTTCTTTCTTCTTCCTTCTTCTTCACAAGCCTGGGTGATCTGGTATTGGTTCAAAAAACCCACAGCGCAGAACATGAATGATTAGTTACTGGATTATAAGTAAAAATAAATTAGTTGGCATTCCATACTTGGATAGTTTGGGCCTTAAACGACCTTGAAAGGTAGAACTCGGGCGCCATTTCCACCTTGTTAACTTAGAGGCACATTCTGTGCAGCTGTATCATAGATAAGAAATAATAAACATCTGATTCCTAAGATAAACTCTGCATCTCCTGCGTTTCAATCCGAACTCTGAGTAAAAGAACTCACGGAACAGAAGCAAAGAAGAAAGAAGTGAAACAAGAAAATTTAATAGAGCCCCAGTTCGCCAGCACTTCAGTTGTAGCCATGAACCATTCTTTATTACACCCAAAGAGTACTTTCTCTGTATTCGCTCGTAGTTCATCAATATCCCATTTCCCCAGAATGCTTGTGAGCGTATTATACCAGAAAATGCCAAGAGATTTAAATTTCAGCAGAAATATGACATTTCTGTTTCTAACCTGTTTGAAATTACATTAGTCTTACAGTTTTATTCTTGAAAAATATGATCTTTTTATGCTTAGTTTCTACTAGTCTTGCTTGTTTTTCCAGTTTTCTCTTCCATCACTTTTTTTTGCCATTCCTTACCTAAATGGAAGTAAAGCTTCTGAGTCTTTCTGTGTTATTTGTTTTTTAAGCTTGGATTGCATTTACCATTTTCCAGACTTTCCCATGCTTAGTGTATTTTGGACAATAACCTCTGAAATTACTTAAAGGCTAAAATATCTTAACACAAAGTTAATCAAGTCCTGCTAATCTCGACAATTCGCTTAGCCAGCCTGTTAATATATGTCAGACTGTGCCTCTTTGTTGGTGGTATTAGTAATGGCAGCCAGCTATTCACACTTGACCTCCAGAGGGAAGATCAGTGAGAAAAAGGGATTAGTCTTTCCTTCAAATGCTTTGATAGATCTCTCTCTTCATTACTATCAAATCAACGCTTTCCTTAATCTCTGCTTCCTAGTTCATCCTGCTTACACTAGTTCGTTCTGTAACTTGTGAGTCATGATACTGTTTGCTTTGCCTTTCAGCCCTTGCTGGTTTTTACCTTATTCTGGAGTTTGCCATCCACTTACGTGATGCAAGCAAGAAGCTCTGTGGTTTATTTCATCGAAACAATGAATTCTTCATTGAGCCCATGGTGGTTGTCTTTCCTGTTCATGTAGTTTGGGTTACTTGACACTTGTGCCTGTAGTATTTTTTTTTAATAGGAACTTTCACCGATTCACTTGGTTTCCTGTTTATCTCTTTGACTTGTCACCTCTGAGTTATTACCACTCTTAGACCTACTGTAACTTCTCATTCTGGTTTTTTTGTCCTGTTTCTGAAGGACTCTGGGTAGTTGAACACACGGTCACTCACCCATGTTGCCGTCCAGTTCCTTGCAGTTGGTTTTTGAAATCACTGGCATGTGTTTAAACTCATAAAAGTAAATGAAGACTTTAAGTATGTATTGGTATAGAAAGAGTTTCCAAGTCTGCATGGGGTCATTGGTGCTGGTGCAAGCTAGTCAGTGGCCAGACTTTGAAGTGGTTGGTACAACACTAGTGGTTCACATGTTAATACTTGAGATTGTATGCTGTTGGATATAAAAGCATAATAAAAGTAAACCAGAATTTCTGGGGGCGCTTCTACTAGTTATTTAATCATGAAGGTGTTACTGATGTCCACATGAACTGTTGTAGTCACCTTTGTTTTGATGTCCTTGGTCAAATATTGCTGCTTTTTATAGTTCCTCCAAGGGGAAATTCCTTTATGAAAGCAAAACAGGTAGATAATGTGCAGAAATGCATCACAAAACCTCTGTACTCTGGGGCTGATTTGACCTAAAAACCCAAGATTGTTTGAATCCTTTGTGTGTTCCTTGGGATGCTGAAACTGTTGAATTTACGTAGCTTTTAGCAGACCTTATGGCTGCTTTCAGAGAAGCTTCCAGATATGCTTAGTTCTTGTGAATGTGTTAAAAATTAAGTTTGGATGGAGAATGAGCAGCTGCCTCTCTCTTACCTGCAGACTATCACCCAAAGGTATTGGCCTTAATTCAGAGAAACAGTCCTCTTTGTCAGGAATAATGTAAATCAGTGCTTAATTCCCTCTGTGTGCTGTGGGAAGGTTGGAGGTATCTGGGAAGAATAGTGGTGAGTTCACTGGAGCATGAAGACAAGAGCTTGGATCTCTATCACCTCACTTGAATCACTCATGCAAGTTTTGATCACTGTGACAAAGAGCCTAGAGAAACTCTATCAACGTAAAGAAATATTTTGAACTTATGTGTATAAGCTTCCTTGGTTTCACAGATTTTTATATAACTTTTTTTCCTTTCACAATTACCTAGAATTCTGACACCAAGGAGAAATGAGGAAGAAGTGAGATGGGGTTGATATTAAGTAAAATTACTGACATAAAAACTCTTCTAGATAAAGTGGTACTGTTTTGTAAAACAGCAGGATAATAACAATGGAAACCACACCTTGCACTCAGGAGAATTCAGCTGGAATTAGAAACAGCTCAGTGCTGGCTTGGAGCATTTTTTAGAGTAACTTGCTTTGCTGTTACATTCCGAAGTTGAAACAATGTGTGTTAATTCCGAGAGTTCATAATAACTTCCATCTGCATGTAAGCACAAATTGTTTCAATACCCATATTTTCTGTTTGTAAAATTGAATCCCTCACAAAGTTCACAGAGGAGCTTTTTGAGTTGGGTAACATTAACTAAGGCCATAAATTTCCAGTTAAGATTTCACTGGCATAGAAATGTGGGATTTTTTTCAAAGAGAAATTAGTGATTTATGTCTAATAATACCTATCAAAAAAATTCACTGTCATTGTCAAAGGTGAAGTAAAATACAGTTGCTAAAAATGGGAGCGAATTGTGCAGCTCTCCAAAGCATTAGACAGTGGGAGAGCATTCAGCAAGTACTAGCCCCATAAGCTTTGCAGCTCCTAAGTTAGGGATGTGTATGAAGTATCTGAGGAAGCTGAGGCTTTACCAGGAGAAAGAAGTGAACTCTCGTTCTGGTATTCAAAGCGGAGGAATGGAGATTACACCATGAAAACCTCTTGTTATGGTGGATGAATATTAGGAGAACCCTGAAGTGTGGTGGCGGTTTTTGTGGGTGATAAATGAACACAGAGAAGGGTCAAAATGGCATCTCTCAGAGTTCTCTTTGTTCTGAAAATACAATGTGGATGGCACCCAATTCTACTGGAGCACAAACATGGACCTTGTGGAGCTGAGCTCTCACAAGTGTTTGAGCAGTGGTCTTGCTGCTCCAGGTTTTTTCGTCTCAGTTATTTAAATTTTTTTTTAACTTTGAAGTGGGGGATATTGAGAGTGCAGTGGCTTTGAGTTTTGAGTTGCAGGCCTGTAGAAAGAAAGCATCTTTATTGCTGCTTTACTGGCTGCTTTGCTGTCTCTTTCCTTTGTTCTCAGAGCCTTAATTGCTTTGGCCTGACTTCAGTGTTGGTTCTTCATTACATATGATGAGATGATCTTAATTTAGTGACCTACCTCCTTGAGGTGAGTGAGTCCCTAGTGAGCACACACAGTGTTACTGTGGGAGAATAACTGGTCCAAAATTATATACTCTGAAAGATGAGGGTGGTGGGGCCCTGGCGCAGGTTGCTCAGAGAAGCCGTGGCTGCCCCATCCTTGGAGGTGTCCAAGGCCAGGTTGGATGGGGCTTGGATCAGCCTGATCCAGTGGGAGGTGTCCTTGCCCATGGCAGGGGATTGGAATGAGATGAGCTTGAAGGTCCCTTCCAACCCAAACTGTGATTCTATATTATATGATTTCTGTCCTGTATTGGTCATTATGTCTAATGCATGCATATATGATGTGTAGCTATTGAAGAGGACATGTCCATCTTGTTCATCAAAGTTCCAATTTCTTTAGGTATTCAAGAGGTTGTCTCTTGCATTATACTTGATAGGTATTATTACTTGTCCAGTTCCAAAGTTGCTTGTAGAGGACATAATTTCAATAGAGCTGTAAAGCTGGTTTCTTTAGGTACCAGTAAGAAGGGAATTTACTGCAGCTATTTTTTTGCACAGGGCAGTCAAGTTATTTACACTCTAAGTATCAAATGATTTGCTATTTCTGTCAGCCACTGAAGGACATCAAATTAATTTATCTCTTGTTCTTCTGGATTTCTTATTCTAAGTCTTAGCTTTACCACAGGAACAGAGGGCAGCTGTATGACTATTGTGAGACCCCTTTTATTCTTTTGCTGTGCCCTTGATCACTATCTCCATCTGGCTTTATTGGATGTGGCCTCAGGAATGGTGGTTTTCTGTCCTTGTCTAAATTACTGGCTCTTGAAAAGTAGACTTGCAAAACCAGGTGTCAAATAATTTGGACCATTTTACAACTCTTTGTTTTCCTACCGCCAACCCAATGAGTGAATCTGTCTAGTCTTACCTCAGTTCATAGAATCATACAACAGTGTGAGTTGGAAGGGAACTTGCAGACCATCTTGTTCATGGGCGGGAACACCTTCCCTAGACCAACACCTTCCCTATACCAACCCTAGACCAGGTTGCTCCAAGCCCTGTCCAACGTGGCCGTGAACATTTCCAGGGATGGGGCAGCTCCAGCTTCTCTGCGCAACCTGTGCCAGGGCCTCACCACTTTCTGAGTAAAGAATTTCTTTCTAGTATCTATTCTAAATCTTTCAGTGTACATCTGTTCCCCTTTTCCTATCCCTGTCTGCTTGTGTAAAAAGTTAGTAGCTGGTGCTTGTTAGCGGGGTCTCTGTATGTGGTGGCGGGCAGAGCATCACCTTCCAGGCATCACTTCCAGGTTTAGTGAAACCTGTGGAATTTTTTGCACTGCATGGGTCAAGGTTATTTTTTTCTTCTGTTCAGCCTGAATGCCGCGCTCGGGATCGTTTTGCAGGGAAGGCTTCTTTTCTAATCCTCATTTGTTTTGTCAGACCTCTATTGAGTTGTGCTAGACTGATAATCCTATTCACATTGGCATGATTTGCTCAGCCCTGACCAAAGAATAGTTCTGCTTTCATCTGACTGTCGTTAGCAACACATGAACTTTGCTATTTGACATGAAAAAAAAAAGTCACTCTCTTGTCAGCTCCCCCAAGGCTCTTTTTCTCATCAACAGAGTACAGATATAGAGAAGTAACTGGTGTCTAGCCCTCCTCTTGTGTGTCCATGGCCACTGTGTCCATGTGGTGGCAGGTGGCATTTACGTGCCTTGTGTAACCTGGTTGAGAAGCTGAGCAGCCAGTGCTGGTTTCCTGGGAATGCTGCATTGTGGGTGAGTTGCTTGTCTAATGCACAATGTAAGTAATATTCAGAGAAGCATAGAAGAAAAGCAAAGTAGTTGATATAGTTGATATATAGTTGATATATATTTGGTGTAGTCAAAGTGCTGTCTTCCTCCATAGCTGCATGGAATAAAAGGTGAATGTTTATGTACTAGTGCCATATGTAAGAGACTGAACTGAAACTCAGCTGTTAAACGTGAAATGAGGCAAGAGGTTCAGTTTCTGGCTCTGTTAGACTATCAAACATGAGAGAAAATCAGCTCTGTAATAGAAACTGATGAACTTTTCCATGGGAAGTTGAACAGCAGAAATGTTAGGCCTAGAAGTTTGTTTTGGCAATAAACACTATGGAGCAGAAGTGTCTTCAAGAGTTCTGTGGGTAGTGGTGTATATGCAGTGGTTATGGCCCTTTGAGTGTAGGATACTGTGACTTGCACATTACATCTTTTATGAGGCCCCTAAACTAAGATCATAAAACATACAGTTTAGAAAGAATGCACTGTCTGAATCTGAGGCCAATTTAGCTATACAGGGAAAAGTGTTCTTGAAAGAGTACAGGTTGAAGCCAGAGTCTAGTCCTTGTCTTGTGAAGTGCCAAGCTTTCATTTAATGTTAAGAGGAAGAGACTGCACCTGAAAAGCCACGAAGTACCTTCTCCAGTGGTATAGAGCCAAAAGCTCTTAGAAGAGGTTTCATTCCTGAGAGTTTCCTACAGTGACAGTGAGCTGATGCTTAGCCGGATCATTTAGAACTGGGGAATTTATTTATGTTTTTTGCAAACTTGTTGGAAAGGCTTTCTTATTTTCCTTTCCTATCGCCCATGCCAAGATAAAATATGTTGAAATGAGACTGGATTAGTTGTTACTGAAGTCCCACTTTCATTCAGCTGAAAGCCTGCCTATACTTGTCCGTAGGCAAAGGCCAATATTGACTTGCTCTGTGAAGGAGCAGATCTTGGGTCTTCAACCCACACAGATGCCGGCACCTGCAGCCTAAGCTCAGGCAGTGCTGGAGGCTCCTGCAGCTATGGTGGGATGACCAGCGTGGTTGGGTGACTGGAGGGACGGAGCACTTCTCATATAGGACAGGCTGGGAGAGCTTGGATTTTTCAGCCTGGAGAAGAGATGGCTTTAGGAACACCTCAGAACCCCTTCCAGTGCCTAAAGGGGCTCCAAGACAGCTGGAGAGGGACTTTGGAGAAGAGCCTGGAGTGACATGACAAGGGGGAACGGCTTCCCACTGCCAGAGGGCAGGGTTAGATGGAATATTGGGCCGAAATTCTTGGCTGTGAATGTTGAGGCCCTGGCACAGGTTGCTGAGAGAACCTGTGGCTGCCCCATCCCAGTGTTCAAGGGAAGGCTGGACAGGTCTTGGAGCAATCTGGTCTAGTGGAAGGTATCTAGGCCTGTGGCAGGGGGGTTAGAACTGGATGCGCTTAAAAGTACTTTCTAACCCAAACTGTTCTGGGATTCTGTGAATAGGAGAGGTGGCATCATCAGCTGTGCTTAGAGTCAGTCCTCCAAAATAATTTTGGGGGACCACCCTTGCAAGCATGTTCTGTGTGTTACATAACTGTTGTGCTGTGTGGCTGTCATTATCTCTGTGCATTAGCTCTTCAGTCCGCAAAGTTTCCTAAAACAATGAGTGTGTCTTTAAAATAGAACCAAAATTGAATAATCAAAAAATAAATGGATTCCTGATACAGTTAATCTGACATAAACACATCTGCCAACTTAAGTTCCTTTGTAGTGTATATACATTCTATGTTATAAAATTGAAAGAGATAGGGAAGTGGGAGGTTTCTTATCAAGCCCTGGCACAATGTATCAGTGTAGGAAAAAGCTGTAGTGTATAATTTTTAACAAGTAGAGTGTGTGCACTGGAGGCAAAGCTGGACATTCAAATACATTCCACACCTGTGGAATTCCAGGCCCTGCTTTGTAAGCCTGTCTCTTCCTTTGGAGCCTTCTTTCTTTCTGCCATGTGGCCCATTTCTTAATGGATAAAAGAAATTATGGTAAAATGCATCTCATTTCTTGAAACTTCACTTGCTTTAATGCATAAAAATTCTTCTCGTCTGTTATTTGCAAGCAAGTGACAAGCTGTGACTTGTGGGGTTTAGATTTTTTTTTTTTTTTTTTGAGCTTCTGTTATTTT
Source organism: Ifrita kowaldi (assembly GCA_013398055.1). Classification (NCBI taxonomy): domain Eukaryota; kingdom Metazoa; phylum Chordata; class Aves; order Passeriformes; family Cinclosomatidae; genus Ifrita; species Ifrita kowaldi. The sequence continues at coordinate 20,293 of VZRS01014874.1, forward strand.
CACTTCTTCCCCTGCATTCTTTGTTCTTCTGTTGTACAGTTTAATATGTATGTTTTGTCCTCCTTGCGTCAGGATTTGTCTCATACTTCTGTGCTTAAGATTTGGCACATCAGGGCACAAAACCTGTTTTGAAAGCTTTTGGTGTGTCAGCTACTTAATCATCCATAAATGCCTTTCAGGCTTTTTATATACGGTGGTTGAAGTTTAGAGCAAGTTGTTCTCCAACAAATGGAATAAAAGTGTCTGATATGTATTGGCTCATTCACTTTTTGATCAGTCCAGAATGTTTGGAAATCCAGAGCTTTGAAGCATTTTGTTTTTCAAGAGACTGGAAATACTGAAGGGGTTATTGCATCTCTCTTTGCTGGCCTTGTGTGTAATTCATGTAAATATTTGTGAAGTTAATATTGTGTAATTAGAAAAAAAACAAGCTCTGGTTCAACTTAGCATGTATAAATTAATGTTTTCAGGAAGACCAGTGCTGAACCTGTGCTTGGTTTAATGCTCCCTGACCTCAGCTTTTAAGTTCAAAATATCATCCATCATATGAGAAACCATTTTCCATATTGGTGTGTCTTAGTGCCAGGTTCACTGAATGCCGGTGTTACCCTGATACGAAGCAAGTTTTTCACAGGTTAAACTGTTGATTCTGTACTCCTCAAATGAGAGGGCTTCCCATTTGATTCACAATCTAATCTTTTTTCTAGAAGTCAGTCTCCTTTGTCCACTGACAGTAACATAATATATACCTGGAAAGCAGTTCAGCTGAAGTGCAAGATGTGGCTGGGAGCAGAGAGTCCCCAAATTCTTCTTCCATTTAAGCTCTGTGTCATGGGCTGAATCACTTGCTCTTTGAGTAAAGCTTTCTTGAAGCAAGAGCCTTTTCACCTGAGAGAGCCAGGTTCACAAACCTGGATGAATGAATGGCTAGAAGCTCAGTTTCACATTTTAAAACAAGGGCTTTCCCAACACAACATGAAAGAGCAAATAGCTGAAAGATTTTGTGTTTACAACATCTAATGGAACTTATTGTTTGCCCACTGAAATAATTCTGCAGGTTCCTTTCCTGCAACATCTTAAGGTACGAGGTACAGCTGGACTGATGTCATATGGGAAAATTGCCTGGTTTTGGAGTGGACTTATTAAAATGTGAAAGTAACGAGTAAGTGGAGGAGGAGTGTGTAGCACTATAACCCTAGCCATATATTTTCTCTGATTTCCATCCAGGACAAGGTGGGAGAATTTTCTGTACGTACCTGTATTCCCTGAGAATATTGCCCTTCTGGTATTCATAGGTCGATATTTGGTTTGTATAGGTAAAAAGCAAACTTCAGGTATGCAGAATTGGGGCATAATTCTTGGGGACCTAAAAGCATACAGAAAATGTCACATTTAAGATGGAGGCACAGAATGTTACTTACCTTTCTCCTTCTGACTTTTGCACATCTGACCTCTTGTTCTGTGCCTGATGTAATGATTTCTAATACAAAAGCTCAGGATGAATGAGGTCATAGGAAACAAGTGTGCCTATGTCCTATAATCCAGTAAACATCAGTTTGCGATACTGAACCCTTTTAAGAAGTTCTGACCTTAACCTGGAAAGGTTATGCTCTGTAGTTTCATCTTACCAAGCTATAAATGCAAGAAGACTGCAGTAAGCATGGTTTTTGTTATGGCTTCACTGGGGAGCGAGGGAAACTTTTTGGAGGCTGGTAACTGCTCTATCTTCTAAATTGCCTTTTTAAATGTTCTTTTATGAAACAGTCGTGGCATATGAGGCACACCTTTATGGGCATGGGGGCCCATATATGTTAAGCCCATAACTGCTGTGTTTTACAGGAATACTTTACTTACACAAGTAGCTGTTTCTCCCAGCCTTGTCTTTGACAATGGTTTCCCATATCCTTACTGGGACACCAGACTGAAACCATGACGGCTAATGTTTGAGACCTCTCTGGAGATGTCTCAAACAGCAGTATTTACTCTCAAGGAGGGTTCATAAATATCAGTGAGAGAGTTCTTGAGGAAACACAGCTTTTGGCTTATCTAAATGTTTCGTTCTACAGAGTGTTCCACTTGTACTCAAACACATACTCCTACTTCCTTATTTTCTTGAGATCTATCTCAAATAAACACTACTGCTGTGAAACCATAATCCAGTATTAAATATTGCTGCACTTTTAAAAATTAGACGGAAACTGCTTCCTAAATGTCTCGTGGAATAGTACAAGTTGCTGTGCATTTAGAATTGAGGCTACTACTGTCTTTGAATAAAGATCAGACTTCGGTGAAGTCGGATATTGGTGAATGCAAGAGGAAGAAGCAGTTTAATATAATTCTAGGACAAGTCAAGGAAGGAAAAAGGGAATTAGGTCTGTTATCAGATGAGAATACAGTTTGCCTAATCACTGCTGAATCACTCCTGTATGTAGATTTCATGTATGGATTTCCCCTGCCTTTCAGATGGAAGTGAATTAAAATTCTCCAGGCTGAGAGGAGAGGAAAGGAGAGAGGCTGTTCTTGGGGCAGGAAGAACCAGTGGTGAGAAAAAGTTTCCATCTCAGTTTGATGCAGTTTGTGAGAACTGAATCAGCCAGAGCTCTGTGAGGACGTTTTGCTCTAATGTAGAGATTAACGTTTCTGAACTGTACTGGTGACTGTCTTGGTTCAGGACTGCGTAGCATCTCCAGTGTTAGTTATCACTGTTACAGGTCAAAGTGAGAGAGTGAGGGGCTCTCAGCATCAGAAGGATGTGGACCTGTTGGAGCGAGTCCAGTGGAGACCATGGAGATGCTCTGAGGGCTGAGGCCTCTGTGCTCTGGAGACAGTCTAGGAGAGCTGAGGGTGTTCAGCCTGGAGAAGGAAAGGCTCAAGGGGACCTTAAAGCCCCTTCCAGTGCCTAAAGGGGCTCCAAGAGAGCAGAAGAGGGACTGGAATGACAGGACAAGAGAGAATGTCTTCCCACTGCCAGAGGGCAGGGTTAGATGGAATATTAGGCAGAAATTCTTGGTTGTGAGGGTGCTGAGGCCTTGACACAGGTTGCCCACAGAAGCTGTGGTTGCCTCATCCCTGGAAGTGTTCAAGGCCAAGTAGGACAGGTCATGGAACAATCTGGTCTAGTAGAAAGTGTCCCCCATGGCAGGGGGTTGGAACAAGATGATCTTTAAGGTCCTTTCCAACCCAAAGTATTGTAGGATTTTGTGATAACAGAAGATTGTCTTCTTGATGTCAGCCTCTCCCTTGTAAATGTGGGACAAATCAGATTAGTTCAGACTAAGCGTGCTTTAAAAATAACTGATAGTAAGTACCCTTTGAAGGTACAGCATAAAACGCGGTTGTTATCTCCTGTTACTGCTTTGATTGCTGTTTGTGTGCCTTATTTACTATTGCTAAATCAAAATTGTGGTGGGCGTCCTTTAAGATGGTTTTAGTGAAGGCTTTAGGCACACTGGGTCAGCTTGAGAACTTGAAAACATGCTCAATGGATTAATGAAGGACATGGGTCTTCAAGGATGTGGATGCAACTTGCCTTCTTGTTAGTTTAATACTCTTGAATGAGTTGCAAAATAAACATCTGCTTTTCAGGTGTAACTCAGGAAAGAGGGAGGCAGGCATATGAAGATAAGTCATAATTTCTGTTGAAATAGCTGTTGTATTTGAGCACTTCCTCTTGCTTGGACAAGGGCTGTCACTACTGTGGCAGTCCTCTATTTGCTCCTTCTGAAAGCAAGATCGAGGACTTTAGGACTTTAAGACTTGTTATAATCACAGTGCTTATTTTTCTTTTTTTAGTTCCTACTTCCCCAAGAAGCTTAAAAAAAGTTTTAAAACCCCTTTGGTTATGTTTACTTCCAAAATGTAATTGATGCTTACTGACAGTCTTTTTAAGTATGAAAAATGAAAATGATTTTTAGATGCTTAGTTTGGAGGTACATTATCTAAAGATACACATACACATTACACTAATGTTGTAGCTTAAGGGTTTTTCAGTAAACCCACATAGGTGTTCAGAGCTAGAGCAACTAGCCAGATTCAGTAAAACAAAGGCAAGCAACACATGAAGAGTTCAAGGATCTAAAATTTTATAATTGCCCCCAAAAGGTATAAACACACACAACTGTTTATATAGCAGCAGGCATTATTTCAGTGATCCCCCATGCTTGTGTATATAGCAACAGGCATTATAACAACACTTCCTGTTTTCATTATTGCAGTGCTTAGTCATCTGAATCCCTGCCAGTACTCCTTCATATTCTGAAAAGTCATCCAGGATCTTGTAAAACAATTAACTATGTAATTTTATTAAAACTTTTTAAAACTTTATATTTCTGTCCCAGTGTTTGACATTATCTGAAAACCTTATGCAAATGCTTGGCTTGTGACCAGCTCTGCAAATTTGAAACAACGCTTTTGCTTCTATTTTTCTCTGTAGGTTTTCACATTTGTGGAGCAGATGTTCTTTCGAAATTCTTGATGCTGTCAAGAGAAATTCCTCATATAGCTGAAAATAATTGAAAATTGCTTTTGACTGCCTTAATATTTCAAGATCTTTGCATAGTGTAATAGTGGGTTGGGTCCGCCTATTCTGTAGGTACAGGTGCTGCAACAACATCAAGAACCAGTTGCCTGCAGTGGGGACTAAGGGAAGTCCAAAACACAGCAGATTTTGGCATAGACTTGAATATTACGCACAATATGTACTAAAGTGGCTGCTATTTTGAACTTTAATAACATTTTCTGGCTGTTAGCCTGCTTTCACATGGCTTAGAACAAGATGAATACGGCTGGGGAAACAATATGAGAAATGATCAACAGATGAGTTTAGAATTGGAGTAATTCTGCACTCCCCACCAAAAAAAGATATTCGAGTCCAGGTACTCTGCAGTTTCTGGCTGGAAGTAAATGTATATGCTTGTATACTATTAGTCATTAAATACTGCTGCAGGAATTAGGACAGGAAATGGATGGTTGTTCTTTGCACATAAATGCAGGATATAATTATTTTTCTTAAGAGCAGCCCCAGAGTGGCAAACCCCCTAATTTTGGTCTTGGGTGCAATCTGCAATTACCCAGAAACAGAAAGATAACTAAATGGTTTCTTTTTAAGCCAACTTAATTGAAAAACTTTAGTAGTCCTATTACTTCCTATGGACCTTATAGGAAAGTAACTGAACCTTTGCAGGTTTGTATTTTAGTTAGTTAACAAATGAGGTATCTGTACTGGTCGATTTGATGAATGAACATTTGACTGTGGAATTGTTACCTTTAGGAAGGCAGTAAGCTTTTCTGTTGTCTAACATGGTTTTAGGTCATGGTTTTTAAGTCTAACAGTCCTGTTGATGAAGTAAATCCTTGGAAGCTGCTTGGTTGGCAGTAGAGCAGAGATGCTCAGATTGGAGCTGGTTCACTGCTGGGTACAGACACCTTCCAGTGTGAGTTCAGACTGTTGCAGAGAAGGAAATACAGGTAGAAACTGGAGCAGCTGAGTATTATTTTTTCTCATCCTAAAGAGTGTAAACTAATTATGCCCATTTTGTTACAATTTAACTTCAATTTGTTGTGTTTCACCTACAGCTAATACTGTGTTTTTGTTAATATTAGTCTTCTATGGAAATTCAGTCTTTAAACACTTTCTTAGAAAGCAAATACAAGTTTTTTAAGAATATATCTACCTTTCACTCTGAGAACTACTGTTTTAAATGCAGCTTATTTTAACATTTATGGGTTTTTGTGATGTTGGAATATATATTTATAATAGAAAATACCGACTAGTATGATTAGCTGGTCTTCTGTAGAGAAGTTGGCCTTAAAATAAATGTATTCTCCTATTTCTTCAGATTTTTCCATACAGGTAATTCCTTAAGTTCTTCTGCCTTGAACTGTTCATAAAATACGATGCATCTTGTCTCCTGTATCTTGTTTCTGTGGAGTAGATGTTGCTAGTAGCTAATATGAGAGCAGCACTTGGGAAAACAAAGCTGTGTATAGGAGCTAAATATTGGTGTGGAAATCAGAATTAATATTTTATTACTGGAACATCATTAATGATTTACTCAAAGTCCTGTGGAGAATACATGGTCTATGTGAACACAAATCTTGGATACATCTTCACTCTAATTAAAACAGGCATGTTTTCTTTGGATGGCTGGGTCTGTAATATCCTGAAGAAACAATCTAATCTTTAAAATCTTAAATAAAATGCTGCTTTTGCAAATTACTGCATTAGAAACTTAGTGTGGAGATGGGTGACTTTTAATAGCAACAATTGAAATTTGAACTGTTTCTTAGGAGAGTCAAGACAGCACACAGTTACCTCTGTCTGCTCTTGTTTTCCTGCCCTTTTAATTCTTATGAGCAAAGCAGCTTCTCCCTACATTTTTCTCTTTTTGAAATTGATTTTGATGTTAAAGGGTATTTGTGTGAATCCTACTGTAACAGGTCACAGGGGATCATAGAATTGTTTGGACTGGAACAGACCTTAAAGATCATCCAGTTCCACCCTCCTGCCATGGGCAGGAACACCTTCCTCTAGACCTGGTTGCTCTTAAGTTCCATCCAACCTGGTCTTGAACATTTCCCCAGCTTCTGTGGGCAGCCTGTGCCAGGGCCTCACCACAGTCACAGCCAAGAATTTCTTCCCAATATCCCATCTAACTCTGCCCTCTCGCAGTGGGAAGCCATTCCCCCTTGTCCTGTCACTCCAGGCCCTTGTCCAAAGTCCCTCTCCAGCTCTTGGATCCCCTTTAGGCACTGGAAGGGGCTTTAAGGTCTCCCTAAAGCCTTCTCTTCTCCAGGCTGAACATCCTCAGCTCTCCCAGCATGTCTACAGACCAGAGGGGCTCCAGCAGCCCTTGGTGCATCTCCATGGTGTCCTCTGGACTCAGTCCTTATGACTGTTGTTCAGTGCCTTACTATTTATTGGATGAGGTGGAGTAACTAGCTCTGCATATGTGGTGTTGGATGCTAAAAAAATTAAACTTAAGGGAAGGTGTATGAGAAATGCTTTATGGTTTGGGGAAAAAAACTCAGTTCTTACTAGTATTTTTTTTTCTTTTTAATTATCAGAGGGTAAGGAGAGGAGGAAGAGAAGTTCTGATCCTTTAGGTAAAAAAAGTTGGTTTTTAGCTCCTTTCCACCTCCATGTTCCCATTTGCTTGGTGTTGTACCTGTAGTGGCCTGCATCATGCAGCAAAGCAGAGATTTCTTTATCAGTATATGGGAGACTACTACAGAATTAGGCAAAGCAGGAGTTAACCTTTGCTGCATTAATGGAGAGCTAATTTTGGATCCAGATTAAAACCCAGTTTATCAGCTGATTTTTTTTATGGTTTTTTCTGCCCGTAGAAGGCAGATAAGTTTTTCAACAGTTTCTGGGTTTGTAAATACATCATCATCAGCTTGTATTGATGCAGACACAAGGCAGTATTGCTTTGCTTCTAATCTGTTACAAAGCCAAAATAGTATGCAGTTTTTTTTCTAGAAGCTTCATGAAACTTGCATGCTAACTTTACTTAATATGCATCTCTACTATAGGTAATACAAAAATGTCTTTTAGGAGAAGCAGTGGTTTTGCTCATGTTTGGATACTGGGCTCGCTCATGCATTCCTCTGATTTTAGCTGTTGGAAATAGAGAGATCCCGTAATCCACCTTATTTTCGTGCTCTGAAACCTTAAAATCTATGGATCAGCATTAAAAGGGGTATTACATGAGCTTTTGATTGTTGGAGGAGGAACAAATGTAAAGTCTTGAGTTTGGTGGGTTTTTTCTTCTTCATTTCTTTTGCTCCAGGCTAGTTCTCCAGTTAACCAAATCCACTGTAATCCCATCAGGAGAATGTGGTGATGGTTTTGTAATTTATATTGCATGGTTGTCTTAATCCAGGTTCTGTCATTGTAGCAGAAAATATGAACCCAAGCCCACCATATGATTTGGCTTTGTCCATATGGAAATAGTAAACTGTAATAAATGGCGGCCTGTTGTACAGTGAGGTACTGAGGGTGATTTTCTTCCAAAGTAATTTTTCTTTCTGAAACTCAGACTAAGCATAAAAATCTTTCCAAATTTCAAGTAATTTTCTGTGAAAAACTGATTGTTTGGGAGAAGTCAGAAATTTTTGAAACTTAAAGACACTTTCTTGCATCTTACTGTCAGGAATTATGGAAACAGGTGTGTAATTCTAAGCAAAAGAAATTTTAACTTTGAGTGGGACTGTTCTGTGTTTCAGGAAGTAGCTCTATCAGCATTGAATTTGTGCAGTTACTGTATGCGCCTGTATTGGAGTCCAGCAGAGACTTCCAGAGGGTGTTTACGTATGCTGAGAACTGCTTAGTAAGTTGGTAGTGCATCATTTCAGTAGTCTTAGAGATACGGTAATGTAGAGTGTTGGGTTTTTTCATATTTTAACCTCACAAGAGATAAATTTCTCTGCAAAGTTGCCCTGAAATTTTGAGATTCAAACTTGAAAGACAGACTTTTCCCTTCTGTGTGCTGTTTTCTTCAGAGGTATTTTTAATTTGATGACTTGTTAAACACAGAGTTTATAATTCTCAGCAGTGACAGTTATGTCATGGGGCTGTCATTTGATAATTTGAGGATAAGAACAACTTACAGGAGTCAATATTTGGGTTAAAGTATGCCAGTGTTTAAAGCCTTTCCCTTTGCTAGGTGGCATCTGGTTTGAGTGCTGGATTTAATTATGATGCTAATAACAGGAGTTTAAATGTTGATATAAAATGTATAAGGAGCACAGATATTGATCAGTTGTGTGACAATATGTATTTTTACTTGTTGATATTACTATAAGAATTCCATTACTGATTCCACATTTGTGTGTACTTATCAGTCTGATACACTCAGACTGATAAGTACACACAAATAAATATTTGGAATTCGTTAATATAGAACATTGTATTGGAATTTGGTCTCTTCCCATAATGGCTGTGTTTTTATTAAGCTGTGAGCCTGCTCTCCTGTTGCAGATAGAAAATAGGAAAATTGTAAGGAGGTTTAAGAGTCGCTGTTCTTGGGCAGGTTTCCTAATATAAATAGTAAATTGAACATTTTCTTACAGGGAATAAATATCTTGGAACTGCTGGATAATCATCCTAAACTTTCTAAAAGCCTAGTAAATTAATTAACCATGATGTTATGTACTTTGGGATTTGGAAAGCTGTGCTAATTTTAGGGGTTTTTTTCTGTTCTTGTAGCTTAGATATCAGCACGGGCTGAGTACTCCAGATCTAAGGCAAACTCTTCCTAACCTGAAAAACTTCATGGAGCTTGGGCTAATGGTTAGATGGTAAGTATTTATTTTTTGTAATTTAAAAGAAAGAAGTGGATGCTACAAAAAAATTGAAGATAAGGATTTGTCACAAACAAGCATCTCCTCTTTACAAGCTGAGCATGCTTGGTGAGACTGTGACCTTCCCAAAATACAGACCATGTAACTGTCCACAACATTCTACCGTTTTCTTAAGCTCTTAAGTTCTTCCATATGATGGGCCCACAACCCTTCTCAGAGGTTGATGTAGCAGGGGAATCCTATTAGGAAAAAAAAATGTTCTTCACTAGAGGGAGGTGAATTAATTGTTGTCTTAAGACTGTATTTAATGTTTGGTAGCAGGTGCACCTTCTGTATCAAACTGCTTTAGTAGAACGGGTCATAGCCCAGGCAGTCTCTGACTGTGTAATTCAAGTGAGCTGCATGGGAATCTGAATGATGATCAACACAACTTCTCTGTAGTATAATTGCTGCTAATGAAAATAGCTGTTGCATGTTGAGCATTGTTGCTAAATGAGAAGCTACATTAACTGAAGGTTATAGTGTCTTCCAGGGAAATGCCATGTGCTTCTGCTCTGATTCACTCTGGAGGATTCAGACTCATCTTCCACTGTCTGCAGAATCAAATCGGACAGGTTTCTATGTTTTAAGGCTAAAGTTAGTTTAGGTTTATCTTGCAGCAGCTGTTTGAGCAGGAGGCTTAACCAGTTTTCCTTAAACTGAGGTGAACTTTACTAAATGTGGAAGCACAGTTTACTACCCAGTGTATTTCAACAGGTGATAAATGGTTTGTATTCACATGGTTTTAATTTATGCTCTTTGAATTGTGTGCACTCATGCAGTCTCTTGCTTTAAGCAATTATTTCGTCCTGCATTCTCATCTTATCATAGAATCATAGAATGGTTTTGTTTTTCTGCCCTGTTAACTCTCATAAGCAAACCAGTTTCTTCTCTCTACTGTTTTCTCTTTTTAAAATTGATTTTGATATTAAAAGGTACTTGTGTGAATTCTACTATAACAGGTCACAGGGAATCATAGAATGGTTTGGGCTGGAAAACACCTTAAAGATCATCCAGTTCCAACTCCCTGCCATGGGCAGGTACACCTCCCACTAGATCAGGTTGCTCCAAGCTTGTCCAACCCACCCTTGAACACATCTGGGGTTTGGGCAGCCACAGCTTCTCTGAGCAACCTGTGCCAGGGCCTCACCATCCCCACAGGGAAGGATTTCTTCCCAATATTCCATCTAACCCTGCCCTCTGGCAGTGGGAAGCCATTCCCTCTTGTCCTGTCACTCCAGGCCCTTGTCCAAAGTCCCTTTTCAGCTCACTTGGAGCCTCTTTAGGCACTGGCAAGGGCTTTAAGGTATCCCTGGAGCCTTCTGTTCTCCAGCCTGTTCTGCAGGCTGACTACCCCCACCTCCAGGTTGCTGGTTGGAGTCTTGGCTAAGGAAAACAAATATAGGAGTAGAAGAAGCTTCCTCTTTGAGCAATACTGTAAAAAGTGTTGCTTGATGGAAATTCAGCTCAGCCAACACAGGAAGTAGTAAACAGATCCTGAGAAAAGGAAGCTCAGCCCCTTGTGCAGTGTTATTCTGTAAGTAATTTCAGGTACAGCTGAAAAGATTCTCCCTGCTTTTCTTTTTTCCTTTAGCAAGATGCATAAAGAAAAGCTTTCTTCATTGGGAAAATATCACTGTGAGTTTTCGTGTGATATCCATCACAGTAGTATAAAAATCCTCAGATGATCTGTGGTCCCCTCAGCAAATCTGAAAGTGAAAGGCCAGCCTATGACTTCTGTAGTACTTCTCTCTGCTCATCGGTAGAGTGGAAGGGGTGCAGGTCACAGTCCTGCAGTCTTGAATAAGCAGAAGTGGGTTGACACGGAAACATGTGAAGTGGGAATAATTTTCACAGTGTGGAAATTACCTGTTCTTCCCTTCTTGCATGTGCTGGCTCTGAAGAACTGATCTGGAAACTTTAGTTATGCCTTGGAGGTTTTGCCACTATACAATCCTGTTGTTGTTTTCTATAGGTGATGCACAATCATTAACAAAACAAAGCACTTTTTTTTGGCTGGATAATATTTCCATGCAGGAATATTAAGCATGGTTCTTTGGGAATGTCACAATCCCTTCTTCCCCCCGTGGATGTCTATGCTTCATTTCCTTCTAACCTCCAGAACTTGGATGCGCAGTTGGTCATTTAGTTGTTAATTTTTTTTACTGATGATTCCAAACAATGCTTCTTAGTGCTTCCTAATAATATAAATGGAAATGAGGCTTTACAGGGAGTCTAGCTTGAGGGGAAAACTGGCTAGATTACATAATTGGGCAGAATACAGATGTGCACTGTCTTGTGGATAATACCTGATTACGTACATTGAAACAAGCAGAAAAATCACTAGCTGTTAAAATGAAGACCTGAAGGAATTTTTTGTTTCCAGGTTACTGTGAGTCACCTGATACCCTCTGACACAAACTGTAGTCAGTAAAATATTTCCAAGTTATTCTTTGTTTGAAGGATAAGAGCACTGAGACAAGAGGTTTTCTTAGCCACATACTCACTTGCACTGCCTGGTTTGTTTGGTCCTGTTGCTGGTCTTCATTTTGCTTTCTGAGCACTGTAGCTGGGTTTTTCTGAATTTCACCACCATAATCTTTACCATTTTAGATTAAAAACAACCCCAAAAACTCCTCCATGGCTTTTGTAGAAGAGCTCACCTATTTCATACATCTATCAGAGCAAATTTGGCTTTAAAATCTCTGCTTCAGTCTTCTGTGAGTTCCCCTGTTTTGCCTGGAGCTCTGGGCTAGCCTTTGGCCCTTTGGAAGGTCTGCAGAGTCCAGTGTCTGTGCATCAAGGTTTAGTGGCTGGTTCCCTCTGCCTGGTGAGATTTGTGTTGTTTTGGTTTCTCTTACACTACACTGAAAGGATTAAGAAATGTTTTCACATCCCAACTTGTGTGATTTATTGCAACAAGCTTGCAGGTCTACAAACTCTACTTTCATCTTCATATTTCTCCTGGTACCAATATCCTTCTGTGTTTACTTTTCTTCCCCCTTGCCCCTACTGCAAAATATTATTTGTGCTGTATGCAGACAAAATCAAGACAGATCTGTTGGTTCCCTCACACACTGTTAGAGGCTGCAGAGCTGCAAAAACTGACTTTCCTGATAATAAATCTGGATGTTGACTCTTAAGGTGAAAGATGATGAGACAAAGCTGTTGTTGATTTAAACTGTCTCCATTGTGGTCCCCTGAAGCTTTCCTGTTTCCTTTTGGGAATAATTCTGTCTGTTTCCAGTTTTTTAGTCCTGGAGTTTCACTGGCTTTCAGAAAAGTAGCTCAGTTTTTTAGGTTGGCTTTTGTGGATGCAAAAGGCCCTATGCAGATTTTCTCTTAAATTATTCTTCTTGTGAGCAGGCCATTTGTTCCAGCATTTGAGACTGAACCATAGAAAGGTTTGGATTGGAAGGGACCTTAAAGGTCATGTTGTTCCACTCCCCTGCCATGGGCAGGGACACCTTCCACTAGACCAGGTTGCTCCAAGCCCTGTCCAACCTGGCCTAGAACACTTCCAGGGATGGAGCAGCCACAGCTTCTTTCGGCAACCTGTGCCAGGGCCTCACCACCCTCACAGGGAAGAATTTCTTCCTAATCTCTAATCTTAATCTCCCCTCTTTTGGTTTAAAACCATTCCCCCTTGTCCTGTCCCTCTCTGCCTGTTTAAAAAGTTGCTCTCCCTGTTTCTCATAAGTCCCCTTCAAATCCCCACTTCCGTGTAGCCTGTACATTTTAATATAGTTTTATTTCTTTTTGCATGTTCAGATTTACCTTTCACAAGTTTAGGCTCTTTAGATCATGGTTGCATTAAATTAAGAGACTGACTCTTTTTCTCTCCTATTCTTCAGCTTATTTTGTTTTCGCTCTGTAACTTATGAGGGACAGTATTTGTGATTAACAGAAAGTAAAGAACATGCTGCAAATCCAAGCAGTCCAGCAAGGAGATGCTTCCCTAGTGAACAGACAGTAGACATCTAATACTGGCAAATACAAGATACTCCTTTGGAGGGGCTTGTCTTAGGCAGAGAGATACCCTTTTGAGCTGCATTTAAAGGCTTTCCTGAAAAATACTTGAGTGCCAAGGCTTGAATTTGTGTTTTGAGGGTATGTCTTGATTTATATACTGCTAGAATCAAGAGGAGCCCAAAGCTTCTTACTTATGAAAACTCTGGTGGCTTAATTAATGAAGATTTCATTTTTAAAAAACGTTGCAGAATTTCTTAGCTGCCAAAAGATGCAATTTCATCTTAACTTCATATTGACAGCCTTCCTGTTGCTATTGTACATTATTTAACCAGTAATCTCTAAGAAGGTGAGAAACTATTATTGCTTTTTAGCACAGTTGACATGATATTGGCCCTGAGCTGCTCATGGAGCTTCAAGCATTTCAGATGGCTATAAACCAACTAAAACACCTTCATTTAGTGTTCTTTCTGCCATGAGGTCATAGTGTGCAACAAAAAAAGATCAAATGGTGTTTAAGTTTTTGCAGTTTTTTAAAGCATTTTCATAACAAAGAGTGTAGCTGTGGATTTTGGCTTTTGGCCAGGCAATCACAGTTTAGTATTTTGTCCAGCTGTGTTCCAGTAATGTTCCTCAGAGGAAACATTTTGTGGGGAGGAAAAGATACATATTTGAGCCTGTGAATTGTATTTTGTCCCTCGTATTGCTTTACAGTTTCTCTGAGTCACTTGCAGACAGATTAAATAATCACAGGTGAATCTGACTGAAGAAACTTTTTATCAAAACTGCAACCAGAATTTGTTCACTAAGAAAATAATTTCAGAAATGTTTATGTCTTCCTTCAGTCACTTTATCTCTCCTGTTTACAGTGGGGAGTCTGTCTTCTGCCTTAGGGCTAAGAATGCTCACTATTCTTAGCTGACTATTTATTAACTAGTGAAAACTAATATTTTGGGAGAAAATAGCTACTTTGTCATTTTGCTGCCAGAAAAACTTTGAGCTGAAGTCAGACTGTTAGAATTGGCTTTTGAGATTTGGATGCAATCGAAATATTGAAATTGGTGATGATGTTATTCTCTTATCTATAATGTCCAATAAACCTGAGGCTTCTCTCTTTTTTTTTTAATTTAAAAATCCTGCTTTCTGTCAGGAACTGTTCATACTCGTGCATGACTAGTTCTAGTGTCATCCAGCCTGATGACTAAAAGTCATTAGGACCTGATGACAGTTAATCAAACCAGTTTTTATACTCCACAAGTCACAGGCCATTCTTTTTGGACAGGTGTCCACACCTGTTTGCTGTCTCAGGAGACCAACCAAGGGATTGTTGCTGGAAGCTAAATCAGCCCAACGCAAATAATTCAGCTCAAGGCTGTGCCTTAGAGTAAAGGCCTGTGCTCCTGCAAGCCAAATTCTTCTCACTGCGGACAGTACTTGACAGTCTCTAACGTTTCTGAGTAACTGGATGATAGTTTTCTAACATTACTTTCTTTTTTATATACTTTTATATATTTTTTTATTAATTTCATGAGCTGTGAAGCTCAAAGGACAAGGGGCAATGTTTTTAAACTGACAGCGGGTGGGTTTAGATTAGAAATTAGGAAGCAATACTTCCCTGTGAGGGTGGGGATGCCCTGGCACAGGCTGCCCAGAGAAGCTGTGGCTGTCCCATCCCTAGAAGTGTTCAAGGCCAGGTTGGATGGGGCTTTGGAGCAACCTGGTCTAGTGGAAGGTGTCCCTGCCCATGGCAGGGGGATTGGAACTAGAGGGGTTTTGAAAGTTGCTTTCAACCCAGACCCTTTTGGGATTCTATTCTGGGATTCTTTCTCTGGACTTTGCCTTGATGTGAATGCTGTGAATTCTTGTAACAGTACAGCCTCAAGGAAAACACAAATGGCATAGACACCCTCCATCAGTTCCTTGTTTTCATAGGGATTAATAGCAACCTTGTATTTCTGAGCTCTGTGCCTCTCTCTAAATATTACTTTTGAACTAAAACCTCAATATGACTTCCATTCTCACCTGGAGGGAAGTGATGGCACAGGAGAAGATGTAACAGTTTAACCCACTATACCCAGAGCCATTATGGGCTTGCTTTACTTGCCTGCAAGACTATGACCATTGCTCTAATTAAAAGTCTTTGGAGAGATATTTATCTTCTCATGTTTGCCTTGTAGACACTTGTCACTCAGCCTGAGCTTGTTGCCTAGGTTGCCCTCTGTGATCAAGAAGAGGCATCCAGGAAAGATGACTTTCCCACTGATCATAACTGGCTCTCAATAGGGGATTACAACCCTTCTCTCATTTTCCTTCTCCAGTGACTGTGGAAGGAGCCTAGGCAATTAACTCTTGAATGGCTGATCTCCAAAGTCATTAATACATATTTACTTCTATCTAGATGTCTTAGGTAATATTTGATAAGCAGATAGACCATACTATTGACTTCATTCCTCCGTTCTCAGATTTGGGCTGTTACCCCTGTATTTATTCCTGACAGAAGCTCAACCCATCCTATTCATATTTATTGGTAACAAAGGACAGTTTCTGAACTCTGCCCCCCTATTTCTCCAGCAGCTTAAAACCCGGTTTTAAAGTTTTAAGGTCTGTTTCACTGCATGTCATTCAAGGAACCTGACTGCAAGTGCTTTTTATTCTAATACATTAGTTTGAATACTTGCACAGTAAATGGGGATAATTCCTTCTTTACTGCCCTATGGGGCAGCCCTTATGTACTCTGCTAACTGAGAAGTTATTTTGTAGATGAGAGAGATTAACAACTTACTGCTGCTACATTTAGATCACTTGGAAAGATCATTCTGCCAGTTCAATTTAGTAAGGAAGGGAAGACTTTTTGGCTTCTGGACTAAAGAGGTATTGTTCAGGCATACCTAACATGTTAGCTTGCGTAGCCTTGTTGTAACAACCTTTTAAATAACTCTCCTGGTCCTGCAAACGAATTAATTTCTCACCCATTTTCCTGTAAGGTCTAGTTTTACAAAGGAATTTAGGAATGTTTCTTTTGAGGAGGAATTCAAACTTACACGCCCACTGCAACAATTTTTAAAGCTGTTTTTCTTGCGCTAATTAGATACCTCAGTTTTCTTGCTGGTTTACTCGGACACTTACATTTCTTCTGCTTCATAGAAGAGTTGCTGCTTGCCTAAATTGAGCTGATCAACACTTGCTGAAGAATCACAGAATATCCTGAATTGAAGGGACACACAGGGATCATCAAGTCCAACTCCTGGCCCTCACAGGACACCCCAGCCATTCCACCCTGTGCCTGAGAGCACTCAAGGAGCACAGAGCTCAAGGAGTGTCCGAACACTCCTTGAGGTCTGTCAGCCTTGTGGTTGTGACTGCTGCCCTTAGGAGCAGCGGTCAGTGCCTGACCACACTCTGGGGGAGGAACCTTTTCCTGATAAACAACCTACATCTCCCCTGACACAGCTCCAGCCATTCCCTTGGGTCCTGTTCCTGGTCATAGAGAGCAGAGATCAGAGCTTCTGCTCCACTGCCCCTTGGGTGGAAGCTGCACACCGTGGGGAGATCCTCAACCTTCTCCAGGCTGAACAAGCCAAGTGACTTCAGCTATTCTGCAGGTAACTTGGGGTTTGGCAATTAGGCAGTCCTATGCCATACTGAAGTCTCTGTCCTTTGAAGAGTCCAATCTAAGATAAATTAACTTGAGCAAGTTTGAGACACAGCACAGCAGGTAAGAGGTATTACTCACTCAAGACAGCAAAGAGACTGCCTTGGGTTTGTTCTCTCCTAGAATTACCTGGGTTTTGCAAAACAGTGTGCCTCTGCAACTTCAGGAGCTGGGATTAAACCTAGGCCTGCTTTCTGCTCTTCTTTCCCTCCATGTCCTCCTCATCTGAGATGGCACTTATTCTTGTGAGGTCTTGCATCTTGTGCTGCAAAGTGATGTATTCAACAGGAGGGTCTACTCCATACCCATCTATAGGCTGGCGTTCAGGCCACTGTGTTTGTAATTTGTCTGGTCCCAATTCTGACTGCTTATGTTCCAGGCAAGAGTTTTTATCACTCAAATATTGTGTGAAGAGTAGATAGTCTTGTCACTATTTTGACAAACACACATCTGTACTTAAATCTACAAGGTACAGCTTGAAATTCTTCCTGAATTAGATTTTAGTCTCCTAAATACCTATTTTAACCTGTGGATGATTGAATAAAATCCAGAGAAGTGGCAGAACTTCCTATAAACCTTCTAGTCATTCTGCCTGGAAGGGGAGATGGGAAGCCCTCACTGCTGTACAGGGTGTTACAGATCTGGTGCTTTGACGTCAAATTCTTCTTTTATTTTGCAAGGGATACAAGTGTCCTGTACCATAACTTCTGTAGCTGTCATAGAGACTGTTCCTGCTGTTGCTGTGGAAGTCTCTTGGTGAACCTGAACACAAACTGTTGGCAGAACAACTGACATGATACATCTCTGTATCTGGAATCCATTGCACATGAGGAAAAAAAGTTATCTTTCCAGTAAATCTTGTATTATACTTAGTCTTGGGGGGTTTTGCTGATTTTTTTGGTTGGTTGGTTTGGTTGGTGAGTGTTCTTTAATTTTTTTTTAAATTTTAAAAAAATTATTATTTCAAATGTGGGGATTGTTTCTCTGGATTGCAGCCCCTCTTGGTTCCAATTCAGCAGGAATATGTTTCCATTGCCTGACATGTTGATAGAAACCAAGTGGAATTGTTTTTATCATTACTGTTGCAGGGGGTATAGCACTGACAGTTTTTGGGAATGGCCCATTTCTTTTGGAAAATGATGGCAATCATAGAATCATTAAGGTTGGACAAGACTTCTAAGATCATTGAGACCAACCATTCCCCCAGGCCAAGGCCACCACTGACCTGTGTCCCTAAGTGCCACATCCACACATCTACAATAAGTGGCCCTTGAGTTTGAAAAGAAGCTCCTGTGGGAATGGTGTCCACCCCATCTTGTTGCATACTCACTCACTCTTTTAAATGCTAATAGGCAGCTGATTTTTCAGATAGGTCCAGACTTAAAAACAGCTCATTCTAGAGCTGCAAAATGCTCGAAACTCTCTTGCCTGGAGGCTCCTTTCCTCCAGGCTTGAATCAGGCTTAGGCTGCTCTTAGCAGAAAGAGTAGTCCTAGCCTGTGCTTTGGGCCCAGTTTTGTAAAGAAGAGGGGAGAAGGAAGTCCAGTTCTGTTGCACAGAGCCACTGCTTGTCCTTCTTTCTATGGCTCAAGGTGAGACATGCATCTTGCCACATTTCTTTGGCAAGACGTGCAAATCACCTTGTTATACGCTGTCCTGCCCAAATAGGAGAGAGATATTCAGTTCTGCAACATGGGTCTATCTGGAATGGGAAAGGCCGCAAAACCTTAGATCTCTTGCACTGAAAAGCACCAGCTGCTTCTTTGCAAATATATAATTATTTATATATATATATATAATAAAATTATATATATAATATGTAATAAAAACTATAATTTGAGTAGTGACCTGTAGTACTTAGCTATCACTTGTCCTGAGCAATTAGTTCACATAAAAATGGGATGATGTGTCCTTTGACCCAGTGATGTGTCTAGAAAATCTGTCTTTGTGAATATTTGCACATCTTGGAATTTGGGTAAATTCCTAGAACTCGTCATTTAACTATAAGATAAACAGAATCTCATCAAATAATTAATACAGAGTATTCATTTATTTTCTGAATGAAGGCAGAAAACACTGGACTGAGGGAAGGGAGGGCAAAACAGACCATCCCTAATATATCTGCAGTGCAAATTGCCTGAGTAAAGTTCACAAGTGTCCTGCCACAGATTCTTGTGTTTGTCATATTACTTCAAACTGAATATCAGTGGTTGATGGTGTAGGGATTGGTTGAAAGACAAAGCTGTTAAGGCTTTGCGGAGTTTGCATTCAAAAGGTCTGAAACAGCTGTTGAAATCTAAGAAGAAAGTTGATGTTTTTGCTGCTGTCTTCATGTGTGGCCCTTACCTCTCTACTTCACTGTCTGCAAATGTGTATTCTGAAAAACAGCTTCTCCTTAAGGTGATTTGAGGGTTTTGTGGAAGAGACAGGAGCCCTACAGAGGCATTTAGGGGCAACCTGGGAGGAGGTAATATGGGAAAGGAAATTCAACAGCAGTGGTACTACTCACTGCCCTCCCATAGGGACACTTATTCTTCACAGAGGGACCTGCTGCAATCTACTTTATTCTATTTACAAAGGGGAGAAAAACAAGAAAAGTAATGTGGAAAAGGATCTGCGCTAGGGACTACTCATAACTGCTGTTTCAAGATTTTCCCCTGCTGGACAGATCCCAAAATGTATCAGGCCTTGAGCAGAAGGAGTTTCTTTTAAATGGAGTTCGTGAAGGAGTTTCATACTGACAGTGATTGAACCTTAGAGTTGTATATTCAGCAGATCAATAATAGCTGGTTTTTAACTTTTTTCTTTAATTTGGAAGGACAGTGAACCGGCTGCTTATGTTAATGTACAGCATACTATTTGCATATAGGGTGGTGATTATATTTGGATAAGTATTGAGCTGATGAAGGAAAATTCTCGTAACACACCCAAGATGACGTAAAGTGGATTTTCCAAATTATAGAGCTTGAGACAGTGAAAGTGGCTTGTGGAACTGTATTAAACAGTAAAGTCAGACTTGTAAATTAGGCCTGAGTAGTTCATGTTCCTCAAGAAACAGAGGTTGACATTTGTCCAAAAAGTTTTGGAATGACTGGCACAGAAAAGCAGAAGATCTAGCAAGAATAACCCTCTGCAAATAGTGAAGTTGGTGTGGTTTTTCTCCTTTGTGCAGCTGTCAGGGAAGTCCATTGTTGGGTTCTTTGCTTGTAGAGGATTCAGCCATTATTACTCACTATTGAAGAGTTTATGATGACCCAGTACAGGCCATAATACATAAATATATGGTCAACAATAATATTTCATAAAATGCAGCTTGGTCCTATAAAATGGTGCTATCAGTATGAATTACCATAATGTGATGGTTTCTTGGGTGATTGACTCACCAAACCATAGAGCTGTGTAAGTGTTCCTACACGACCTCACTGGTTTTCAGTACAGGTGTCCTCTGGGGTGTCTTCTGTGGTTCATACGGCACTAAACACGTTTGGGGTTTTAGATACAAGTTGTTGGCCAAATGGAGCCCGGAGTTGTGATAAAATAATTGCTTCAGCCTTTGATTAAGCATCTGTATTGCTCATGAGCATGCCTGATGGGTGTGATCTATTCTCTCCTTCTGTTAATAGCGATCGACACCATACATCCAGTGCAATTCCCGTTCCAAAGAGACAGAGCTCTAGCTTCGGCAGATTGGATGTTGGCTTTTCCAGTGGGCTTCCTTCTCCAGATAAAGGACTCCGAAAACGAGCCAGCACAGGAAACGAGAGACTACAGTACAAAACTCTTCCTCCTAGTTATGACTCTGCTTTAACACAGCCTGTTGCTGTCACAGTCCTTGTTGGAGAGCTGGATAAAAAACCTGGACCCATATGTTCTTCCTTGGACACCTCTATGGATTCCTCCAAAAGAAATACCAAGAAAGGCCAGGACTTGTGCAGTAGTTTAAATGGAGAAAATGGGAGCCTAAACAATACCCAAGACGGGCAGGAATCTTTCCTACGTTCTAGTGCAATAAATGGGGCATTTCTGCCTGGTGAGTGCTCTGGCACCATGAGCAACGAGCAGCCCTGTGAGTTTCAGCCTGCACTCAACCCCGTCCTTTGCTGCACTGTGGAGCAGGCAGAGGAGATCATGGGTATGGAAGCGACGGGGCTCAGTGCAGGAGATCAGCTGGAAGACTTTAACTCCATCCCGGTGGAGCATGCTGTAGCAGTGGAGTGTGATGAACAAGTCCTAGGGGAGTTTGAGGAGTTCTCTCGAAGGATCTATGCACTGAATGAGAACATGTCCAGCTTCCGCAGACCTCGTAAAAGTTCGGACAAGTGAGCTTGGACAGGGATTTGATAGCAGACATTGAGATGAAATCAGTGATCTGGAACAGAAATAAAATTGCACTTATTCTTTATATTAATTATAAAAATAAAAAAGCTAAGGCTATTCCTATGGTGTTAGATAAATGGACTTGAGCACAGTAACACAGGATTATGGTGTACTCACAGCCCAGGTAAATTTTCATTCTGCTTCAAGTCCTTTTATGTCTGGTATTTATAATCTTTTGGATGTTTTGTGGTTTTTTTTTTCCTTTGGCGTTGGAATCCGTTTATGAAGGCTTTCTTGAAAACAACTTCTAGTGCTGATCAGCCCCTTCTATGAATATTTGTTAAGTTCTTAATTATTATTTAGAGTTGAATTTATTTTAATCTTTTCAGAAGAAAAAAGATTTAAAATACTCTTATGATAAGATTTCTTTACATTCTCCTGTGTACTCCTGTGTTTGCTTGAGCAATGTAGTCAGTATTAGAGAAATACCATGAATTTGTTACAATTGGACAACTTTTTTTTTGTTTGTTTTGGCTGTGCTCTGTAGCCTTTGAAGTTCTAGTTTGCACTGAAGAGGCTTCAGTTGGTGGTGTGAACTTGCCAGAGAATGAGCACCTGTGTGATCTCTGCAGTTTCCTTGCACCTGGTTAATCAGAAATGACGTTTGGGGGTTTTTCCACTCCTCCTTTCCTCCATACTTGCTCTTCCTACCAGTGGAAACCTTGAGGAGTAAATCACCTCTAAGGTTCTGTATAATAATCTCAGCCTGACTATTCCCCACTTAGGTTCAGCACAGATCTCATTAGTAGAGACTTAATGAACCCAGTACCAATGTGGGGTTCAGCTGCTGCCCTCCAAGGTGTGCAGTGGGGATGGTGTGTCCTGAGACATTTCAGACATCTTCCAAAAAACCCAGACTGGAAATGAAGCATTTTGGAATTAGGTGAATGTGTGGAATTGCTCTGCCCTCTGTAAAAAGAAGGCACTTAACATTATTCATCTGAATTAATATTTTTTTTAAACCATCTATACTTTGAGGGAAGACATTTCCAGTGGTTTGCTGGAGGTGCAGTTTGCTGTTGGGTAGGTTACCACTGCCACGCGTGTTCAGCTGCACTAATGGAAAAGCAATTTGCAGCCTGCTTTGTGATTCCTGGTATGTTTCAGTTTGGATTTCATTGCTCTCGCTTTCTATATTGTATACCCAAGAATCTGGGCTCAGTTGTGAGCTCTGAAATATAAAAATATATAGCAGAATAAAAATATTTCATCATGCCTGGCTTTTTTTTCCTTTCCCTCGTTTATTTTTCGTTTATTTTCTTTTGAACCCACAACCTGGTCTTTTCCTAACTTCACTGTAAGGCTAGCTGAAATAAACTTTTTTAAAATGTGGCTATGTATAACCTCAGCTTTCTGTTGTCAAAACAAGATGTGTTTGTAAGAACCAGTATACATAATAGCGTTGTTCTAGGATATGCATTTTTCCAGGTAACGCCTTAATGATAGTATTAAAACTATATTCACATTTCTTCTGTTAGCTTTTAATGGTCGTGTCTGTAGTTGAGGGGTTGGATCGAGCCTCTCTGCAGCAATCTGTTGGCTTTGGTCTGTCCCAGGATGATGCGGTAGATGAGAGCACTCGGAGACCTTGATTTTGAAACACTGAACATGATTTCAGGTGCAAAGTTGGACACATCCATGAGTATCTTCTCCCCAGAATTAGCTCCTCTGTTCCAACCTCATGAAAACTTCCCCAAAGGAAGTGCTGCAGCAGCTTCAGCCAACATCTTTGGGAAGGAATAGGTAGGAAGCTCTTGCTGTGCTTTGGCCTAGAGAGGGAGAAATAAACACCTGAAAGCACAGCACTTAGTAGTGATGAGCATTAAGATATTCTGTCCTGGGCCCTGTACCATCTTCTGATACCAGTATAATTTCAGGTGAAATTTAGTAACTAGGTCAGTTTTGCACCCTGTGGGATGGGATCTGGTAAGCTTAAGGCAGCAGAGACCTGTTTGTACACACATTTGTGTTCCTGTGGAACAGAAAGGCATTAGCTTGTGTGTGATGGTGACTTTTCAAAGCAACCTAAAGAGTAGTTGTGAAGTCACTGTGTTTCATAGGTGAACATGGAGCATCTCAGCGCTATTAAGCAACATGTGAAATAAGGTTTGTACAGCATCAGTGGGACTTGATTTTTTTCATTAGTTGTTTATTTCTCAGGTTGTACAAACCAAATGAAGTCTAGTTCTCCTCCCCAATGCTGTATTGCTGTTCCTGTTTAAGCCCTGTAATTGTTAATGTGTCAAACACCACGGTTGATTTTTGCATCTGTTGCACAAAGCTGTTCAGAAGGGCTTTCTATGGATGTATCTGTAGTTAGCCTTAAATTATCCCCGTATTTCTCTTCTAGCACTTTCCGTGTAGCAGGTGGTGTGAGGTGGGACAGCATCACAGGGCTGATGAAGCCTTGACCATCTCCTTGTGTCTGTGAGGATGGGGGTTGTACAGACTGCAGCCATGTCATAGCTTTCTCCTTTTGGTGTTTATTTTTTTCACCCCTTGTAAATTACTTTGGAAATAGTGTCGTGAAAGAGAAACAAACAGTAGGTTTGAGGGTGAGATGATGAATCACAGAGTGCTTTCAATTTTCAGGAGCCTTTCAGTTCCTGCACAGCTGTGATGCTTAATGTGTGCAACTGTCTTCAAATGGAGAAAGCATTTCATTACAATCTTTCCCCCTCATTAGAAATCCTTAAGATTTTTGAGCATGTAAGTTTTGGAAGATCAGATCCCACTATATTTTTATAGCAAGCACAACAGCACTGGCTTAACCTTGCTTGACCAGGTATTTAAAATAAGCAAGACCAGAATATCCCATAGTAAATGACACATTAAAGCTATGTTGGCAATTGCAAGAAAGCTCATCTCTCTTTATAAAATAAAACTGATTCCTGTCTCTTAACTTGTGTCTTCTTTAATGGCTCCTTTGTGTTTGTTTTCATTACGAGCCTGGTTTCAACCACAGTGCCCTTCCCAGCCCTAAAACTCCTTGGCTTATGGTTCATCAAATCAATATTGCTCCAAATGTGAATGGTTGGGCAAGAGGATTTGCCTGAAGAACTGACTGCCTTGCTGGCTCTAAATCCTGTTTCAGGAGAGCTGGTACTGCAGTTCTTTTTCATGCTTCTTCCAAAAAGATGGCATGCAGCTAGAAAAATAGCTCCAGCCTGTGTTGGGGCTGGGATTAAGCTAGATTCGTAGACATTTATGGATAGTGGAAACACTGTGTTCCTTCATCAGGGAAGCATTGCTACTCGTCCAGCACCTGTGATCCCAGCTAATAATCAATGTATGTCTGCCCAAAACGCTGATGTGCACCTTGAACAAGAGTCTGCTGCACGAGTCTTGGCAGGAGTCTGTCCATGACTCGTGAGTCTCTGGTGGGAAGTGGTAAAGTGTTACGAGCTACAGGGACTCACTCTCTAGGCATCATCAGGACTTTTTTTCGGTTGTTTTTTTTTTCTCCCACCAAGTCTGTCCATCAGCAGAGAGTAAAAACTCAAGGCATCATCTGTATAGTCCAGGAGCTGAAGTGGGAAGATACAGGAGAGAAATTGTACTTTCCTGAAATATAGTTGCATGAAAATGAAGAGTAAGGAATGGAAAGAAAAAGATGGCGGTGCTGCTGGAAGAGTGGACTTAATCTAGATAAACCTTGGGCCCTTCTATTCCTCATTCTGTCACCCTTCAAATGGCCAGAGAGGGTATGTCTCCTTGCTTTCTGGATTTTGACCTTGTTCAGGTGGGAGTGTTTGCATGTGCTCTGTCTGCTCTGAAATGATCTGGTTTAGCTGGTATCTTGGCAGCCAGTCTCCAGTCTACAGGCAAGCTGTTCTTAATCCCAGATGGAAAAATACTTTCCAGGGGAAAAACCATTATCTGATAAAATCTTTTAATTGCTGGTTATTTTAATATCACTTTATTTTGTATATGGTACAATGCAACATTGGTTTACAATTTTTCATTTAAGAGTATGAAAGCTTTTTTGGCCTAAATAATTGTGAGATGTCAGCTCTGCTGCTGCTTAATTTAATTTAGTGGTGAATGTATTGCTTTGACTGGCTCAACATTTAATCTGCAGGACTCTTCAGTCTTGCTTTACTAGGTTACTTTTAACAGAATCATAGAATAGGCTTCTAAGGGACCTTCAACATCATCCAGTTCCACCTCCTGCTGTGGGCAGGACACCTTCCACTAGACCTGGTTGCTCAGAGCCCCATCCAGCCTGGTCTTGAACACTTCCAGGGATGGGGCAGCCCCAGCTTTCCTGGGCAATCTGTGCCAGGGCCCCACCACCCTCACAGGGAAGCATTTTTTCCCCAATATTCCATCTAACCTTAACCTCTGGCAGTGAGAAGCAATTCCCCCTGGTCCTGTCATTCCAGGCCTTCGTTCAAAGTCCCTCTCCAGCTCTTTTGAAGCCCCTTTAGGCACTGGCAGGGACTCTAAGGTCACCCTGGAACCTTCATCAGGCTGAAGAATACTATTTCTCTTGGTTTTTTTTTTTTTTAAGGCAGAGCTGCTCCAGCCCTCACAGCATCTTTTCGTGATGGTGCTTGAACTGTGAGCTGAGCCTGGACTTCCTGAGTCCATCTGGCAAGCTGCCTTATGTAGTGTATTTTTTATGTCTCTATTAAATAGAAGTTTGCAAATCAGGTTGTATGGTCTCATCTCAGGTGTTAACTGAAACCATGGATGAGAACTGATTGGCAACTCCTGAACTGCCGTAGAATACTGATGCTTATATAAACAGATGTACATAGAACACTCCTCCTGCCTCAAAATTTCATACAAAAAGTGTTTCTTTTTAAAATACAGCAATAAGGTAGTTCAGTCAATTAAGCTGCACAAAAAGCTGTAAACCTTGAACAGGCAGCATTGGTACAGGTAGAAAACCTGCCAGGCCAGCTGTCTCAGGGGGTTTTCTGATGCTGCTCGAGCACCAGCGTGCCACAGCCTTCCTAGAGAGTGTCCTGCAAAAGAACAGCTCCTCTAGGGGCCAAGGCAAACCTCCCTGGACAGCGAGGGATTCCAGCAAGTGTAGCAATTTCTCAGCTACAAGTGATTTCAGCTCTTGTGATTCAGCTCTTTGTGAAATACCCCGAAGCTAACACGGGGACAGAGAGACAGGGAGACCTGTATGGCAGTTCCACAGAGAAAGGTAGCTTTATTGTCCAGCAGTCTCTGTGAAGGGAAGGCCAGGCACAGGTTCTCCCCTCCTTTCAGGGCAGACCCGAGCTCTTTTTATGGGAAAGGCTGGGGGAGGGTAGAAACCAGTTAGCCAACTGGGTACAAGGTATCACCATAACGAAGCAAGGCATGCTGGGGGTGTCACCGTAACCAAAAGTGAGTTACTCAACTCAAGAGTCCTTATGGCCTCAGGCATCCCTTCTCCAGGGGAGCACAGAGGGCTGCTGGGCTAAGAGCTCACAGCCCTCCACATCCGTGGACAATAGGGTAGCCAAACAACTGCTTTTTGTTGTCACACTATGCATTATTGAGCAAAGTTACCATTATAAAAACAATCCCGAGCCAAGCCAGCCAGGACCCTCCACTTACTTCAGCATGAGAACATTTCCTGCTAGCTCAGGGGAAAAGGTTGTTAAAGGCACACTTGGAGGCAAAGGTAAAGAGTGCTGCCACAGGTTGTGGACCCGCGCTTGCCTTATATCAGTGTTCAAAGTCCAAGAAAGGTGATCTGTGAAAGGAGGGGTCCACCTGGTAGATGAGGAATACGAAAGCCAAAGGTGAGATGTTAAAATGAAATTAGGTAGATGGTAAAAATGTGCAGCAGGAACGTGGTTGAATGTGCTTAAACTTACCAGGGAATTAAGTGAGAAGATGCTGCAGTTTCAAGAGTTTTTAGCTGCCCAAGTCAATACTCTCGAACAGACATAAAATCACAGAATCATTAAGGTTGGAAGAGCTCTCTGTGATCAAGTCCAACCGTTTCTCCAGTATTGCCAAGGCCACCACTAACCCATGTCCCCAGATGCCACATCCACATGTCTGTTAAAACCCTCCAGGAATGGGGACTCCACCACTGCCTTGGGCAGCCTGTGCTGGGGCTGGACAACACTTGTGGTAAAAAAAATTTTCCTGATATCCAATTTAAACCTCCTTTGGCACATCTTGAGGCTGTTTTCTCTTGTCCTATCACTTGTTCCCTGGGAAAAGAGATCAACACCCACAAAGAACAAAGGGAGATGTGACAGACATCAGTAGGTGGAGAAGCCATACAGAATCCATAGGGAACTTGCCTTTCAAGGCCATCTGAAAAATATGTGACGTTATCAACCTCTTTCCAAAACAAATAATTTTTTTGTGGTTACAAATGTAACAGAGAAGCAGAAAATAGGGAATGTTTTTAGAGAATTCCAGGTAACTTTCAGCCTGCCAACAGGTATGGGGAATTGTAAGATAGATTTGGGTTGTGAGCAGTAAAACCTGCCTGCAGAGGCACACGGCAGCACAAAGGAACACATGGCAGCACAGAGAAGCTTGTCTCCACCAGACCCTGGGGGGAGGAGGTGTCCCTAGGAGAGGAGCCTGGCGGGAGCTGACGGACAGGTGAACAGCAAGTGATCACCCTATAGAAAAACATTTAGGAAGTGTGTTGCTGATGTAGCAACACGGGATAGGCCACGCCATATAAGGAAATACTGTGCCTTGGAAAAGTGTATGAAACCAGCTCATTCCTTTGCGATTCCCTGCTGGTCTGGGTCCGTGATTCAATCACCAACAAACAGGGGTTTAAAGAAGGTGTTCGCAGACTGCAAGAAACCACCATACAATTGCTTTTGTCCTCTTGCACAGGAACTGAAGGAGTCCTGCCTGAGCACACAATACAACCTGTGCTGGAGGAGGAACAGCCCATCAGCAAGGAAGAGTAGTGTTTCTGCTCTTCAGGTCAAGTATCTTGGAGCCAGCATAGTCCTGTGTTTCTAATCACCAGGAGAAGAGCATTTGTGCACTGCCCCAACTGCCCTTGCAGCCAGTGTGGCTTTACCTTTATTTGCCTCCAGAAAGGTGCTTTCTAATTCCATCACAGTGGCTGGAACGTCCATCTCACCACACACACTCCTCTGACACAATGCCTATCCCATGGCAATCACAGCCAGGTCACAAGGAGGAACTCAAAGCTCCTCTGTTAAGCTCAGCTTTAACACTCACCACTAGAACCTCATCTGTAGTGACCAGTGAAAAGAAAAAACAGTGTTGGCACCAGCATTTTGGTTTTGAGGTGAAGGAACAGGAATCTGATGCTGTGCAGGTGTTGCAATACAGTAGGGAACATCTCTGCCTTCTGCCAAGGACTGAGGACTTCTGCCCAGAGAAGCTGTGGATACTTCATCACTCAAGTGTTCAAGGCCAGAATGGACAGGGCTTGAAACAACCTGGTCTAGTGGAAGGTGTCCCTGCCCATGGCTGGGGGTAGAACTGGATGGTCTTTAAAGTCCCTTCCAATCTAAACCATACTGTGATTCCAATGTGCTTCTGGAGCAGAGTACAACCAGTAATTCCCATGGCAGAAGCTCTGACTCATCCAGGCCCAGAGATCTTTTAACACCAGGCATATCTGATTTCAGATCTCTCAAGGTCAGGTGTCAAGCTGTAGCCAGAAACACAGTGGCTCATGTACAGGAACCCTCAGTATCTTCCAGATGAGGCATCAAGACACAGGAGAACTTCCTAGAAAGCAATGTAGACAGTAGTGAACTTGGTTTATTGACACTCTTTTCAGCATTAGTTTCAACATCTGTGAAAGAAAGGAGAAAGTCTGTGAGATTACCCCAAAGCTATGTTATCAAAACCTCCAGCACATGCCCCATCTCACCTAAAGGAACTGTTCTCTCTCAGTCCCGTAAAGGGCACAAATGAACCCAAAAAACAGACCAACAGAAGGGTCCTCTGTCTTTCTGCTGTGCACTCACATGTCCAATTAAACCACTGAGGATGTTTTGGGTTGCAGTGAAATTTCACCATCATTACAAATTTGCAGGGAGAAGATTAATACAGGAAAATTATTTCCAAACCCAGGATCCACATTCTGAGCAGAGCTACCCAGGTCAGATGAAACTACAGAAGACAACCCCAAACTCTGTCAAGAATTTCAGACCAACAACCAAAACCCGACTCCTGAAAGAAAAACCAGAAAAGCAAGGACTGAAAATCTGCAGCAGAGCTCCACCAAGGAAGGACAATGAAGTCTGTGAACGTCCTCCTTTGGAGACACCCTGTAAGGAAAAGGAGATTTTTTCCCCCAAAAATGCCTTGCTTGTAGCATGTGCAGATCTCAGGTGAAAACAGACAATTGGCAATATAATTGGCAGTATTGGCAGCAATCAACTGGCCAGCTAGATAGTGCCTTCCTGAAAGGAGAAGTCCAAAGAGACTCACAAGCAGAACAGTCACTAAGAGATAGTGCTGGGATTCAGATCTGGGTTGGGATAGGGAACCCAATAATCCATCATGATGTCTCCACCTTGCCACCTTTTGTATGAAGCACAAAGAGAGAAACATCTCCCCAAGAGCAGGAGTTCCTCTGCCTGCCCTGTCCAAAAGGTGCAATCCCCACACCCATGTGCCTGGCAGAAGCACAATGGCTGGGTGTGGAGGGCTGTGAGCTCTTAGCCCAGCAGCCCTCTGTGCTCCCCTGGAGAAGGGATGCCTGAGGCCATAAGGACTCTTGAGTTGAGTAACTCACTTTGTGGTTACAGTGACACCCCCAGCATGCCTTGCTTCGTTATGGTGATACCTTGTACCCAGTTGGCTAACTGGTTTCTACCCTCCCCCAGCCTTTCCCATAAAAAGAGCTCGGGTCTGCCCTGAAAGGAAGGGAGAACGTGTCCCTGGCCTTCCCTTCACAGAGACTGCTGGACAATAAAGCTACCTTTCTCTGTGGAACTGCCATACAGGTCTCCCTGTCTCTCTGTCCCCGTGTTAGCTTCGGGGTATTTCACAAAGAGCTGAATCACAAGAGCTGAAATCACTTGTAGCTGAGAAATTGCTACACTTGCTGGAATCCCTCGCTGTCCAGGGAGGTTTGCCTTGGCCCCTAGAGGAGCTGTTCTTTTGCAGGACACTCTAGGAAGGCTGTGGCACGCTGGTGCTCGAGCAGCATCAGAAAACCCCCTGAGACAAAGCATGGAGGAGACTTGCTAAATTGGGGTAGGATTTGTCCTGGGTGAAATTCCAAGATGCTGTCAGCTTTGCTGGGGACTTAAAGGGCCAAAGAGGGAAGCTTTATACCTCCCTCATGTTAGACAGATATCAGGCACAGAAGTGCGTGGACTTGCTCTGTGCAGCAAAGCTTCCAGCCTTAATGAAAAGTGTTGCTGCCTTGAGCATAGTTTGTCAAGCTGGGGGGCAGTGGAGTAGAAGAACATTTTTCACCCCCTTTGGCTAAGCATCTTGAAACCTGTGCCTCAGCTGCGATTTTCAGCCTAAGATAAACAAGCAAAACAGACACCATTGACCCTTCCCTACCTGCCAAAACAACTGAGTCGCAAAACTTTTCATCATTTTCACTATAAGCCTGTCCAGCCCCAGAACAGGCTGCCCAGGGCAGTGGTGGAGTCCCCATCCCTGGAGAGATTTAACAGCTCTGTGGATATGGCATTTGGGGACAAGGTTTTGTGGTGGGTTTTGCAGTGCTGGGGGAATGGCTGAAGTCAATCATGTTTGTGATCTTTTCCGACCTAAATGATTCTGTGAACTGTCTTCTTCCCTGACAAAACCACTGTGAAGCAGGTGTGGCTTTTGTTTGACTTAATATCCCTCACTTTAATTTAGTGATAGTGTAGTTAGTGAAAGTAGAGCATATTAGAGGCTCTGGAATCCAAATCACACAGGCAGTTACTGGAACAGAGCAGAGGAGGAAGAGCATGAAGTCTCCAAGGGTAATTCTTAATTATTTGGCTAGGGTAAATGCTTCCAGCCTGAGCTGTTCCCAGTGATTGGAAGCTAGAAGGAGGAGTGGACAAAGGATGGAGATGACCAGCTCCTCATGTGGCTGAGTGTTTGCAAGGAAGAAAACAGGCTGCAAGTGCCCTGCAAACGCCATTCCTGACCTCGGTAATCCATGGGGGTGCATGGGTGTGGTCTGCCAGGTGACTGCATATGTGCATGTGCAAGGGAGAGGAAGTTCAACACTCTCTCAAAGCAAATAAAGGTCTGATCTTTTCCCCAGATTCACCATAAACAGGTTAGAGAACTATGGAGTAGAGATATGAATAAAGATTTATATTTATTTTATTTAAGTTTTTTTTAAGACTTCAGTTCCATGACCTTCAGTTGGAGGAACCAAACTTCACCTTCCTTTTCTCCAAGTATTTTCTCCATCCAGCTAATTATAACATGTTGTAGAGTCTCTGTGAGAAGAATTTAGGAGAAAACCTCAGGGAATGTGACATTAACTAGGGAGAACACCAAGAATAATAACATTAGCACCTACTGAATAGCAACTTCAACACAACCATTTATTTAGAGACGGTGTGTATTTGGACAACACACTCAGGCACTTGGTTGGACTTGATGATCCTTGTGGACCCCTTCCAGCTCAGGATATCCTATGGTTTGCATTGGATTCTTCTCATCTAGATTGAAAATATTTTAAAATCCAGCATGTGGCTTGTACCTGGGATTTCAGTTTCCACTGAGCATCCCCTTGGTAGGATACCTTTTCCTAACCCTGAATGATGGTGTTACCCCTCTGTGGATGTGAGCCTGTGCTGCCTGCACTGCATACCCCATGGATGCTGCTCTGTGGGTGCAGTGAGCAACGAGTGGCAGAAGAGAATCAACTCTCACCCCAGAGTGCTTAGGATGGAGCATTAGAAATTAATAGAGTTCCCCAGCTTTCCAGTCCAGCCTCCCTGCTTCTGTCTGAATCCAGGCTGATGCAGGGGTGTGGATGAAATCCCAGGCACAAACTGTCAGCAGCCCTTGAACAGGGGCAGCATTGTGGCCACATGCCTGGGAAGGAAGGTGTGTTATCCCTCTTGCCCCTGTGCACCTCTCCTCTGGCATCCCATGCTCTGGATTAATTCTTGTGAGCCTTTAGCACAAGGAGTGGGATCTTGTCTTCACCTGTGTCTGGGAGGATGGGAATTATGATTGTGCCTGGGACTTCAGGCTCCCAGAATGACACAAGTGGCTGTGATTTGGATGCATAGTAATAGAGGGATTTAGCCTCCCAACACATCTGACCACTCCAGAACTCTTTGGGCAGCCTCTAATGAAGCCTCCTCAGCCAAGGAAATCTTGTGCAAAGTAGGAAAGGTGCTGGGGAGAGGATGAGAGGGCTCATCTCCAAGGTGTAGTAAGTTTGTTCAGTCTTAGCTGTTATATTTGCACAGGGAAAAATATAAATCAAGGCTGTGCTGGTCTATATCTGGCCAATTTCACTCTGGAGTTCCTGACAGGTGACCCCAGGGTCCAGCTGCATTCTCTCAGTGCTTATTTTTGACATTGTAATCCAAATTGACGTTCAGCGCTTGAATATACAATAAGTTCATTACAGCTAAACCTTCCAGTTCAGGGATTTCCTGTTGGTAAGTCTTGGAAAAATCAGGATTCCCAGTGGTATCAGGCTGAAAACGTTTACAGATAAAATTCAAGTTAGCAAGTTATGCAAAAATGTTTTCGGAGCCAAAGTGGAATGGTATTTTCAGCCCACTGCAGTGGTGCCTTATCCCTCCTTGTCCTATCCTATCCCTTTCTGCCTGGGATTGGAGGTGGAGGCCCCTGCCCGGCATAGCTCCTGAACAGGGTTTTGGTGCTGCTCTCAAGGGGAGCCCATTAAATTGCAGCAGATGAATCCACAGTCCTATGGCTAAGCACATTTCTTGAGCGTGTTTTTGGAACATAAACTGTTTCATCTTGTTCCACTTTCTAAAGAGCAAGAGAAAAATCTGCACAGCATCTTACCCAATCACTGTGGAATCACCCTGATAAATGCCACAAGCATATAAGATTTGAGATATCCCAATTACCTCCAGGAGTGGGACATTATCTCCCAATCTTTCCATGTCTAAAGGTTGCAACACAGTGGGGTTACTACTTTAGCTCCTGACCTGCTGGTTAATAAGCTGTTATCATGAGGTGTGAATTTGGCCTGGGACTGGTCTGTGCCCATCTGGAACATGGACAGCAGCTCTTCTGCTTCCACCTTCTCCCCTTGATGGAGCTGATATTTTTAAAAACAGGTACAGCTCTCTTCATCCAATGGATCTCAGCTGGAATTTGAAGCTGGTTTTCTAATAAGATGAAGGTAAAACATTCATTGCTGTGTCCCAAAGGAGAAATGCGAAGTGGCTCTGTGTGGGGTTGAGGGGTGGGAGAGGAACCGAGAGGTTCCCCAGCACAAGTGATGCCAGAGTCAGAGGTACTGCTATAAAAAAAGAGATGCACCTCCTGCAAAACATTAACAAGATCGAAAGAGAACAGAAAAGGTCTCATTTCTACACATCCACCACCATGTGATGAGAAGAAATGCATGGCCACGCAGAAAGTGTGCAGTTGGGGTATTTTGAGAAAAAAATCGGAAGTGTAGGAGTAGGGAATATTAGAGGAGATGATCCAAGGAGACTGTTATCCCTGCTGGAGATCTCACACTGGAGAGTGTGAGAACAAAGACATGGAATCATAGAATGGTTTGGGTTGGAAGGGACTTTAAAGTTTATGTCATTCTACCCCCATGCCATAGGCAGGGACACCTTCCACTAGACCAGGTTGTTTCAAGCCCTGTCCAACCTGGCCTAGAACACTTCCAGGGATGGGGCAGCCACAGCTTCTGTGGGCAACCTGTGCCAGGGCCTCACCACCCTCAAAGGGAATAATTCCTGACATATATGATGATAGAATCAGAGTAAACAAGACTGGAAAGACTAGCTTTGAGGTTTGATCTGAGGTTTTTGTCAGGAGAGTTTCAGGTATCTCCAAAGGTGGAGATTCCCTAACCCAGATGCCTGTTCCACTGTTTGACCATCTTCATAGGGAAAAGGCTTCCTAATTGGATTTTCTTATCTTCTAACTTGGGTTGTTGACTCTTTTCCTATCACTGAGCATCTCCCATGAGAGCTTGTCCCTCTCTCTTCTCTACACCACTCCAGAGCTGCAGACAGTAATAAAGTCTGTCTTTGCCTGAGTCTCTCCCTGTGTGCCCTGAGCTCCAGTTCCAACCAGCTCGGTGGCTTCGCTGTGTTCTCTCACCATTTACCTGGTACTGAGGAGCCCAAACTGGTCCCAGTGCCCTGTTTGGCAAGCACCAAATGGAGAGAAGGAATTATTTCCCTGGTCCTACTGGCGCCACTCCTGCCACCACCACCCACAACATGGTTTGTCTTCATTGTCCCATGTTCTTTCCCCAAAAGCTGTTCTCCAGCCCAGCAGACTCCAGGCTGTAAACACCCTGAGAGATGTCCCATCCTGTCTCAGCAACTGAGGGTGGTCTACTCAGGCTCCTGAATTCCTTTCCAGCTCCATGTTTTTGTTCATCCAAGTCACATGTATCCATAATTATGGAAGAATTCAATAAAAAAAAATTGGGAAAAGGTTCCTGCTCTTTCCTCTCTCTGTGGTTTTTAAATTTTACACATCTTAAACCCAAGT
Source organism: Ifrita kowaldi (assembly GCA_013398055.1). NCBI lineage: Eukaryota > Metazoa > Chordata > Aves > Passeriformes > Cinclosomatidae > Ifrita > Ifrita kowaldi. The sequence continues at coordinate 55,246 of VZRS01014874.1, forward strand.
AACTTGCTAGTCACTGAAGTGTAGCATGCTGTATGGCTCCTGTGAGAACATGTGTTAAAAGTAGGATTATCACTTGGCAGGAGCAGCACAAGAACAAACCTGGTAACATCCTTCTACAGCATGGGACCTGCATGGAGTATCAGCCATGAGCTCTTCACCACCAGACCTGGAAAAAATTCCTTGCTGCATGCTCCTGCCTGCTGCTCTTGGTAGCTTTTTGTTGTGACAAATGACACAATTGCTTTTCCTACAGGCTCATGTTTTTGTGGCAGGAGTGTCTAAAATCAGCAGCTGAGCTGAGCCTCACTCCTCCAGGAGCTGCCTGGTCATCGAGAAGGGGATGAGCCTCTTCCTGGTGGCCACATGTGGACTTTCGCTAGGATTTAGAGAGCAGAGGCTGCTGTGGGGGTTCACAAGGAATGAATCCGTAGGTGAGAAAGTCCTGCAAAGTTTGATCTCTGAAAATGCCCTAAAGGAAGGGATAGAAACCTGCTCAACCTGAAGTCATAGACCTTGCCAGTTCGGACTGTTTCTGGTGACTCAGAATAGATCTAGGTCTTAAAATTTCACATTTCTAGGACTCATACACTCCCAAATGGTTCCTTCTCCCTTCCTCTGTGTCCTTCTTTCTTCTCTTCTCCAGCTAAGTGAGAGAAAGAGGCTGCCACTGCCAGGAGGGGAGCATGGGATTGCTGGTCCCCATGGCTTGGTGTGATGTCCAGCTGCTGTTACAGCTATCACTTTTGCTGGAGCACGGATGGATCAGAACCCTCTGTACTCATCTGAGGTGGGGCTGTGAAGGTTCCTCCTGGGTGGCACTTGCTGCCCAAGGAGCTGCTGCTCATCTCTGAGGAGAAGTTGAGCTGAACTGGGGGATCTGGTGTGCCAAAGGGTGGCAGTGATCTGAGTGCTGGGTTCCTCCCTCTCCTGCACATCTCAGCCTGGGTGGAAATCCAGCTGTTGAGGTTAGGTCCAACCTTCCAGGGTTTCTGGTTCTGGGGAGCATCCCTCCCACACAATCAGCACATTGCTTCCAGTGGCTGCCTTCCCTTTGGCTGTAGACATGAAAACATAAGGGTAAGTGTCTACCCCACGATGCTCCTTGGCAAAATACTTGGAGCACTTTGCAGGGAAGAACAGGATCAGACAAGCTTTATCTTTGTGTCCACCATACACTAACACCTTCGTGTCTCTGAGGACCACCTTCCAGGCAGTTTTGGGAATCCAGGACCTACTTTTCATCTGAGGGGTGCAGTTTGTGCACTTAGCAATAGCTTAGACCCTGATCCTGGCCAAGTGAGTGCTAAGGATGCTGGCTGATGACACACACTGCTCAGGTGACAGGCTGTGGGGAGAGGGATGGGTTAGAAACAGGAATTTGGTTCAGTTCCATCATGTTTCCAGTGAGTCTCAGTTTACAAATAGTTCAGATCAACCACGTGCTTCTTTCTTTGACACCTTTTTGAGGCTAAGGATGCTTTGGGGCTAATACTTTGAAACTTTCTTTTCCTGGCTGCCCCCATCTCCTTGCCTGCCAGGAAATTCCAGCACAAAAGTCAAAAAGGTGCCTGTCTGGATTAATGAGGAGCCAGCACTGAGTTTTTCCCAGGGCATGGCCTGGTTGGTACCGAGAAGTCTATAAACCATCATGGGTCCTGGGTGCTGAGCTGCTCTCAGGGCTGGTTCCCAAATGAGGCATGGGAGTGGGGCTTGTCCCCCATTCTCAGCAGCATGGGAGCAAGCTGGGAAGACAGATAGGAGTCGTGTTTGCGAAGGACAGTTTAACATCTGGAAATTATTAGCTGCCAAAGTCACCAAAGTCATGCAGAGTGATTCTCTGTCCTTGTGAGCCTCTCTCCTGAGAAGATGGGAGTTGCAACACCCACCTGGCAGGGTAGTGGCTGCATGGACAAACTCTAGGGCTTGGGGATGCGGATTTGTTCCAAGAGGTCTCTTCTAGCAGTGTTTGGGATGTTGAGCAACCAATCTACCTTTTGCCATGAGCTGTGTGAAATGAGTATCCCAGCAGTGATCTCCTAAGGTGGGGTGAGGATAAGAAGGCTGAAGGGAAAGGGCAGAGATGTTTGAAGTGCAGTTTAAATGATTGTTTTGAGCTCCAGTTATATTCAAGGAAGAGAAGTGAGCATAGGGTCCCATTCTTGGGTGCATCTTGGAATAGGATGTCTTGCTGTATAAGCTTTAGTTTTCCCTATCAGCAATAGAAACAGCTTGTGAGGAGCAGCACATGTGGGGAGCCATTCCTACAGAGCTGCATCCTTAGACAGACCTACATGTTACATTTTCCCTAGATTAGTTTTCCTTCTTTCTTCAGGATCACACTGTTACTTCACAACTCAGATGGCTCCTCCAAACTAGCCTCCAAATCCTGAGGCAGGCGATGCATGGTTAGAAATCAGGAGACAAAGTCTGATAGTTTTCAAGTGTTTTTCATCAGTGATGCCTTTGTTTTCTTATACTGAAGGATAGGAGAGCTAGAAACACTTGGAAATGCTTAGAATCATAGAACTGCAGAAGGGTTTGGGTTGGAAGGGATCTTAAAGCTCATCCAGTTCCAACATTCTGCCAGACCTGGTTGCTCCAAGCCCCATCCAACCTGGCCTGGAACACTTCCAGTGATGGGGCAGCCCCAGCTTCTCTGGGCAACCCGTGCCGGTGTCTTCACAGTTGTTCGGTTGTGCACATCAAACCTTCCTGCAAGTGCTGAAGTACAGGTGAGAAAGCTGGAAGACTCCTGGAAAGCCAGAGACTGAAGCATCCTGCACAAATTACAGGAGATGAGGTAATTTTGTTGGGTTGCGGGTTCTAATCCTTATGTTAATTGCACAATGGTTGGGTGAAATTCCTTACAACCATCCAAGTCCTCCCAGAAACTGGTCTGTTTGTTGCTGGTGGTGATGGGGAAAGAGAAGCCACATTGCTTTCCTCAAACCAGGCAGTGAAGCACGATCAGCTTCAGATTTTTTTGAAGCCAAACACGTCTGAAGGTTTTAGATCAGGGATTTACAGTCTGCAGCATGGCCCTCAATGGTAAAACATGGGAGATTTGCAATGACTTGCTGGAAATTTCCAGAAGTTTGTACAAGCACCTCCTGGTGCTTGAGTCCCTCTGAGGTCAGAACCTCAAGAAGAGGGAACTTCCTGAACAGAGAGGTCTGAGCTGAGCCACATCCACTCAACTAACCTAGGAGACACCATCCTCTAGTTCCTCTGCTTTTCTTCACACAGACATGTCTGAAGGAGTGCTCCTGGATGGGGCTCTGAGTAACCTGATTTAGTGGAAGGTGTCCCTGCCCATGTGTCTTGGTTTGAAAGAGAGGTGTCTGCCAAGGATGGTGGGAACCTCCCTTGGAATGGAAAATGTGACCCCTTTCTCTCCAAATTATGATAACTTTGAAATTACTGAGCTTTCAGGCAAAGAAATGGGAAAAGAAATAACAGTTCTTTACTAGAATATATATATAAAACAAGGCAAACAAAGAACACCACCGGCAGCAACAGCAAACAGAACCAGGCACCCAGTGCCAGCCTCTCTCGGCTGTCGGGCCCTTTCCCCTTCGGTGCAGTTCCGCTCACAGCCGGCAGGGGCGCTGGTGGCTCCCGGCCGCGCAGGGCGGCTGCGATGGTTCCCCCGCGCCTGCAGGGGGCGCTGTGGCGGGAGCTCAGCAGCCTCTCTCCACAGGGTTAATGGCGGCAGGAGAGAGAGGGAGAAGGGGCTCCTTTTGCAACCTCACGGGGCGCAGCCAGTCTCAGTGCCACTTGGGAACCTGAATGGACTGCAGCAGGAAACCTTGGAAGCAGCAAGCTGAAAAGGGCAGAGGCGGGCACACCCGGGACTGGCAAACAAAATGTAGCAGAAACTCTGGGGCCCTGCCTGAAGGTGCGGGGTGTCCGGGTGTCGGGTTACAGTGTAGCAGGAAGCCCTGAAGCAGTGGCAGAGAAGAGCGGGGCCGGGCAGGCAATCGCTCTCCTGGGTGCCTCACCCGCGATGGCTGGTCTCGGGGTCGGGCTGTGCAGAGGGGGCGGCCCCTGGCAGGGGACAGGGTCCTCCCAGGTCCCGGTGCAGCAGGCACTGGGTCTGGGCTCCCAAGCAGCAGAGAAGCAAGCCAGTAAGCTCCAGTCCCAGTGCCGAAGGAAAAGAAAAAAACAGGCAAAAGCCACACGGCAACTCTCTTCTCAGAAGGGATGCCGCCGTGTGGCTACGGAGATGAATCGCCCCATCAAAAGGAAACCACCGTCCCCCAACCCCCACACCCCCGACTCTCACAGGAAATCCCAGGCTAGCTCTCACCCATCCTGGTACTCCCAGAGCTGGCAGGGGGAGCAGCGACCACCCTGGACACGAAACAAAAACAAAACCAAAAATCAGTATGAGATAAAAGAAGAGTCCCAAGACACCTGTACAGAAGAAGGAATCCAAGACAAGATGAGTTCAGCTAGTGAGCAATGACAAAGCAGGGCCCTCAGAACAGGAGGAGGAGGCAGGGCCAGAGAAAATCACATGATCCATGTCCCCAGGTGAGCTGTAAGATGTGTGAAAAGGTTTCAGCTGCCAGTTAGGTGAGCCCCTGGTGACCTGGCTGCTCCAGTGCTGGGATATCCCAGCTCTAGATATGGAACGGGATGGTAGTGAAGCCAAGCAGCTGGGATCCCTGTCCTGAGATGTGAACATTGACAAGGGGATTGAGAAGAGGACAGAAACTCTCAGGCTCTGGAGGTGACTCCTGTCAAGTGTGAGGGAAAGGCATTCTCTCAAGGATGATCGAGTAGTGCGCCCAGACAAGTGGAACACCATGGAGCAAGGTACCCAGTATCTTGGAGAGAATGAACTGTGCTGGAGATAATCTATTTGGATTTGAATAATGAGCAGTCCCCTGTAAAGCCAGGTGAAGTACAGTGTACAAACTGTGTGGCAGAAGTTCCCACGGAGCATGCCAGTGTCATATGCCAAGTCACTGGCAGTGATGTCATGGAAAGAAGAAGAACAAAGAATAGTTATGAAACTTCAGCTATATGAAGTACTTTTTCCACACCCACCCCCCCTTCCCCCCAGGCCTGTGTCTTGTCCATGGAAAGACTGTCTAAGGACCTGCAGCGATTTAAAGAGGACTACCAGCAATTAAAAGGTGTCCCACACCCCACCAGTAGAGTCTCTGCTATTGGGAGCAGAGGAACCTCCTGCTTGAGAGAGAGGGTGCACACCACAAGTAACCTGTGGTTTTACCTGCATGACTATGGAGAGGACATGAAGAAGTGGGATGGAAAACCCACCTCTGACCTGGCAGCACACGTATGCGAGCTGGTGGGAAGAACAACCACTGCAGGAAATGTCTCAAGGATAAATGCCTTTCCAGTTTCCTGTGGGCAAGTCCTCAGAATAGGAGGGCTGATGTTACTTCCGATCCTCTTGAAGGGACTTCCAGTTCATGTTTACAAGAAGTGAGCAGTGAGTACCATGACCAGAACTGAAGGGGCCCTGTCTCCTGCCAGGTGGAGGAAAGGGACAATCAGATAAATTGGACTGTGTGGATCCAATGGCCTGGCACAGATAGAAGGCTTTAACTGACACTGGAGCACAATGTACCCTGATGTCATCAAGATACGTTGGGGCAGAATCCATCTGTATTTCTGGGGTGACAGGGGGATCCCAAAAATAACTGCTGGAAGCTGAAGAGAGCCTGACTGGGAACAAATAGCAGAATCACCCCATTGTGACTGGCCCAGAGGCCCTGGACATCCTGGGCATAGATTACCTCAGGAGAGGGTATTTCAAGGACCCAAAAGGACATAATTGGGCTTTTGGGATAGCTGCTGTGGACACAGGAAATTAAACACCTACAGCTCACACAGAAAAATGTACCAGCAAAGAAGCAATTGCTGGACTGCCCCTTCTCCTCACTGCCTGTCAGTGTATCACAAACACTGGGGCTATGCACTGTTCTTGCCAGCTCTATGTAGGGTCACATACTCCTATAGTCTGGTGAGTCCACCTGCCAATTTGAAATCTCCAAAATCCCCCAGAATAAGGTCCTAGAACAAAAAGACAGGGCTGGGCATCACCTTCCACTTGCAGCCTGTGCACACCCTGATGCTATTCAGTTTCCTTCTCTATGTACCTTCCCATTCTTTCCCTCTTACAGAGCCAAGATCCCAAACAGTTTACTAACTGCTCCCACACTAACAGCACCTCAGCAAAAAGCTCATGGAGTCTTTCACCTTCCCCCTGTCACGATTGCTCAGCTCCACACGATGGCGGCAGTGTAGTTGCAAAAGAGGTAACTGTGTTCTGATTCTCCATAAGCAACGCAGTGTGCAGACCCCAAGCTGAAACTGTCAGTACTTGAAATTGTCAGTACTGGCAAAAAACAATGTGCCAGGACTGAAAAGTTTGCCTAGCCATCAGATTCCATTTGCAACCCTTAATTCACATCACACTCTAGCAGCATTCACCTTCCTCTTATGGCTGGTAAACCTGCTGTTCTATGGGAAGGAAAACCTGGAGATCCAGTGTTTTTAAGTGCCGATCATAGGCTGCCCACTGGAGGTGAAGGCCAGCAATAGCTTTCTAGCCTGGCACCTGTTGTGTTGGAGCAATCCTTGGACGTACTCAATTTGAGCTTAGCCTGAAGTTTCCAAAGTGGGGTCCAGGAAGTGAGTGACAGTATCATTCCTTTGGAAATAAAGAACAGAGTGCCGGTGTCGCTGGTGCAGATCACAAGCTTCCAAGGGGAGGTAAAGGCCAGCAAGTACTTCTGTGCTAAAACATTTTTTGTTCAAGCAACCTATGGATGTATTAAAAATTGCAGGAGGTATCCTGAAAGAGGACAACAGTTCTTTTACATGGGAAGGAAAGCACAGAGACCATGTGTTTCAGTAGGCGACAATAACTTAGCCAGGGGAGGTAAAGACCAGCAACACTTTTCTTGTCTTTGCAGCTTGGATCCATTTGTCAGAGCTAGTGTCCTGAATGTGAATCACGTTACCTTTCCTTGGAAATATAAACAAGCTCACCCTTCAGATGGTTGACTACCCAGTGGAGGTAAAGACTTTTCTGTCCTGGCCCCTTTCTCTCTTATTTCAGTCCTAGGACAAATTCAATATTGGAGTCGTAAGCAAACTTTGGCTGTAAGCTCCTGGAAAGAGATGACAGTGCTTTTACCCGGGAAGGAAAGCACCGTGTCCCAGCGTGGCAGTTGCAGATGAGAGGGTAAAGGCCAGCAACCACTTTCTGTCCTGGAACCTCTTGTGTGGGATCATTCCCTGGATGTATTTGATTGAGCAGTAGTATCCAAATTCGTACGAGGGAGAGAGAAACAGGGTGAAACAACCTTCCTGGGAAAGGAGAGCACCTTGCCCCAGTGTTTTTTGTATAGATGGTAGGCTGCCCAGGCGAGGTAAACAGCAACAAAACCTTTCTTTCCTGGGACTTTTTTGTGGTAGTAATCCTGCACCCTATTTAGTTTTGAAGATTGAATTTAAATTGTGGCTATGCCCTACAAAAAGTGAATGGTAGTATCTTTCCTTGTGAAGGAAAGCACATAGCCCCAGTGCTGGTTGAAGTCAACAGGCTGCTCAGGAGAGCTAAAAGCCAGTAACAATTTGTTCTCATGGGGCCTCCTGTATAGCCTCAATCTTGGGACCTATTCAGATTTGAAGGTTGAAAACTCAGAACCACTAGACTGTTCACTGAAAATCTTTCTTATTTCCTAGATCATTACCTGAAAAAGTCCCAAATGTTGCCAGGCTGACATGAAATATATCTTCTGATTTATTACCATTGGGCTGTGAAATAAAATTGCAGTATGACTTAGAATTTTTGAGTACCCCTTATCACCAAATACTTTCAAACAAAATCATGCCAGTGCACCTGAAAGCTTGAGACTTATGGCCTTCAGCAAGTTAATGAAGTTGAATATATACAGATTCTGGGATCCTATTTTGACTCCTGAGTGTCTAGTTTCTTCCCAAGTCTCTCCCATCCATCTCCTCCTCTTTCACAGTAAAATATGAAAGAGTAGATTGTAAAAAACTAGGAAACCTTGTTAAAGTATCATACTGAATTCTTACTAGACTATTATCATATAATCTATCAAGAAAGACTTAAATGTTATTTCTCAAGTTAACAAAATATACTCAACTTACTTGTATTGCAATATCATCCTCACTCATTACTTATTTGTTAACCATTTTTAGGGTTTTTATTTTAAATTCTGACTATCTTGACTCTGCCATTCATATGAAACAGCAGGTCTTCCACATGGCAAATTTAAGCTTCAGTAGGTTGAGAGGAATATTAATGTATTTAAGAATATGCAATTGAAAAAGAAAATAAATAGAACAAAATACACACTACTGAGGAAGTATCATGAGTAGTTTAGCAGATACCCAACTTTGCTACAATTACCTCTCTGGATTATTAGGAGATTCCAGCTTTGTCTGAAGAATGCTAAGCTAGTGGTTTGGGCCTATTAAACTTATAAACTATATAGAGACTACTTTGCTACTGTTTTCAGAACTGTTTGAGCAGTACTACATAAATGAATAATGCACCAGGAGAGACTTTCACAGCAGAAGATTTATACAAAATAGAAAAGCCTTTGTAGAAAGGATAGTGGTTTTTATTGTCGTCTTAGAAAATACTGAATTATGAAAAATACAAAATCAACTGTTGTAATTATCTGTTTATTTTACAATCTGTATGCCATCATACCCTTATGGCTTTAAGATAGTCTGTCCAAAGTACTTTAAAACATGCTTTAACAAAGTATTTTACAATTTCAAAATCGAGTATTTCTTTACTGGAAGAAAAAAAAATAAAACCAAACTCCAAAAACATTTTCCTGAGAATTCTGTATCATAAAATTGTCATTCATTTGTAACATTTGCAAGTTGATGATATAGGCTACAGAAGTCAACATGCAACTTGTAGGTCTATGGTATTAAATAAATATTTTAAAAATTATTTAGATGCAGCTGGTCAGGCAAAAACCCACCCTCAAACTTTATCAAGTTCATATCAGGTTCAAAAACATGATGTTACTTTTATCACAGGTCAATAACTGCTATGATTCCCAACCTGGAATCCCTCCACCCTCAGCTATGTGGAATTGAGGTTGTGGCTGATGCCCAGACTGCAGCAGTGGAGCACAACTCTTTAGGGATATTCCAGCCTCACACTTGGTCATCATTGACCTTGTTTTCCAACATCTGCAGCCAAGTGTGTCAGGGCTTTGGGCCACTGGATAGCTCCCAGCCAGCCATTCCCTACAAAGATGCTCCACCTCATTATAACAAGGATTTACCCCAAGGAATTCCATTTCCAAGTATGTGCACTACTAGGACAATGCTTTAATGCCATTGTCCACGTCATTTCAGAATATCACCAGCTTTAAAAGTGATAGTAGTTATGAACAGTAGAGGTTTGGGGCTTTCAATTTTGTTTTTGATTGTTTCTTGTTGGTTTGCTTTTTAAATAAAATGGAGACATAAGAGCAAGATGCTGCCCAGGGTGGCAGCCTGGGAGGGAGACAGGATTAAATTAACCAGGAATCTACAGAAACTGGAGAAAAAGTCCAGAGAGCTTCATAAAGTAATACCTATACAGAATCAACATATCTCAATGACAGTAATTTAAAAGAATTTAAATTCAATTATCATGATGTCTGCCATGTAGTATTTATTTCTGAACTTCAATTACTGCAAGCATTGTGATTTATACAAGCTATGCTCCATCAGCATATTTTTTCCCTTAAAAAGTAATGATATATGATGAAAATCCAAGGATGCACTAGAGATTTGAATCAACTTTCAATCCCATAGGTGAGGTAGTGTAGTCATTTGTATTACATGCTGGTTATGAGAAGTCCTGTTGAAATCTGTCAAATTTTAAATTTTTGTTTTAAATATGTGGCTTACTCTATTTATTAATGCTATGTTACCTATGGATGGTGGGGAGAGGGGAAAAAAAAAAGAGCCTTGCCAAGAACAAGTTTTGTCTCACTGCAAGATAAAACTGCAAAGCAATATTTACAAGGGCCTTCGCTTAGTTGCTGCCTACTGTACATGCACACAAAGACACAAAAAGCTAGTATACATTCTGAGGTAGGAAATGAAGAATTCCACTGGCTTGTACAAGATTCTTCATGTTTTGTAAACCAGCAAACCCAAAGTTTTCTGTGGTGAGGTTCAATACTTCGTTCTGGTGTGAGAATAACATCTAAATACAAAGCATCATTGGTATACAATATGCATCCACTGCTAGGTAAAAATCTAGAAAATGGGGATTATTTTCAGTAGCTGAATTTCTCCTTTGCAAAGTAATAAAGGAAATATCTCCAGCTCATTTCTTCAATAAACTTTTTATGTATCTATGCTAATAGCACAAGCCATTGAAAATGTACTAGAGGTTTAGCCATGAAGTATCCCGAAGACTAAGATTCTGAAATAGAACTTTACTGGTCCCAGTCATCAGCAAACAAATATATTTGTAACTTACTTTAGGCAGCTAGGCACTGAAAAAAAAAAAAAAAGTCTGTCCTTAGACTTTCACAATACTTTGATTCCAACTTGCCACAAACAGGCAGCAAGCTTGAAGGTGCCAGGACAGTAAGTCACAAAACAGCAGTGAGTTTTAATAAGCCCATGGGATTCAGATACCAGAGGATCCAATGCACACTCATCCAAGAACTGCATCAGTTTCAGATGTCTGCCTTCTACAGTACATTGTTATTCCTCCCACTAAATTTAGAGAAGAGAGCAATATGTGGCAGCACCTCTGCTGCTCCAGTTCTTTTAATTCTGTACTAGAGAGACAAGACAAAAGCCCTTATTCAATAAAAGCATACTACTAATCCATTCTACTACTACAAGTAGTAGCCTGAACTTTAATTCAGTAAAAGTGTTCTCTGGGACAGGGAGGGGAACAGCAGGAAGCAAGGAGCTATTCCAGAATGCACTTCCCAGAATCTCCTCATGCTGTCATGTTACTTAGCCCATCTACAAAATGAACATTTACAGAGCTATATTTGCTTCTTAAGGTTTGTCTACCAGGAAAAAAGAAGTCTTAGAAGAATTCCAGGTATAGAAGTCATTATGCATAAATAACTGTCAGGAGGCTTTCCTTAAAATGCAGAGTGGCATTAAGTACTGTGGCATAAATCAGAGTACAGGCTGCTCTATACACGAACAAAACTTCCTCACAAATAAGCACCTGTGCATGGAGTTTATACTTTCCAATAGCTTTCCTGAACCCTCCCTGGCATCACCACACAGAAAAAGCTCCAAGGCTGATACATTTAAATTATGTTCTGGAACTACACAGACCAAACCCAAAGCTTGCCAAGTAATAATGGTGACCATATAATTGTCGATGTAGTTTCAAAAGATTAAACTTTTCTCTTTTCTCTCACTTAGTAAGTTACTTTCCAATAATGCTCAATTCCACTTCTAGTTGCAATGTTGAGAGGCTGGCAACGGGAAGGAGAGATTCACTCATCTGTAGTGCATTTGTCAGTCATTTGCTGGCAGAAGTCTGTGATGCCACTGCTCTGTCCGCACTGCTCCACGAGCGATGTTTGCTCCAATGTTCTGGCAGAAACTGGATGCAACTGTTGTACTTGATCATACGTGGCCTCACACACGCTTTTGACACATTGATAACAGGAACTCTGCTCAGCTGTAGGTGTTACACCTGAAAGACCATTTGCTGATTCCACAGATGCTGGTACCACAAGCTCACTATCAGATGCAGCTGTTTGTTCTCTTTTTGGGAACAAAAATGAGAGTGGACAATCTGAAGAAGAGTATTTTGCAAGTATTTGTATTTGCTCTTGACTCAAGGCTGCTTCCTTACACACCTGCTGGCAAAGTCCAGTCAGATTCTGCTTTGTCTCACCCAGAGTTGATAAAATGTGGTTTCTTTCCTTCAGCAAGTTTTCCTTCTCATTTTGCTGCAAAAAGAAAAGCAGTATTTTAGTCTACATTTTAACATAAAAACTATGGTTTAAGCTCCTATCAAAGCTAGAACAGGACTTTAAATACTCTGGTCTGCTGAAACAGAAGCAATTTGGCATTAAGAAGATACACAGCAACACAATCAAACATATCAAAAGGCCAATCCTAACCTCTCTGGAAGCATCATCAACTCAGCTATTTGGTATGGTTTTTCAGATATACAGCTTTTTCCAAACTCATGCTGGCAAAGGAGTAATTTGTAGTTATTGAACAAATGAAACATAGTTGCACTTACTGTAAATATTCTGGAAACACTAGTTCTACAGGGTAACACACTTAAACCATTACCAATGAGTTAACAAAACATTAAGCAGTCTTCATAGAGATCTGTGTTTTAAAATTGAAATGCTGAAAATCAAACATCACATTTTAATTATTGATACTATTCTGCTAGGTGAAAATAACTTCCATTCACAAGAAGTGCCAAGTCCACTGTAGGACAAACAATGGAGTTAAGTATAATTTCTAAATTAGATAGAAAATTTAAGAAAGGTAAAGAAATAAGATGTGCAGAAGAACTGACAACTTAGAGACAGTGTAGCAGGATTGTCCAAGTACATGGCAACAAATCAGATGGCAACTCACTAATAAACATCGCATAGAAAAAATAGCCTTTATTAAATCACGCTTTTTTTTTTTGCTTCAATGTTGTGAATTTTTCTGAGCCTTCTGATACAACTGGCTGAAGATGAAAAGACACTGAAAAGTGAGAAGTCTAATCATGGAAACAAGCAACTTTTTGAATAAAGAAAAATGAGGAAACAGCAAAGAAGGACAGGGAACAAGCAAGACCATCATGAAGAAGTTGAATGAAAAGGACAAAGAACCCAAACATGTCGCAACACATACATTTTAAATTCTGTAATTAATTGATTAAAAGAAGATACAGTTTTGAAGATACACAAAGCTTTCAACAGTTTTCAAGTTTCAATCACAGGGACTGTGTGTTACAACTACTGTTTTGTCCATTCACTCCTGGAAAGTTTTATTATTTTCACTCCTTCTCACATCCCCTTTTGCAGAGAAACCTCATATGTACTTGCAACATCTACAACTTCTTTTTAGAAGAACTGATTACATTTAGGCAGCATTTGGCAAGAAGAGCAGTTGTTGCCAGTTCTTTTTGTCTAAAATTAGTAGAAAGAGGACTTCGCTAATAAATTTCTACTTGTCAGCATGACAAGAGCTACTGAGAGCAGCTGTTAATCATAAAATATGCCAACACTGGAAAGGACTCATCATGGTCACTGAGTCCAACTCCTGGGCCTGCACAGGACACCTCAAGAGTCACACCCTGTGCCTAAGAATGTTGTCCAAAGGCTTCTTGAGCTCTGTCAGGCTTGGTGCTGTGACCACTGCTCTGGGGAGCCTGTTCCGATGTCCAACCACACTCTGGGGAAGAGGCTTTTCCTAATATCCAACCTAAACCTCCCATGAGTTGACTTTATGCTGTTTCCTCAAGTCCTGTCACAGGTCACAGAGAGAAGAAATCGGCACCTGGCCCTCCTGAGGATGTTGAAGACCTCAGTGAGGTCTCCCCTCAGTTTCCTTTACTCCAGGCTGAACAGTCCAAATGCCCGCAGCGACCCCTCATAAGGCTTTCCCACTCCAGACCCTTCCGCATCCTCATGACCCTTCTTTGGATGCTCTCCAATGGCTTAATGTCATTTTTAAATCATGGTGTCTGAAACCGCACACAATATTCAAGGTGAGGCTGCCCCAGTGCAGAGCAGAGCGGGACAATGCCCTCCCTTGCCCGGCTGGCGATGCTGGGCCTGATGCCCCCCAGGACAGGAATGTCCCTCCTGGCTGCCAGGGCACTGCTGACTCATGTTCAACTGGCCATGGACCAGGACCCCCAGGTCTCTTCCTACAGCTGCTCTCCAGCCTCTCATTCCCCAGTCCATACACACAGCCAGGGCTGCCCCATCCCAGTGCAGGATCCGGCACCTGCCCCTTGTTAAACGGTTGGTGATTGCCCAAGACTCCAATTTGTCCAGGTCTCTCTGCAGGGCCTCTCTGCCCTTGAGGGAGTTGACAACTCCTCCCAATTTAGTGTCATTGGCAAACTTCCTGAGTGTTCCATTGAGTCCTGTGCCCAGGTCGTTCATGAAGATGGTGAGGAGTGCAGGGCCAAGGATGGAGCCCTGCAGAACCCCACCAGGGACCAGTGCCAGCCTGATGTCACCCCAGTCACTGTCACCATTTGTTCCTGACCCACAAGCCAGTTGCTCTCCCTCCACACGATGTCTTTATCCAGCTGTGGACATTTTGTTCAGAAGGATCCTGGGAGAGCCTGTTGAAAGCTTTGGTGAAGTCTAAGAGGAGTACATGTACTGGCTTTCCTAGATCAGCTGGGTGGGTTACCCTGTCTTACAAGGAAATCAGGTTCGACAAGCAGGACTTTCCCCTCATGAAGCCCTGCTGGCTGTGACTGATGCCTGCATTGTTATCCAGGTGTTTTTCAATACTTATCAGAATAATCTTTTCCATTCTGTTAGGCAGATCACCTAATCTAAAATCACTTTAAGTACCTTTTGTGTATGTAGAGGCACTGAGCTGTGTATTATGGACAGATGAAATTATCTGGACTGCTGTTTAAAACAAACATGAACAGTCAGAAATAGTTATTCCAGTGTAAATTCCTCACCCCCCCTTCTGAAGTTGCTGACAGGTTAATATATTTAAATATTATTGTTTTATTTTAGCAGCATTATACTAATACTACAAAGTAATGTCAGTTAGTTTTGAGGTCATAACAAACTGAGAGCTCTTTTGAATCTTCTGGTAAAGAATGTACTTAGTTCACACACCTCACCCTGCTATAATATATAACAAGATCTCAATTACATTTTTCTTGGATCACTGACACATCCTCCTCCTCAGCTACAGAATCTTCAGCAAAGTAGTGCTTCTTGAGACCAGTTGTCCTCTACTCTGCTCCCCCTCACAAGTACCCTCATTTTGTAAGTTTTGAAGTGAGAATCACAGGATGGGTCAGGTTGGAATGGACCACAGTGGGTCATCTGGTCCCACCTCCCTGCTCAGGCAGGGTCATCCCATTGTACAGGAGAAAGTACAAGGAATGTGAATATACACAGGTTCTCTGAAAGCACTGTTTCTAACAAGTCAACATGTCCTTAAGTAGCCCTTGTGTATTCCCAAATACAGAACATTAGTGACCAACAAGAACACCCAGATTCACCTGAAAGGTCAATAAGCAAAGGCTATATGGGGGGGGTAAAAATATTACTTTATCAGTACAGAAGATCAAGAGATATGATCAAAGGTAACTCTCTCAGACAACAGATTCAGCACTGAACAATATTTTTCTTTAAGAGAAGTAGAACTTAACATACTATTTCCAATTTTACAGAATCACTTGGGAGGAGAGGTACCTCAGCAGATCTGTAGTCTGACCTCCTGCTCAATACAAAGTCAGAAATCAGGTACGCTCAGGGCTTTGCTCAGTCATGCCACAAACCCCTCAAAGACAGGGCATGCACAGCCTTTTTGGATGAACTGCTCCATTGCCTGCCTGTCCCCACTGGAAGAAAAAGTTTCCTTACATTCAGATGAATTCCCTCCTTGTAATGACAGTGTCTCTTGTTCTCTTGCTGTCAAGTACTCCCCCCAGGAAGTTGAAGATCTTCCACTACCAAGGGCTGTATAACCTCAAGGACTGCCCCACAGATACGGGCAGGTAGCCATTAGGTTTCCCCATCCCTTTTCCAGGTAGAAGCCCCATTTCTTCTGCCTGTCACCACAGAAGTACTTCAGGCCAGGCCATTCCAGTGGCCTTCATCCAACCTTCCTCCTATCTATCAATGTGCTCCTGGAACTGAGAGGGGTGAAAACTCAGCAAAAGATTCAGTGTTACATGTGCCAAAATACAGTAACAACCACTGCCCTCCAACAACTGGCTGTGCTCCTGCTAACACAGCTCAGGACACTTTTTTCAGGCTGGACATGTTGCTGGCCCATGCTCAGCCTGCTGTCTGCCCAGACCCCAAGGCCCTTGTCAGCGAAGCTACTTGCCAGCTGTCAGTTTCCAGCCTCTAGTCAGGGAGGGCTGAGTCTGTTTCAAATATAGGACTTTTCCAAGAAACACACCACAAGTATCTTCTGAGAGAGAAAAAAACTGAAGCAACACCAAGTAGAAACTAATACAAGACAACATGCTGCACATACTGGAAACCAGGATGGGGAATTCCACCAAAAAGTATTGCCTGACAAGTAGTACAGAGTATTATCTACTTGTCAAGAGTTGTCAAACTATAGCTACACCATTCTATTCCCTCTCAAAATCACATTGCAGATGATACCATGAGAAGATCAACGACTTGCAGGTCTGAGACACAACTGACCCAGAGTAACAGGAACAAGGCAGGAACCGTCATGCATGAAGCAACCTGGATGTATCACACATAGCCAGCCCTTCACAGACATCTCTTTTCTTCCACCCACCTGGAAATCATGCCTAGATAGATCTTAATGTTCCTGTATTTGTGTACAACTTACACAAATTTGATGATCTCTGGCTGTCAGATATGCTCAACAGCTCCAAACAGTCTCTTCAAGCATTTCTGCAGAAGCTTATCAGCACAGTTGAAAAAAAAATATGCAACTGGGACATGTTTGTGCCCAGCAGATGATTCATATAACTCAGACCTCACCTCACAATTCTCAAGACTCAACCCTCATTATCTAGACCTTGCACAGTGTTACCTGTCAAACAGCAGACGTTCAGTCTGTTCTAGCACAGGTCCACAGAAGAAAGGATATTATGTTATAATTATTAGTCTTTTAAACAACCACATGTCTAATCTTGCAGATCAACTTTTAATTCCCTGCCCAAGTATTGCAAAATATTGACAGAGTTACATAACAGAAATGACATGATGACAAAACCAGGCAAAAAGTTCTGAAATGGCAGAAATGCAACTTCTCTCTTCAGTAAGGATATTAATACAATCACCTGATTATCCTCCCCCTCAGAGCACCGTCTTCATTGAGCACAACTTGCTCTGTCAGCTCATCAGAGCTGTATGGCACTGCAAGCCCTCCTTCAAAGCCCACCTCCTCATTGCAGAAGTAGGAGTAGATGCAGTGAAAGATGATGATCACAGGAAAATAAGCTTCCAGTTCATGGCACTTGGCTCTAATTTTATTTTCCTTTTCACTTTGAAGTCAAAAAAGATGCAACATGACTACTGTGTTCATGACTGATGCAGATACCAAATTCAGGTACATCAAGCCTAAAATGCTCCACGAACAAGAATAAGAGTACAGTAGTCCTAAACAACTGAACTATTTCATGCACATGGTATGACTATGAAAGTGAGATGAGAGTGTCAAACAAAGACTTGTTTTTCTGAAAAGCCACTCAATTATCTTCCTGCCATTGCTATTTTTGGATAATCCTAACCTCAGATTCCCTACATTTCTATTAAGTTATATATTCATCTTTTTATTGCCTTCTTAAGGAGGAGAAAATATATTAACAGATAGCTGCAGAGAAATCTGGATACATCAATTCCTCAGCTACAATCTTGATGCAACTGCTAAAAAGGCAAGCAACTTCCCAAGTTCTTCTGTATCTTCCGTCTTTCTGCAAGGGTCTCATTTTTAACACTCAAGACTCAGGAAACAGTTTGCCAGCCCATGTTGACACGTTCCAAGAACAGGACTTACACAACTAACAATTGCATAACTGCAAACTTGATCATGAGCAATACCATGAGCTGAAGAACAAAATCTCAAAGCAGGAAAGGGGAAGAGGCAGAAAACAGTGTACAATAACAGTCTGGGAATCATTCTGTACAATTTATTTCAAAGCTTATGGGTTTCAGAAACATCATTCACCCAAAATTATGCTGTGATGCATGTTTTATTTGAATGGAAACAAGTTCACTGAAGGAAAAGTGTGTGTACTTAGAGCAAGGCTCAGAAAAATCTAGAACTGCTATCAAGAAGTTATACAACACTGATAAAGTTTTCCAAGCTTAAATGGAAAAAGTAGTAAATCACCTCACTCTCAAACTACTGCCAGATAACCAGTCAAGATGTTTAGAGAAAGACATGACAACAGCAACGAATATTTATACATACCAGTTTTTCAATTTCAGATTCAAGATTTTGTATGCAGTCAAGTTTTCTCTTGCGACACCGCTGTGCTGCAATTCTATTTTTACTTCGTCTTCGGATATCATGAATACAGTCCAATTGTTCAGGAGTTAATTTATGCATTTTCAGAAATGACTGGAAGTCATTTCTGGAAAGTGAGATAATCCTTTGTGCATTAAACGGCAGTTTTACCTAGAATGTGAGATACAGTTGTAAATCCAAGGTGGAACTGATATACACAAACACCAACAAGTCAAGTTTCCATTTTAAGCATTCTTTACCATACAACCCATCCTTCTTCCTATATCTCAGAGACAAGAGCAAACTAACATAGCCATCAGATGATGGGATAAAATCCAGGGGGTTCAACTACAGGAGTTCAAGCACAGGTACAATAGAGTATTTGCATATTCACACTAGATCCTTACAAGCATATTCAGAGTAGGACGAAAGCTACTCATATGTGCAGGAAATATTCAGGTGATACAGTCCAAGGAAGGTAAGTTACAGTTTGGTGCGGCACAAAACAGGTGTCAAGACTCACTAACACAGCCTAAAGTTTTCCCAAAGCTGCTATTAAGACTGCATCCTGCATACATTTTTACATCCATGCTTTTTTTTTCTGCAGGAAAAGTTCATCTGAAACAGGCAATTCCTTAAAATACAGAAGTTACAATATTTGTCTTGTATTTCTTAGTTTTGGAGAAAAGATAGGACCAGGCTCTTGCTACTGTTGTATACCTGAGCTACAAAAGCATTTGAGATCACGAAGTATTGGTTAATACTGAAAAACATATTTACCTTTACAGAAGTATTGGTTAATACTGAAAAATATATTTACCTTTACAAAATAATCACCATGTTTTTTGAGTATCCAACTAAAGACACTTATTTTAATTCTTACATTTGAGTATAGTAAGTAGCAGAATATGTTACCTTGCTGTGGTTAAAGATCTGAATTTAGATTAAAAAGAACACAGAGAAATCTTTTCTCTGATTGGTAACTACTGGTGACAAACAGGCAAAAAATAATAATAAAAAAATCAGAGTACTGTCCTCAGCAATGACAACATCTACTTCTCTGTCACACAAAGGTGAGGAGTGTATTTAACCAATTCTGGCCTTTTGTTGGCATTCCAACTTTTTGCAATGATGGCAGGTTCCATTTATGTTCAGTCTCAGTAAGGCCTTGCATCTTGAAAAGAAAAAAACCCTAGTGCTTTAAGAATAACTGAATTTTCGTAACACTGGATGATCCATCATGCAGAGTTACAACTGCAATTCTATGATTTTAAGAACTGAGATGGAAATTGTTCCAGGTATATCACAAAATCTTTCAGGATTAGACTACACTTATATGGTATCTGCCTAAACCACTACCAAAGCAGTAACAAAGAAAGGAAGTGTCAAATAATTACTGCAATTGGAGAAACAAAAATAACTTTAGTGTTGGAGAAGGTGATATTATTAAACAGTCTTAAATACACAGCTACTGAAGCCAGCTTGAAAACGTAATTTTCACTTCACATTAAATTTGAAGTATCATTTCTCTCCCACCTTCACCCCACAGCTCAAAATAAAACCAAGAAAACTGATAAGTTTCTATTAAACAAATGTTCCAAGGAGTCTGGAGTTTTCTTAAAGCTAACTGAAGCAGATAAAAGAAAAAAAAAAGTCTAAGAAAGAACCTTCATGCCTTGATTGAACACTTACCACCTTTTCTGATAAAATTGGTCCAGAAAAAATCTTAAAAGATCTAATATGTAAGCATCTAACACTTCAACATCTGACCGAAAATGCTTTCATACTTCAATTCAATCTCCCTGAATTAACAGTGACCCTCCATATAAACCTCTGAATGGTGATTTAAAGTTTCAGTTCCAGACTTTTAAAACAAGCAGCCACAGAAAAAAAACCCCAAAACAACAAAACACAGAAGACTGAGAATTAGATTTTTGAAGATGGTTTAAGAGACCAGGAAGCAAAGGATACATCAGTACGTTCTTACCTCACATTCTTGCTCTCTGGCTGAACAGGATTCACTGTCTCCCTCAGTGTCAGTCTCCGAATCCTCTCCCAAACTTATCACATAGTTATAGGGACACTGTTCTTGTTGCTGTCCCTGAACATAATCTCCACTGTTTATTTCAGAGGTGTTGGAGCATCCTTCAGTACTAAGGTTGCTTATAAAGGGGCAGTTGACGGAATTCAGTGTTGTAAAAGTTCGCTGAGAGCCAGGTTCAGGGCTCTCACTGATCCTGATTCCCAGCCACGGACACTCTGATTTTTTCCCCGAATACACTGGCTCCAAGTACTCTTTAGAAACTGCAGGTGGTAAATGTATTTGACAGGCATCTGTGCTGTGAATATCACTCCAGAACCCCTGTGCTAGCTGTTCTGCTATCTCTCTCTCCACACTGCTTCGATCTCCAGCTGAGGTGATGTTAGTGGCTTCCCTAATGCACAAATCCACCTTTGAAGATGGGTTACCTTGACTTTCAGTCTTGTCATTTCCACCTCCAGTACCTGACACAGTTTTTTCAGCTAAGACTGCGTTGTTTTGCATACTATTGAAATTCAAGTTACCATATTGCTCACAACTATGTAAAATAGACACAGAATTGAGTCCATGAGGTGCAGCAGAGTTTTGGGGGAAGGCAGCAAGATCCATTTTCTCCACAGGACATGACACACTCCGAGTTACAGAATCTCTCTTTGACTCTTCTTTTTTCTGAATGCCTTCTTCCCCTTCTTCCATTTCTACCTGAGTCTCTTCACAGTTTGAGACCAGCTGCATAGGCACGCACTCCTGAGCTTTTTGTATGCCATCATTATCAGGTATTTCCTTCTCAAGAGAAGCTGCAGATGGTGGTACCTGAATGTCTTTAATACTGGAATTGGACTCTGAAGTATGAACTTTGTCATTACCAAAAGCCTTCTGGAATTTTCTATACTTCGGGCACTGGGAAGATAAGCTGGAAGTACTACCCCTTTCTAAATGTACAGGATCACAGTTTTGATTGGCATTATCTTGGAGAGCAGGTGACGATTTAGCGTTTTCTTCATCTTCACAGGGCTTTGTGTCAGGAATTTGACTATATTCCTTTTCTAGAAGTGCTTCTACTTCATCATTTATTTCTAGGTCTCCATCATCTGCATTGCCGGTTTTAGGGTTTGCTTTCTGACAACGCTGTGTGCAGCATTTCTTCCTAGGGCATTCCTGCTGATCCAATTTAAAGTCCAAAAATCTGAATTTGAGAAACTGAAAGCAGGACTCTTCAATGTTGCGTACACCCAAAAATTCTGCACATTTGCAAACTTCAGACACATTGTCTTTATTTAAAACAAGTTTTGCTGTATATGCAAACTGAAGCAAAGGACTAAATCCTTTAAGTGTTACCTATTACAAAAACAAACAAACAAACCATTGGTACTGTCAACTTGGGTTTAAGTAGAGAAATACACAAATTTACCTGTCCTGCCAGCAGGACAGAGTACAGGACAAAAGCAGCAGATTTGCTCTATAGTGAAAATCTGGTCAAACTCATTCTGAAACAATTCTTCTGATAGAATTTTATCCTGCACATTTTGTGACAGTTTTCTTCACTGTTTTCAATCTCTTAATAAAATGTTCTGGCAAGGCAGTACTAAAAGTGAAAAATATTGCTGTATGCTGAAAACCAGTAATGGGATTCTATCCTCACAAAGATATCTTTCAAAGCAAGTTGTAGATGAATTACTCTAGAGTATGCTGCTGGTACTTAATTGTACTTTTTGAAAAGCAATTACTGTTAATCGCTTAGTCTTATGCACCACTGATGTAAAAAAAGTTTGAAAAAATGGAATTCGACCACATAAGATTATTTACTACTATAGCCACCTACTCCTTTCTTCCTCCCATAGATTAGAAGAAATGCACCCAGAAACTGTACACCAAACAAAATGCTCAGTTTAAAGCCCCTTTACAGTAAGTAACTGTAATTGAACATGTAGGTCTTCACGACAGTTGCCTATCAGGGAATCCAGAGATAAACAAAAACTGTATCATTAGAAACTGCACAAGATCTTCTACACATGAAAAAATGTCTAGGGAATCAAGTAGAAAAGCCATGAACAGATCCCCATATTACCAGCTACATGACACTTCCTTTAGCCTTTTCTCTGCAAATGAAGAATAAAGCAGTATGTCCACTACTAGTAGTCAAACTCAAATCCACACACTGCTCCCTGCCTTCACTGAAATGAACAGTATTTTATGCTAAATAAAGCACTATACCAATGCATTAACTACACTGAATCCTTCTGCCAGCAAAATAATGAACTATTCATGCAATTCAATTTAAGAATCAGCTACAGGTTTGTTTACTTTGGATTTTTTAGTAGTTGTTTGGTGCGTTTTTTTTAAAGAACACGACACATGAAAGGAAGTCGATGAGACTCGCACAGAGACCAGTTCTTCAAAACTGTCTGTAAACTCTTACGACCGACCTAAAGAATTCTTAAAATAGTGTTTGAAATACGCTCTGGAGAGAATAGTGATTACACCACCACATTAATTCATCCTTTATAATGTGGGGAAGTAGAATGTAAAAGACAGTTTATCCATAAGCTGTCAAGAAGCCTTCAGACTTAGTGTAGTTAACAAAACATTAAACTGGATTTACAAATAAGTAGCATTCATAAACGAAACTGAAAGAAAAAAATACAATGGTATTTTAAAACTGTACTGTCCCTTTCTATTTAAGGGAGAAAGACTGCGAAAACTGCAAGGATCAAGAGGGGACAAACACTCTACTCCTTTCACCTTCTCTTACACATTTCTAGCTAGCTATGCTCAAACGAAAAAGAACCCCAGACTCTTAGTCTGACTGACCTAGAAAAGCAACTCTTGCAGTAGTCATTTATTTCATTTTTATTCGGGATGAAAGTCAAAGAATAAAAACACTGGCAGAAAAAACAACAAACTCTACACCAAGATGACAGTCTCTACAATATGACATATATGAAGTACTTGAATTTCAAAAATATTTTTGGTATCCCAGATTGTGGGCTGGTGTCTTTCAATTTACACTTCAAGTATTTTGGATGATTAAAAAGGTTTTAAAAAAAAAAATTACACCTCAAACCACGTGATCAGTGTTTGTCTCTAATCTTAGACATGCAGCTACACAAACTGACTTGTTTCAAAATCTTTAGCATTTCCCAGAACAGAAGGTCAAGTTGCTGTCTTAAAATGCTTTTACCAGGTAAGTGATCAGATCAAATAATTAGAAGATGAGATTCACTGTGAGTATTTTGCAGCAGATTCAATTCTCACATCAGTAATACTAGATACATTGAGTGCTCTTACATCTACCTTGTAGTAAATACCACCATTATGTTCTTCCATTTTCTGTACAAATTCTGGTTCCTTCCAACTCTGGTTTATTTCATGGATTCATGCCTCTTATAACTTAACTAAGTACTAACTAGAATAATTAAATGTATTGGATTCTCCAGATATGTAATACTACATTTTCTTTCCAATGCATGTCCAGTTCTGGCTCATTCCCACTGAATGCCTTTAAATGAAAGCCAAGAATATGTATTTTAGGGGTATAAAAAGAAAACAAGTAATTGCAATATATCTTCTCAGTCCTAACAGTAATAAAATACAGTCAAAGAAAACCTCAAGCTGCTAATGACTAGTGTGTAAAAAGGATGGAAAACTGAGCCAAAGGAAATTGTAAATAACAGTAAGCACCAAGGAAAATATGCACAGCTGTATTACTCAAACATACAAAACCAAATCTTAAGGAAACTAATTCAAAGGTATTATCATTATAAGCTTTACTTATTACTTGAAAAATGTTCTTGTCATATAAAAGAACTAGATCTGCAGTATCTCTTTACCATTGAAAGCCTGTTTTTGACAAACATATCCTTTAAAAGAGGTGCATAAGTTAAAAAGTAATATTTACTTAATTGAAAAGATCTCCCCTATATATTTCCCATGACAGCACTCACTTGTTTGCAGTCTGTGATAAACACTCTGATCTGTCTAGCCTTTACCTCAACCAACAGCAGCTTTACAGCTTGGAAATTCCTTCCCTTCAGCCCTTAAAGCCCCTACTTTAACTCATCAGTTAAACCCCAGCTTACTGTAAAAGACAATTGAACAAAGCAGATTAGAAGCACTGGCAGGTAAAATGCAGAAGGGAGTGACACTCACCTCTTCCGGTAAAGTGATGATAAGATCAGCATCCACCTGGCCCACAATTCTAGAAAGGAAGTAACTGCTGCAAGCTGCAAGCACAGCTTTGTGAGCCCGAAATCGCTGATCTTCCACTAAAATTGTAACATCACAAAGGATATCTTGCTTTCTCTGATCATCAAGGCTGAGGAGTACATTGGTACTGTGCACTGAAGATTCATAGGCAAACACCACACTGTTGTTCTCACTTAGAGACATTCTGTATCATAGGTGGTAGTGTGAGGCTCAGTGGAAAGCATGCTTCTGTGCTTCAGACCTGGGGGAGCAAAGAAATAAGTTGCACACCTGAAAGTCATGTCCAACAGGAACCTATCGGTACTGAAACACGAGCATGTTAAACATGCACTGCCCTGGTCTAACTCTTCTTCAAATCAGTACTTCAAATAAATACATGCTTGTGACCATTTAAAGTACCCAGACCTTGACATGTACTTCTTAACACAGCTTTTGTAATCTCATAGACCAAAAAATGGACTTCAGCAATAAAGAAGAGTTCTTTCCTCAGCAAGTTATTCAGAGTCATAAATTTACTGTAACATCTAGAAATTATCTAAGCTTTCACTCTTTGCAATTGGTATATTCTAACTCCAACACTATGAAAATGTAAAGAGAAATAAAACAGATGCATTAAACTAAAATTCACCAAAATACTATGAGCTACTTCTGTTTACTGATTCACCTCGTGCAGACTAAAATGTATGTGTTCTGTCTTCTTTCAAAAGTATTTTGTCTGCTAAACCAATCAGGCACCGGTAAAATACCCTAATTTTCTCTCTAGTAGGTCGGTGTTTTGTTTTTAAATTTGAATTCTCTACCTGCCTCAGTGTAACCTTCCCCCCCCTTTTCTGTTCATGACTATTCGATTTGTCATACTTGTTACAATTTTGCTTTCCCAATGTATCACTATGATTCAGATCACCCGGCAATGGAATACCATCTCTTTTCTTACATAGTTCTCAAATGACAGTGTTCATTGGATAATAAGCAACAAAAGTTACACAATATTTAAAACCTTGAAATATGTAACTCATATGTAACGGTTCTGAAGATTCCTAAATTTGCAAAAAAAGGAAAGGCTAGGGAGAAGGCAGCTCTGGTAGAGAGTGCAAAGTCTAAAAGTATTTCCAAGTCTGATCTTTACACTGTATTTCACTTTCAATTGAGCCCTTCTTCCAATTAAAAGGAAGAAAAAAGATTACTAAGAAGTGCCCTTGCTTAATCAAGAAACCACTTAAGTCAGATTTGGAACTATCCTGCAAAGAAAATATGGTAACAAACCAAGCATTCGGATTACACTTCACTAGTTACCCCAGAATTCCTGTAACTGAGCACAGCTGTGGAGACTCACTTCAGCTGACATAGGACTACCTCATCGTTCTATTGCTCAACAGAGGTTGTTACCATCTGCCAGCTCCCAACAATAATAAAACTGTAGCCAGTGCAAATCGTCAGGTTTCAGATGTGGGGAAACTTTCACAACATGGGGAGGGCAGAGGGCATGGCCATATTTAAACACACTGCGGAAAAAGCAACCACGCTGCCAGCTGTGCTCCTGGTTACTCACTGCTTAAGCTATTTTCATGGCACATAGCCATTTTGAGTGAACTTTTGAATAGAAAGAGGAAAGAAAAAGATCCCCATTTCCAGTGGCAACAGCAGCACAGTACCAGTCTGGACTCCAGTAAAGTGCAGAGCACATCAGCGTTACCTGCCCTTCCCACTCCCTTATGGAACACTGTATGCCTAACTTCACTAACAAAATGTACAAATGTATGGTGAAAATAAAAGCTTTGAGGGGAAAATCCCAAAAGTTCCACAAACCTGAGTTTTCCCCTCTAAGAAGTGGTAGAGAAAAGTGCTACATACCATGCACTGTTAACCCTAAAGGGCTTAATTTTGGAAGGAAACAGTTCAAATATTTTCACATACCTAATAACGAGACTACAGATTCGTTAACTTAGGAAATATTTAATTTCCAATCAATTTACATGGGAACAAAATAATTCCTCATGGAACTGCTATTCATGAAATTCTATTTTTACAGGAGCTTATGAGAAGTAATCAGTGCAATATAAATTATATATTCCTAACTGGATTGCTCTATAGCCTAACTTATATTACTCATACCTTACAGCACACAGAGTTTAATAAAGTATAACTCTGTATTTGTTACAACGTAAAAAAACCCCAAAACACCAAAAAAGAACAGAGGACAAAATGGAAAAACTGAAGACTGAATCCACAGTGGTGGGGAAACACAGGGAAGTATTATAGATAAGAACATATTCTGGGTGAACACTTAGACAAAACTCATGAGGGTTTTAAGACAAGCCTTACAGTGTTCTTTTCTCTATCTTCTTTGAAGAAAGAACTCTCAGATAGACAACACACATATCATACATGCTGCTTTTGAATTTGTCCTGATAAAATAATCAATTCCAATATCCAGTTCAGTTCATTATACTGCCATAGCACAGAAGGCTAAAAGGAATACTAGTTTATTTCTATTTTTATAGATACAGACAAATGAATGCAGAGAAGAGTTAACCCTCCTTTTCACTTATCTCTGTGAGGCACACACCATGCTTTCAAAACAGCTTGTGGACCACTTGAAGCCCTGAGAGCAAGCTCCCAATGTTGCAGCTGCCAAAAAAAATAAAACCGCTTTCAACACTGAAACACTACCTTTCTGTTTCTTGAGAAGTGAATTAAATACTTAATTTGAACATAACTCAATTTAACACTTTACTCTGACAAAATGTTGTGCTTCCTAATTGTGAGGACTTCATCAGCCAAGTTATGTCCTGACTATACTTAAACAGGACAACAGATTTTTTGAGGTATCTATAATATAAAATGCAGCATTTAATAAGCATTTCAAGCTTTAAGAGAACATTTTAAAAAACCCCACAAAAACAAAAAACCACCACCCCTACACTAAATTCCTCTCAGTCTTCGTAAAATCTAGGTACTGTCAAATACAATAAAAAATCCAAAGGTAGAGCACCAGAAAACTGAAAATGCTGGTGAAAACAAAAGCATCAAATGGGAAAGAGAAAATGTAACCACTGTAAAAAGCTGTTACACTTAAGAACTAACAGAGGTCAAACTTGTGAAGGTCAAAATTCTGTTTTCCAGTTGTGCAATTAAAGCACAGTACCACATTTATGATAGTATCTGTCACAACAGCCAACCAGATTTTCCACAGCAGTGTGAGAACAAAATAACTTGTCTATAACTAGATCTGCTCTACACACATCCATAACAAGAACGCTTACTGTCATAGCAAAGAGAAAAAGTACATCTCTTCCGTAAACTGCTTAATTTCTCTTCTACTGTAACTGTTCTTCTAGAGCACTCGGAATTCTTAAAATCAGTTTTATTAATGAATGGTGGACAAAGACGGGAAAAGGTATGAAGTAGAGAAAACAATTCAATGATGCTTTTTAAAGAAGTTTTATAAAACTTACAAGTTTGTGCTGCAACTGTCACAAGCATAGGCCTTCTAGGCTTTTCTGCCCATTTTACATAATTTAATTTTCTACAAATATTATTTATCAGGGTCTTTTTCCCACTCTCAGAAACATTATTAACATCAGCAACCAGGTATTAAAAAGGAAAACTGACACTACAAACAACAACAACAAATCATATCCTTGGAAAGCAGCCTAAAACTCCTATCATGCTATTTGTATTTTAAAAGTAACCTTCAAGCAAGGAAAACTGAAAGTAAGCACAGATAACTTGGAAAAGTATTCCACAAGTCAGGAGATGACTGCATGTCGAAATCACTGCTCACAAAGGAGGTGCCAACAACCATGTGACTGAATGCAAAAGATGCTAAGAAAAAAACCATGCAAGAATATTCTTTAAGATATTTGTTACAGACATTACCATCAAAAATATGGAGAGTCCAGAAAGATCTTTCAAAACTTAAAATAGTTCTTAAAATACAGGTTGGAAGGATTAAAGAAGTAACAACATGAAACCTCACTTACTACAAATCCTCAGTTAGTGGAAGAAAACTAGTACTGTGAGCATTCCTCAAACTCCTCTCACCTGAAACCCTGCACACCTAGTAACCTCATACTCTTGAGATTGGAAATTAAAAAAAGAAGCGAACATAAGCATACACACATGCTAGTATAAAACCTATGTAAACCCTTGAAGCACAATCAATCAAGTTCTGCTTTAAGAACACAACCAAGCCTGCTACTATGAAGTTTTCATTCTTTATCAGTGATCTTGAGATAAATAATTTTTTGCATAAGGACAAGAGTATTTCCTCCTAAGTACCAGCTATAAAACTTTATTCTGCCTTATCAAAGAGAAGCAACTCCATTTTTTTCTCCCTTCTAGCATACAATCATGAAAACTATGCCCAACAGTTACCTGCAAAATTACCCCATCTTCAGTAAATTTAGACATCTTTACATCCAAATGACTATATATATACATATTTATTTCCAAAAACCATATAAATACTTATCTTAATGAAAATCAGTACTGAAACCACATTTTAAAAAAAAATACATGTTTAAGTACACAGTACAGAGACCAAAGCAAGATGCCTATCAGGACTCATTGTAAAATCTGTAACTCATCCAAGGCTCATTTTTCTCATGCATTCAAAGTCATTCATTATATTATTACAGGAAGGTAATTGTGAGGTATAGTGAGTGTAAGGTACTTTAAAATTAGGCTGCAGGTTTGCTCATCTGATTGCTTACAACTGGCAACAATTACTGCTCTTTACTAGCTGACTGGAGAATAAAGGTAGATATAAAATCCTTTACTTCCTCCCACCACAATCTCTGCTTTAAAGAGTCACTTGGTGCAGATCCTCAGGTAAACCATAAAGTCTCCCCACGGATACTTAAAAAAAAAAAGTATTCCAAAGATAAGAATCATGATGGCTGAAACCAGGTAAAGCTACAAGGAACTGTTGTTGCTAAGTTACAAAAGAAAAATAGTAGTAAAACAGGTAACACTGCTGAAGAATATACCCAGTGCAGGTAGAGTACAAGAGCAGGAACAGAGTACCAGAGTAGGACTCACAAGAGTGTGATGTATTCCTCATCCACACAAAAATCTCACACAAGGCAGACAAACTTCCACCCAAGCTCAGCCACGAGCACCACCACATGAAAAGTGTGCTCAACATCCCGTGGACAAACGTGTCCATAAAAGTTGAAGGCAGCTAAAAAGCATCAAGTTGTCACTGAAGCTGACAAAAGCCCACGCATTTGTGTACATGTTTACCAAAATGCTTTTTGAACATTCTGAGTCTGAATGTTACCAGTGTCATTAAAAATACTAAATCAGAGCACAGAAACCCATGGAAATCAATGACGGCCATACCTTCACTACTTTAAAGACTTACATTTTACAATATTAACTCTTGGTGCTAAATCCAAGGACCTAGGCAGTGAAATTCCAGTACCTAATGGTCACCAAGATACAATGGGAACACTAAATCCAGAGGCAGCATCCATCCCCACATATCAAAGTTCTTCTTCCAAACCCTTTTTCCCCCTCCAAACTACAGGTTTTTCAAATTCAGGAAAAAACAGACTGAAGAGCAGAGTAGAACAGAGAAGGTTTTGATACAGAAATCATTTGATGCTCTCACTCTCCTCCTGGACAGGAGCTGAGGACCAGGCACTCCAGTAAGCCTTTCAGAGCAGCTGCTCTTGTCCAGCAGGACCTCACTGTGCCTCTGTGACCAGGAATTTCCTTATCACCAGCTGAACATCAAAGAAGAAAGGACTCATCCAAAGGCACCCAGATTCAGTCCAATCTAGGGTCCAAAACTAACAATTGTCTCAAAGACTCACTGCCAAATAAAACACAGGAATCTACCTTGTTACCATCAATTGTAACACGCCTAAGAGCAACTGGGGCAAGAAACTAGCAAAAACTGGCCTGTGGTCCTTCTGTCTTAAGCTCCACTAAGCCATAGTTCTAGCAAGAGCCAAGCAAAAACACTTGAGCTACAGGAGTTAACATCCTATGAGCTCAGTGCTTTCTTTTAAAGTGCAAAAGCCTCTTATTTTCCATTGGTGAATAAATCCAATTCAGATATTCCCATAAAGAAGAGCTAACCTTTTACTCCTAGAGTCAGATGTAAATTACACAGCCCTACCATTCCAATCAACACAGTCTACACGCTTGGCTTTTTTCTGATCTGTACCTACCATATAATTCCTGTACATGATCCAGCTAAAAGTTACCTGAATTGCTAAAAATGTAAACAAAACCCTGTTCCTTAGTCTTTCCTTATTGAACAAGCATCCAGGAATACCACAGTGGATATCAATCCTCTCTAGCAATCACAGTAAGTGTCGCTTGTACACTGGTGAAGTTCTGAAATAGGAGAGAGCAAAACTCCCCTTGGCAGCTGCAGAACCCAGGCAGGACAGACACACCTTGGCTGTCACTGCTCTCTAAGATGGTTGAACTTGGGCACCCAGATGTAAATTCAGTTGTGATCACCAAAACGATAAAACTAGCAAGATTAATTTATCATCTAGCACACAATAAGGGTCTGTTCAGTTAGCATCATGCTTCTAACACATCTGTATTCTTGGAACACTTCAAATTCCTCGACAGTTGGAAAAAAAATACAATTGTAGACTCTCAAAAATATAGCCTGGAGAAAACAAACTCTTGGTGCTATTCCTGATTATTATGCTGATCTATTGAGTAAGTTCTAGCAGGTCAGTCATCTCCATCAGTTCTCTTAGGGTTGACATTTACATTTACTTTAGCCTGTAAAATACTTCTGTCATCCACAGATGTGAAGTCCAAAGGGACAACTATCATCTACAACTGCTAAAACAAGACAGTTTAGATAAGACACAGCTCATTCAAAACACACTGCAAAGGCTTTCTTTCTACAGTTTTATCTCTCTGTCCTTGCCCCCAGCTATCTCTCCTTTTAAGGAAATAGTTATATTACAGATGAATGCCTACAGTGGTTAATAGCTGCTGATTCACATTATGCTGACAAAGAATGAACAAGCATTTTAGTGTGCATGTGCATTGCTTCATCTTGAAAAAGACTGCAAAAGAAAGAACTGATTAAAAAAGCAAAAAGCAAGCTTTGCTGCCCAAGAACAATGGTTCTTGTTTCTCCATTAGAAAAAAGTACATTTAATCTTCAATTATTAGCAGAGTCATAATTCTAAACTGTATTCTTTATTAGCCCAACATCTGTACGATACTCTTCAAAATTACATAAATAAGACTTCAAAAAATTACTAGTTTGTATTTTTGTAGCATAATTCTTAACACTGCATTTGGACGTTGGACTCTTGTCAAGTCACAAGTGAGTATAAAGAATCACGGGAAGTCTGGCAAGTCTTAAGTCTGTGCTAAGAGTCTTAATTTGTTTTCCAGGTTTTAAGACTGAATACACACTTTTTTCTCAGTATTTGCAAACTGTATGAGAACCTGGGACATGGGAAGGAGAGCATGAGGGATGCTGAGAACGTTAGTAGTCACAAGCCTCCAGAAGCCATGATTTTAAAAGGAAAAAAGAGATTGATACCATGTAACCATAGAAATTTTCCACAGAAGTTTGAAAAGTTTCCTTCAGAGGATGACACAAAGTCCGTACCAAAGCCAAAAAAACTCCAAACTACTCTGCAGTTTACCATTATTTTAGATTACACTAATTGTTTAATTTTTGGATCAAGGATAAAAATCATGTTATGGGATTTGGTTTGCTTCACTGCTAAAAAATGAAATAGGTCTGAAGGGATTTCAGAGACTCCTCTGAAAAATTCCATCACTTACAGCCCTTCAGTTGTGCTGGTATTCAAAGAGAATTACTCTGGAAAGATAACAATGCCCAGACTTTCTACAGATCTTAAAAAAAAATAACCCAAAGCATCTAGCAACAACAAAAATAACGGCAAACACAACACCCCAAAAATACAAGTAAAAACTGGTTTTATTTTTTGTTACATAAGAACTAGGTTAGATAATAAAATACTCACTTATGATACGTAAAACATGCCCAACTTAAATCTACTGTCAACGCCTGCCTTTGCTTAAAGGACAAACACCTTTGTATTTAGAGCTACATATTCTACTCACTGCTAGTTAAACCACATGAATAACTTGGCTGAATGACTATCACAATCCATTTACATGTATATATGTCAAAATATTTATGATAAATACTAAATTAACCATTTAATGTACTTTAACTTAGAAGGACACAAGAAACAACCCGAAAGAACTGTGAAGCAACTAGGTTGCCAAGTCAAAAAAAATACTTGTTGGAAATTATGTTTAGAATCTCATTTCTGGTATTATCTGTTTAACTTGGATTTGTTTCCACAACTGTTCTTCACAGTATGTGAAACTGAAAGAAATCTGCAAATATTTTAGATACAAATCAGAAAGAGCTTCAGAAACATTTCTGCAAAAATGGAACAGCACAGGTTTATCAGAACTAACAATATCTATATTAAAATTAAAAAAAAAAAAATGCATTAGACCAGGCTTCAAATAGTAGCACTAGCAAAGGTCTCCACCAAATCACATCAAGCTGTCTCAGTTTTCCCATCCTGAAACTGAAAACTATTTCCTATCTGACATGATAGAAGATAATGTCAAAAGACATGATCTTACTAGCTGACCTGTAAATAACCATTTTTGGGATGGCACCACATAAAGTACTGATCTCCAGCTCTGGGGACCCCAACATCACAAGGATCTTCTGGAATGAGTCCAGAGAAGAACACAAAGATGCTCTGAGAGCTGGAGCCCCCCTGCTCTGGAGACAGGCTGGGAGAGCTGGGGGTGTTCAGCCTGGAGAAGAGAAGGCTCCGGGGAGACCTTAGAGCCCCTGCCAGGGCCTGAAGGGGCTCCAGGAGAGCTGGAGAGGGACTTTAGACAAGGGCCTGGAGTGAAAGGACAAGGGGGAATGGCTTCAAATTGACAGAGGACAGGCTTAGCTATTAGAAAAATTCTTCCCTGTGAGGGTGGTGAGGCCCTGGCACAGGCTGCCCAGAGAAGCTGTGGCTGTCCCATCCCTGGAACTGTTCAAAGCCAGTCTGGATGGGGCTTAGATCAACCTGGTCTAGTGGAAGGTGTCCCTGCCCATGGCAGTGGAGTGGAATGAGGTGGGCTTCAAGGTCCCTTCCAACCCAAACCACTCTGGGATTCTGTGATTTGATGACCTTAAAAGTAGCATGAACAGGGAGAGCAAGTGCCATATATTTACTTATCAAAGTACTTGTCAATGGGCCAAAATTGGAATCCAAACACCTACAACCATTATGTTGACAGTTCAAATAAAGTCATTCACAAACAAAATATCACAACACAATTCTAAAGATTAATTGAATATTCTTTAAGACACAGGCTCTCATTTAAAGACATTGAGTTACTGATATCCTAGGTTACACCTCTCCCACTCTCCAATGTATGTTTAATGATTAAACTCAATTTATTTGTATTTCACCAATGCTTCTAAAGTCAATTTACCCTTCACAGCACACTTTCCCCTTTCTAAAGCTTCAGTACCTGATCGGTCAGTTGAGCCTTATTCTGACCTTCTAACTCACATTTATACAAAATACTACATTTTCCCTTCATACTTAACAGAGGGCCTTAACTGAAAACCACTGCATACTGCTGGAAACAGAGCGACTTGTGATGCAGCCTATGATTCGTTACAGCAAAGTAAGCCTTTCCATTACTTTCAGTCCCCTCTCCAGATTGCTTACCTCTGAACTAGAGGTGGGGGCAGGGAAGGCTGCAGGTGGATCCTCACACATTATCCCCACTGTGGTCACACTGGGCTGAATCTACACAACTTAATGATTGGTTCAGCAGCTAATTTTGGCTCACTCAAGGTTTTGCTCCTACCCACACCTGCATCAACTAACACGCTACCTCTGGTTTAACTAAGGACTACATATAAACAGGATTCACATTATGAATACCACAGTGTTTCTTCCTACTCCCAAAACCTCCCTCATGAAACTTTCAGTGGTTGAATTCTACAGGACAATTAAAATGCCAGCATTCAGACACAAACGTGAACCCTCTGACTGACTTACCACTCCTCTTTGCCCCCACACCAGCATGCCCAGCGCAGGGAGGAAGACAGGACTATGATTAGAAGAAAACCCATAAAGTGGTTATAGGAACACTTTGATTATCAAACTTGCAATGTGCGGATGACATGACAAGGAGGCTTGTTGAGCTATGTTTCCCTAAAACACAGGGCAGAGTTATTTGGGACTTCGAGAACTCATGTGCAAAGACCTGTCTATTCTACACCTAACAAGAGTGCCCACCTGATCCAAATGATCAGGTAAAGGGTATGGGTTTTAATACTAGACCATTTTTACCGTAACAAATTTATTAGTGCTCAAAATATCCTTTACATAAGAATTTTAGAACCTATTAAAAAAATTACACATTTAACACGCTAAGATCTTCCACATTTTTGCATATCAACTCAAAGATACAGCTGATGGAAGTTACAAGCTCCACTTTAGCATTTTGGTTAAAATCAGAAGTGTGCTAGTGAAGCAAACTTCTCTAACACCCCACTTAGTATGCTTTTGTTCACTTCACAAGATGCACCTAGCCAACAAGAGTAGGCTCTCTTTTATAGTAAATTGGAAAACACCCGCTAGAAGTTCTCAAGAATTCCCAATACTAAGGGATTTAGCTTTTTTTTAGATTTACTAAGCCAGGTCAAAGGAAGACCTTCTGAAAAACACAGTGGGTATTCAGTTTTCAGTGACAACTGTTTCTCTCTGCAAATCTGCCTATTTTGGGCCTCACTGCTTGCTAAGGTACACAAAGGCTTACTCACAAGTGTCAGGGCATCCAAGAGTAATTATGCTATTTAAGTACCCTTTCAAGTTAAACTCATATTACAAATCGTATTTCGTGGCTTACCTTAGATAGTTTAATTCAGACTCATCATGTTGACAAGACTATAGTCCTTCCTTTTCTTTGCTGTGTGGCGTAATACTTTATGCCAGATTAAAGAACTGACTCTATATACTAGTGCATTCTGAGTGCCGCATCACCTTAATTTACAGTGCTTCTGGATTGCAATTATTCCATTACCGCAGCCAGATGTTTTTCACACAGAGAAACTGCCTTCCTCAAGTGTCTCAAATTAATGTGTCTGTCAAAATTTACTCTACATACAGTTATCTTTACTGCTAGAACACTTCCTCTCATCTTTTTAAATTCAATAAGCATTTGGAAGACCAAGTTGTAAATGATTTTGGGATTACTGTCTTGCTAAACTGGGTATCTGTTATTTTGCGATCACTAAATTTTCACCATGCCCCAAAACATGCCAAGGATCTCACCGCACAGAACAGGACGGACAGGATTTGTATTTCGTTGTTTACAGTACAAGACAGACCTTCCCCAGCTCCCCCCAACGGGAAACAAATATCAGCTGCACGTCTCACCCCGGCAGAGCGGGGTTCCCGCCGACTTCCCAGCGGGACTGAGCTGGCCCTTTCGCACAGCACCGGGGAACGCGGCGTGGGAGTCACGCCTGTGTCAGCGGGGCACAAGGGCACCCGTGCAAACCGGGGGCGAGACCCTGAGTAAGGAGCGGTCCCGGGGGAAGGGGAGCAATGCCCGCAGCACGGCGCTGCCGAGGGAAAGCCGCCGCCGGTGCCGGGCACTGACGGGACGCCTCCGCCACCGCCCCGGCGCCCCGCGGGCGGGACCCCCGACCCCACACGGGCCGGGCCGCGCCACGGAGTGCGCGCTGCCGTGGAGAAAAGGCCGCACCCCTGACACCACCCCTGTGAACGCGCTGCGACCCTCGCTTCACCGCGCCCTCCGCACGAAGAGCGCAGCCTTCGTACCCNCCTGTCCTTGCTGTCCTGCTTTCTTCCCTTCTTCCTTCTCTCCTGCCCTCTCTCCTTTCCCTCTCTTCCTTCCCTCTCTCATTCTCTCCTTTCCCTCTCTTCCTTCCCTCTCTCCTTCCCCTTCTCCTTCCCCTTCTCTCCCTCCCAGATTCCACGTACCTGTTTATCCAAGAGCACCAGTGAAGGCAGCCTCCTCCAGAAGCTCCTGAATAAAACGTTAATAACACCAAATTATGCACTGCCAAGAGTGTTGATGGGGATTTCATTGTTAAGATATTTTAACCCGGTTCAACAATTTAGTGTGCCTTTGAATGATTGGTTTTATGCCTCGTAGAGTGACACACTGTTTTACGCTGTATTTAGGTGTCACATAACTTTCTCCAGCTGTTTTTACAGTAGGCTTTCAGTTTTGGTAGAGGCTAATACAGATTTTCGCAAATATCTCTTCACTAGTGGCCCTTCACCTTGTTAAGAAGGCAGAATTTAATTATTTTTAGCTATTAGTTGGTCAACATATTCGCCAGTACAAAGAGTTGCGTTACAAAGTAACAGAAGCAATTCATTGGAATTTAAATTTAAGAAGAGCTATTAGATAATGATATCCAAAACGTAGCATTTGGCTTGAGATTCAGGTACTAACAGTACTTAAGGTATTCTGAGTCTAAGTTTCTACGCCTGCTTTTTATGTTTTCTGTGACTTGGAGTTGACATGCTCTTACACATGTTGGGGATTCCTAATCCCGTAGTACTCACACGTGAAGAGGGGAGCTTAAAGACAACTCTTTAGATGATAAAAATTGAGTCGCAGAAGTATGAGATGTTCACAATGTTCAAGAATAACATTTAAAATACCTACTGCTAGACTGAAAGTTAGGGTTTTTTGGGATTTTTTTTGTTCTTCCACAAAGATTTTTGTCGGGAAGAGAGGGAAACAGAAGAGGGAAGAAACAAACCAAAACAAAAGGAGCTTTTACTTTGGCTGAAAAATTGACTACGAAATCTTGGACCGCACCCACCAAGAAGGGATCTTCGTCTCCTGTTCTGGATCTTAGGGATGATGCAATTCTTACTTCCCACACAATAGGGAGTGAAATTTCAGTGTAATGGCTTGGTTCTCACTCATAGACTGAAGAGCTGCGTAAGTACTTTCTGCATTGAAATTAGACACAACTAGAAGAGGAAAAATAAAAAAAAACAGTCAATTTTTTTTTCCTAAAAAGGAGAACTAAAACCAATAAAAAGGAGATCTGGGAGTCTAAGCTGAAAATCAAGGACATACATCTTCCTGCAGATTAATGATAAATGTTTTAAGCATTTAAAATGATATAAAAACTTAGATGATAAATGCTCACAAAGTGTGTATGATGACAAATAATGACAATATCATCAGAAGCAAGCAAGGGAAAATGTCCCTTTTTTTGAAATAGATTTATTTTTCTGATACACTGGTGGCATTAATGGGACTCTAAGTCCCGTTCTATCAAATGTTGTTAATTCCTTATGAAGCCTGGCTGTAGCTGTCTCTGTGTTGTTTCCTGCTTCTGGCACACAGAGAGCACCAGCCTCAGCTGCCACCAGTTTGTAACTCGATTTACTGCGCTCTGGCTGCTCTGTGGATTGATACTGGCCCAGAGAGATGAAACCTAATCTGCAGGTTCATTGTGTGGACTATACTATGGGATATTCAGGCCATCTTTAATATTGGGTGTGTTCTCTTCTGCCCTTGCCCCCTCTTTTTATGCTTTCTGTGTTGAAGCTGGTTTCCTACCATATAGAAACTTGACTTATAGATTCTCCAGAGGTAAATTGTGATGAGTCCCAAGGCTAAAGGTGAGATTCACCTCACCTATCTTTAGCCATCTAAAATTTGGCTGTCATCTAAGCTACTCATCTAGGGTCCCGTGTAGGTGACAGAACTGGATATGCATCTCCACGGGGCAATTGTTCCCTTTCTGTGGTTGGTGTCTGAGACAGACGTGATGGAACCCCTTTTGGAGACGCCTGTCCTATGCTTTTGTGGTGGGAATGTGTATAACTGGCTTAGGCTAGAGACACAACTCCCACATTAAACTCGTGCCCACACAGTTCTGCAGGATCAGAATCCTTCACAGCAAACGTGCTGAGGAATCACTAGGAAAAATTGATGCTGAATTGATGCCCATCTTCTAGTTTCACGGGGCAGAGGCTGAGGACCCTGTTGCACATATGGCCACATTAAATATGACTTCTGTGGCCATCACATAGAAGATTAGTCCATTTTACATTCCAGTAAACGAAAGCCAAACCACTCCCTCCTGTGAACTTGCAAACACAAATGCTGTTTTCTAATCTACATTTAGATAACATTTTCTAACTGTAAATTGAGCTATCAAGGAGCTGCTGTGGTATGTATTTAAGTGACTGAAACCTCAGGGCTGTGTCAATATGTATGAGCTGAAAAACTGACTCTTATTTTAAAATAGTTTTTGAAGCCTTTGAATACATTATTTTAGAATTTATTTCCATACCGTCTTCTGCTGTATGTGTGTGATACTGTTCTAATCCTTGGGAACACACATGCTTATTTTTTGTGGTTTCTGGCTTACAAAAGTCTTTTGTTCATCCTGGGAAAGCATGGTGTTAATCATAGGAAAATATTTTTACATTCCCTCTTTACAAAAAATGAGAAAAAATGCTTTCTAATCTAGAAGTAAATCCTATTCTAGTAAACTGTCTTTTAAAATGCAATTGTAAATGTGATTCTGTTAAACCTACAGCTAATTTGGTCCAGATTCACATCAAATCTTCTTAAAATGAAAAGTGGTGTCTCGGTTAAATCTGCTTTGTTTCCCCCTTTTTTTTCCCCCCCAGATATTGTTTTTAAACCCATCAACCTTAAATTAAGCAGTAACATTTCAATGGGGAAAAAAGGGACATTTTTTCTTGAATAGAATGAGAATTATTTTTGATTCTGTGAGAAGGGATATAAACCATGTGTAAACAATGGCAAAAAGGTGGGAAACAAATTTAAAAGTGTCTAGCTGTGGAAAATAAGAGGTCTGCTTAGATAGGCCGGGGGAGGTGTATGAAAAGAATGAGAATTGCAGCAGGACAGCTAAAAAAGCCCCATAAGGGTACTTAACTTAAAAGAGGAAAACAGTTGATTTCTTTGTGAAAAATGGATTTGCCTTCCTGGAAACTCGGAGTAAATGCTGTCAATGGCTGTAATTTTGTCAGACAGCAATGCCTGATCTGGGAAAAGATCAGAGGTGCTCAGGAGGTGAAGTGAAATTGCCACAACCAGGCTGTCCAGACCAGGCATTTTCACACAGTGGCTCTCTTGAAACCTGGGAGGAAACCCAAGTACGTGTGGGAAAACCAGAGTATGTCATGCAGGGCTTGATGAGTGTTTCCAGGCTCGAGTAATGCTGTGGGATTGCACCTGGGAGGGCTTTAGGTCAATTAACTCCCTGAGGCAGAAAACTGCTAAGCCTGAAACCAGCAGGCTCCTAGTTTCCAGCCAGATGCAGATCCACACACAGACAGATGGAAACACCAGGGGTTTGGGAAGATGGAGGGAGACCTGGTGAAACACCTGATGCCTGGAGGATTGACGATATGCATTCACAGGACCACAGACTAAATGCATAACAGACCCCACTGTTTCCGTGTGCCCTCCCCCTGTGCAGGGGTCATGCTGGGGAAAAGAGTCATCTCTTCACAAAACAAACTACTAGGGTGGGAAGAACCCATCTGTTTTCTTTAAGTTTTAATACAGTCTATTGAGAGTCTCCTGAAGTAGCAATTTGGGATGACTTCTCTGCATATGCTTAGTTTAGGAGAACTAATTGCTGGTAGTGCAATATTCCCACACATATCTGGTTTTTGCTTTCACTCTGAACTGCTTTAACCCAGAAGTCTGCTCCTTAGTGCTTCATTATCAGGGCTGTCTGGAGTACTGGTTTGTTGCTCCTCTAGAAAAATGCTAACCCTCCCCACCCCAGATTATAACCCAGGGAATGTCCAGTATATCTGTGAAAATAGGTACTCTGAGATTTCTTAAATGACGAAAGTATTTGTGGGTGAGACACTTGAAATGTTGAAACTTTGGACCTATTCCCTATGAATTGTAGTCATACCCCTGAGAGGAGAAGGATGTTGAGTCATAGTGAAGAAAGGAAAGAAAGAAAAACTGAATGTTTTTTCTATTGC
Source organism: Ifrita kowaldi (assembly GCA_013398055.1). Classification (NCBI taxonomy): domain Eukaryota; kingdom Metazoa; phylum Chordata; class Aves; order Passeriformes; family Cinclosomatidae; genus Ifrita; species Ifrita kowaldi. The sequence goes on from VZRS01014874.1 coordinate 95,719, forward strand.
AATCATCCCAGAAGTCAGATGCAACCAAGACAGACAGATGAACAACAAAAACACTGGTTAAATGACTCAAAAGGTTAGGTTTTCTGGCACCGGACTGAAACAGTTCAAGAACTCTGAAAGAAAATATGGAAATAAAGCATATTTGCTTGTTGAATCTAATGTCTGAAGAAAGATTAGTTTTAGCATTTATTGGTAGAAAGCTTCTGAAGGACTTACACTTTGGCTGTCTGAAGGCTGCTCTGAATATATCAGGACCAGAACAGGGAACAGTGAAATTGCATTTGCTTTCAGAGGTGTCTGACAGTGGCATAAAGTAACAAATCTTTTGGAGGATGATATAACATAATTTTTTAAAGTACCTTATGAAGCTACTCTTTTGCTTAAATAAATTCTTCTTTATGATCACCCACCTTGCTTTCGCTACACAGAATGGTTGCAAAAGTGAATGATGTATTGAAGACCTGACTAAGGCTGGAAAGCATACCAAAGGTAGGAGAGTACCATGTATTCAAACACTTGGCTAAGTTTTAATTTCACAGCATAAGGTTCTTATTGTAACCTGTTATTCATGAATTGATCATGCAATGACTTGCCAGGAAAATGGTTTGACTGTTTGACATAGTCACTCTCCTGTTACAGCTTTCAGAAAAGGGGATTTATTCTTCTGAGGTTGTACATTTCCCCTTTTGTCATAACAGAGGAAAAATTGATTCAGTATCTACTTCTGTCTAGAGCTGCACATTAAAATGCCCCACAAGAGAGGCTGCTCAGTTTCTGGGACTCATTACCAAGTTGGAACCTCAGCTGAGAAGCCAGGGTGATTGCTGGTTTCTTTGTCACTGCGGCGATCCAGTAAGAGGAGGGAGCCAACCTTCACCCATCTGCTGTGTCTATCTGGATTGCCTTCTGTTCTCAAGACCGGCCAGTCAGCTCATCATGGGCCTGGGTGTGACTGCAAGTCATGATGAGTCATGGTTTAAGTGCACAACTCTACTGAAGGGAAAATGAGGCCAATTTTAAATCTACTTTTGATTTTATCTCCAGGTTAGTTCTGTGAAAGTCACCAAAACTGCTACACACAGCAAAAAGTAACCTAGTGCAAATCAGACACAGAAGGAGATATTGCCATCAACATGCAAGTTAAAAATTAAAAAATAAAAAGAGTTAAAAAAAAAGAGAGAGAGAGACATAAACCTGCAATTCTCTGTACTGGCTCTGATAGCTTCTCAAAACCAGATCATTGGATGATGCACAAACTAGTGGTTGGTGCTTGTCAGAGGATGAAAGTTGCTGAAAACAGCAAGTTGACAATTGGAAAGTGCACTTGCAAATCTGGAACTTGTTATAGAACTGATGGAACTGATTATACAGTGTCATTTCCTAATAACTTGGTTCTTAGCTAATTTTTTGTCTTATGAGGTATAGCTTAGCACACAATAACCAGTGAATTTCCTACTGTTCATAATTTTCCTCTGCCTCCTTTGTACAGCTCAGGATCCACACCTTAGGAGTCTGGTTCTACCAGGGCTTGAGGAGACTCACAACTTTATTTTAGAAATCTTTTGGAGTTGGGTTTCTCACAGTGTAAGCAGGAGTTTCTTGAAACCACTGTCAAAGCTTATCTCAGGAACACTGTTTCTCTTCCCCTTTCCCTTCACAGAATCACAGCATGGCTGAGGTTGTAAGGTACATCTGGTCCTAGCCCCCTGCTCAAGCTGGCCCACACAGGGCCCAGGACCATGCCTAGACACTTTTAGGTATCTCCAGGGATGGAGACTCCACAGCCTCTCTGGGCAACCTGTGCCAGCGCTTGGTCACCCTTACAGTGAAAAGGAATTCCCTGATGTTCATGGAGCCTCCTGTGTTCCAGTTTGTGCCAATTGCCTGTCACTGGATGCCTTTGAGAAGAGCCCATGTCCCTCATCTTTATACCAACCCTTCTGGTATTTTACCTGTTAAGATCCTCCCTCAGCTTTTGCTTAACGGTTATGAAGTACTGAAGGAAAGCTGAAATAGGCCAAGATGCCTCGTGAAAGACATATTTACTCAGCAAAAATCTCTGGTGCTGTTCTTGCATGATTAAAACAATTCTGAGGCTTGCTTTTTTTCAGACAAACCTATAAATGCTGCGCTTAATGACAGTGCAGGTCTTGAGTGTTGTTGGAACCTGGTTGCTGCTCTGGCCAGAGCTTACAAAGCCTGGGACCTTTTCAAAACAGTCTGCAAAAAACCACCTGAAAAAGTCCTTGAAGGCTTTTTTAATACATCCTGGGTTGTGCAGCAGCCTACTGTTACAGCATGCCTTGGGGCTGGTTTGATATCCAAACTGGACAAATGTATGCTAGGCTTGAGTGCAGTGGTGAAAAGCAGCCTGTGAGTATGTCGGTGATAGTTTCTTTGCAAATTTTGTATCTTTCCTGAAATTGGCCCCTATCTTTTGTTTGCAGAGCTCACACAGGGTTTTCAGTCCCCAGGAAAGACCGGCTTAGTTATGTGTTGGCTGCTTTACCTCTCAGGAAGTATTTGGAAGGTTGAGGAAGAGGAGGGAAGGCAGAGGAAGTGAAGGGCTGCCTCACTACCAAAAGGCTGGGAGAGAATCCAGTTTTTGTGGGTCCTTCTTTGCCCACAGACTTACTTCCTGATAAAGAGACCTACAAACTTGAATTTCCTGTAAGGTGTTTCCCAACTGTTGTTTTGCTTAGGAGATTAATTTTCTCATATTATTTCCCTTGCCACTGTGATTCTTTTCTCCAGTACAAAATCCTCCTCTTTTTATCTATCTAGCAAATTCCAGCTGTATTGACTCAAGGACAGTCCCACTACATAGCTGGTTGTAGTAAGGCTTTGTGTAAGACTGTTGTCTGTGGGTGGGTGTACTCCCCAGGAACCTTTCTAAAAGGATGTGACCATTTATAGGACCTGCAGAGCAATCTTTTCTACCTGCTTATGCCAAGCACACTGCTGCTCTTGGGACTTCCAGAGGAAGTGCTTGGCAGAGCAGCCTGTTGCTGACCTCTCAAAATGCCCTGGGCCAGCGAGGTTCTCCATAGTGTGTTGTACCTGTGCATATCACCTACTTCTCCTCATGTCCCTCCACCTCAGAATGACTTGGAAGGTTTGGGATTCTGGAGTTCAGGTGGAGTTTTGCAAGTTAGGGTCAACTTGTTTACATCTCTGCTTGCAGCCACTGCAGAGCACAGTAAGGTTTGGACCTGATAAGACACAAGCCTTCAGCTCTGAGTGCTCCCTCACATGCCTTAGATGAATCAGAATTAGATGTTTTTCTCTGAACATGAATTTAATAAATACATGCAGAAATTGCATGTAAATACACCGTAGTGACTCCTCCTTATTTATAGATCCTGAGGTGTGGATTAGGGTGAACAATACAGGGGCATTTTAAACAGTGTTTCTGAAGTTAAATAACAAATGAAACAGAAGCATTTGGGAATGCAAATGAACTGCCACTGCAGCTGGGAATGTAGGCTTTGGGACTGGCACTTATAGCCTATATAAATACTGTTTATGCAAAATTATTCAACTCTAGGGTTGGCAGTTAAATATTCCAAAGGGAGAGTAAAATGGAATATAGTTTGGGCTGAGTCCCTCTTCTGCTAAGACTAGGACATTAGCTGAAATTTAAAGTGATATTTAGATAAAACACAGTTTGAGGTTCTGCCCATTCTGTCTCTCATTGTCCATTGCCTGTTTGACTGAGAGAGGTCATGTGTCGTGACAGGCATTTTGATTGGGATTAGTAGCTGTTCTTCTACCAACAAGAAACTTTTAACTGTTTTTATGTTGCCAGCAGTTGTATTTGTAAGGACATGATGACTAAGCTCCACATGTTTCTATTAATATAAAGTTGGCTGTCATTGATGTCAATACTTGCTGTTGCATAAAGTGAGAAATACTTTTGATAACCACTTAAAAATTTCTAGAAACTTCTCAAATGTACATTGCAGTATAGATTTGGGTTTAAAGGTTCTCAGTTGCACAAGGCAAAGGAAAACATATTTCTGTCAGGACATGAACAGCCTGCTTGGGTTTTTTTGTTATTTGCCAATTGCAGTGGAAATGATGCAGCAGAAAAAAACTGCTGAAGAGTCAGTTGTATTTTCTAGGTACTTTCTGGTTTTGAAATAACACTATCGATTATCACAAGTGGTGCAGTTGTTTGAATTCAACTGCTGCCAAGTTTTTACACTGTTGATGCTGGTCAGAATAGAGAAATCAACATTAGAAGCAACCTCTTAACTCATATCTTGTTATTTTCAATATTAAATATAAAATTATATTTAAATTAAATGTCTCATTTTCATGACATTTCTTAAATTACAACGTATCTTAAGAGTAGTGTAAAGAATAATGTGTATTGGAGAGCAGTCTGCTGCTGCTGCTGCAGAAAGCTGTGATTTACCAGAACAGGTGGACAACCAGAAGCTCATGAGTTAATGTCCAAGGTGACACAACTCCACTGGTACTATAAATCCCCTGATGAATGATAGTAAAGAATACATTTCTCTCAATCGAGAAAGACAGCATTTTCACCAGATAAAGCCTGTGATGGTGGTCTCTGACAAAGAAAAGCATGGTCACAGAATCATACAATCAATCACAGAATATCCTTAGCTGGAAGGGACCCACAAGGATCTTCGAAGTCCAGCTCCTGACTCTGCACAGGGCAGCCCCAAGAATCCCATCCTGTGCCTAAGCGTGTTGTCCAAATGCTCCTTGAGCTCTGTCAGGCTTGGTGATACGACCACTGCCCTGGGGAGCCTGTTCTTCCAGGCTCTTAGTCGTAATCTGAAAGCAGGTGCCCCCTGGGAAGGCAGAGCACACCCACACCCCAGGAACTTTCCAGGGGGTTGCACAGCTCAGCTCTGGGGGGACCTGCTGTGCTCAGTGTCTGTCCTTGCAGGAGTCACTGTATTAGCCAGGGTCTGGGGACCCACCTTGACTCCTACCCTAGGGTTGGGTAGGGCCTCTAGCTAAATAATTGGCAAAGACATTAGCAAAAACCTGTGCTGCAAAATGAAAGAGCACACATTTTATTTGCAAGTATTGCTCTTCAGTGATTCCTCTGGGGAGCTCGAAGAAGTAAAATATTAACTGGGCTGAAAGAGCAGGGAGGCAACTTCATAATAGCTGGTGTGTTTGAACCACTGCATTTGATAAAGCAGTTCAAACAGCAGCCCTGAGCTGGTGACAGAGTAGCACAACTGCAAATACTGCTCTGTGGGAGGAGTTTGGAAATATGCCCGGGTGTATCTAGGTATACAAATACACCTGGTTTTCTGAAACTGACCTCCAAAATGCAAAACTATGCAGCATGTTCCTTGTTTCTCCTCCTGAGCACAGCTCGATTTGCTCCATCCTTCCCTGTTTGACCTGAGCATCTTCTCAGTGCCCCCGGCTGTGCACTCACAGACCAGCCACAGCCCAGGAAAGCTGTTGCCTCGTCCCTGATTAAGTGCAGTGCTTAAGTTTCGAGGTGCAGGGGTGGCATTTCCAATGTCCTCAGTCTGTGAGCACAGGTGAAGCCCAGCCTCTGATGAAATGCAGCCCTTTGCCTTCCGACTGGGGCACCTTGCTGGAAATAGAAAGGACTTGGCCCCTCACCTCAGGGCTGTGAATTATATTTCAAAAATAGAAGTATAAAATCTAGGTGGAGAGCTCCAGTACCCAAACATTAGGGTTCCATTTCCTGTTTGCTCTTCCCCCGCTCATAGATTTTGCAAAAGGTGCTGGGAAAGGACCCATTTGCAACAGGACAGGATCAGGGTTCATCCTCTGCCTGTATGCTTTGACTTCCTCAGCCTATTGTCTGGTGGTGGGGACACTGTCTTTGAAGCTGACAAGACTTTCCATTACTTTCCTCTGAGCATTCTTTGAATTATTTTGACAGAAATTACTGAAAAGTCACAAATAACAAAACAGCCGGCACCCGTTTTCTGTAATTCTTCTCATCTACTTCTGATCATTATCTCTTCAGCCTGTTTATGTTGATCAAACACTGCTCTTCTGAACACATCACCTGGATTTTATTTTAACCCATGTGCTTTATTTTAAGCTTGGAATTAATGAGTTATAAAAACAGGCAGCAGGCCATTAAAAATGTGATAATTAGCTTGGATTAAACTGAGCTGTTTCAGATGTTGGAGTTTCAAGCAGCAAAATACAACATATTGTCAACTGTGCTAGCTAACTTTCAGATCCAAGATGTCCTTGATTCATTGGCTACACAGCCATCATAGTTGAGCAAGTATTATGATGTGTGTGTGTGTATTTATATATATGTGGTTTTTAGGTAGATAAAGTCCTGGAATATCCTTACAGTGAAAACATAAAGTTTAACCCCTGATGGAATGAATTTGAATTAGTTAACCAAAAATTTATGCAGCAAATGAATGAGAAGTGCTGAGAAAGTTGTGCTGTTGTCTCTTGACTTTAAAGTCAGCATGCTTATAGAAATTGTTGAAGTATAAAATATCTTTGCATTATCAGATAAAAGCAGAAAACCAACTTCTATGAAAATGAATTCCAGAAAGGAAAGGTGCCTCCAGACTATCAGTGTCAAAGCAGACATGCCAGAGATAGAGTCCTCTCCCTACCCTACAGGCAGTGAGAGAGAAATAAGTTTATACTAGGGAGAAAACCTGTTGCTGTTAGTTAAAAAAAAAGGAGTTCAAAAGAGCATTGAGGAAAAATAAATCAACCAGTCAGTAAGACATTGGAAAGCAGAGTAATTATAAAACAAGTAGTTAATTGCTACAGACTCTTACAATCAGGGAAAAGCTGCCCATTAAGAAAGTTAATTGACTGTTAATAAATTAAGACAGTTGTGTTGCTACCAATAAATTATTTTTTCTTTTAATAAAACACTGGTGTGGGTATTAAGTTAATTTTCCTACAGAAAGAGCCATCTGACAGAAGGTAGGAGCAGTTCTAATGCAAAACACAATGAAATGGTTCAATTCAAAAAAGGAAATGAGCAACAAAAATTCTAGCAGAGAACAGGTAACAGAAAAGTTCAGCCCTGCGAGTGTTAGTAAACAGCATTAAAATTAAACATTTCAGCTTTATCAAAAAAAGCTGGCTCAGACCTGATGCATAGTTAAACTGCACTCAGGGTTTCCAGAAATAATTAGACAGAAGGAAAGATGAAACTGGAGCTGACTTCACAGAGTGCATAGCCCAGCTTTAAAGAAAATTAGTAACAAGAACAAGGAAGGAATCACCTGGATTTCAGCAACTGAAAAAAAGAGCAATCCAGATCAGCTGTCCAGAGTGAATGGGCAAAGTGGGCAAGTGGGCACAACAAAGGATGCCAGGCAGCCCAGGCACTATGCCTGCCTGCCTCTCTCCTTCCCTTCCTCCCTCCCTCCCTCGGGGGTCTGTTCCTGCTTGGAGTCCCCAGGAGTTCCTGCAGCACCAGAGATGAATCAGCAGGTGTGTCCTGGGGATTTTAGCCCTACAGATTTGCTCTGGAGAGGAGGATTGGTAGGAAATCACTGCATGTCTTCTCCTCCTGTTCTCTGCACATGAATGAAATGGTCCCAAACAGTTTTCCAAGGAAGTTCCAAAAGACCCACATACACTGCCACAAAGTTTATAGTTCACATCTTTCCAGATCTTTATTACTCTGCTAAGTCTGTTCTTAAGATGAGACACCATCAAAACCTTCTGGAGGTCAAAGAGTGCAGAAGAGCAAACTTGTTTGTAGGGCACATTTCCTACATTTCTGAGCTCAGATCACCAAGCAATAACATTCTTTCAGCATGTTATCAAAGCAGTCCCCTGCCCCTGATCAGCTGTCTTTCTCCAGGATTTCCACTTACTGGAAGAAGCTGCAAGTTGAACCCTGAAAAAGCTCAAGCTCTTCTTGAATATACTTGTCCATGTGGTATAGACAACTGCCAGTTTGTGTCTCACACTTCTTCATTGCAGCCACACAGTAATATTTTTTAAAATTGTTGCTTCGTTTTAGTGTGTTGGTTTTTGGTTGGTTCCCCCTCCCCCCCCCAAAAGGAACATTTCCATTGTACTTTCCATCTCATTTTCCATTTGGATCTCCTTTTACTGTTGAGTGCACTAGAGCTCTCTGGAGCTCTCTGGAGCTGCAGGAGCACTTGCCCTGCATGTTTTAAATCTTTTTGCTTCTTCTTTGCTTCTTTTTGCTTCTTCTTTGATAGTGCCTCTGGAGCCCTGGTGACAAAGGGCCACATTTTCTGTTCTCTAAAAACTTTGCTGCCTTTTGCCAGATGCATGAAGAGCAACAGGCAGAATCAGCAGAGCAAGTTGTGGAGCAGCTTTTGCTCTGCTTTGCCCTGCAAAAGTTGGAGGTGAACCCATAAGGAACAGAGGTCACACAAACCCGCTGTGCTGTGTGTGGCCCACAGCGGGGCTTTACATCAGACCCCCAGCTTCAAGAGAGCAATGACTGCAGCTTCATAGACATACCATAAGGATTTGCAGTTTCCTGTCCTGTGTTGTGTTTGTGCCTGTGCCATATCCACCTTTGTGTGGTTGGCAGAATAATTTGTTGACAAGTAGTTGGTTTCGGATGGTTGTTTCAAGCAAAGCCAGAACAATATGATGCTAATGCTACTCAGAATCTGAGTTTTAGGTACTTTTTATATCCACATAACATGACTCGGAATATCAGGAGTCTCAGTCTTAAATGAGACTTACCTGAGCAGTCCCAGAAGGCATTTGAGTGCAGAGAGCCAAGTTTTAATTGAATCATAGAACCATAGAGTGGTTTGGGTTAGAAGGGACCTTAGAGCTCATCTTGTTCCAACGCCCCATCCATGGGCAGGGACAGCTTCCACTAGACCAGGTTGCCTGTCCAGCCTGGCCTTGAACACTTCCAGGGACGGGGCAGCTGCAGCTTCTGTGGCCAACCTGTGCCATGGCCTCACCACCCTCACTGCAAAGGAAGAGGGCCATGGAGACTCAGCTGGTGGGTGACTAGACCCCTACATCCCTAAACAGTCACTGCAGAAGAAGACCTCTATTCCAGGCACTTAAAGTTTGAACAAACATTTACTGCCTGCTCTTGACCCCATTCCCAGGGCAGCATCAGCCCCAGATAACATGTGATCTGAGCTGCTCTCATCTCACTGGGGCATTTTCTGTGTTGTCCAAGTTCATGTCAGATGTCAGAGAAGATTTTTATACAGTCTTAAATTTCAAAGGTGAAGTCTGGTGTGATGTAACATGTCAATTTTTGTGTATTTCAGAAAAATAAGATACTCAGAAAGCCCTATCACCTAGTTCCTGAGAATGAAGTCCCAAGAGACTCGGCATGCTGCTTACCCAAATAGTACTTAGTTTTGAAAGCTCAAACTTCATAGTGAGCAATCTAAGCCCACTGTGGACTACTCCTCTTCTTCTAACTTCATCCTTTAGCTGGCACAGACTCTTTTAATTAAAATGGTATTTAGAAATGTGTTTAATGAATATTTAAATGCGCCTGGAAGTCTGTCTTTATTTGTTTTGAAATAAAAGTCCTCAGTGATGCATCAGTAAGGCTGAGACAAGCTGAAGATGATGTGCTTCATAAATCCTTTGCTTTGCCACAGAGGGATGTTAAATAATTCCTTCTCTTGAAACAGGAAAGTGTATCATCAGACAAAAACCTCCAAATGCTGAAATAGTCATTTTGTTTGTTCAGTTGTACATGTCATGATAGGTCTGAGCTCACTGCTATCTGACATCTTATAAAGGCACTCAAAGCTCCTCATCTTTTGTAGGCATATCTTTTAATACTCCTGACTGGGTAAAAAGAAAAGAAAAGAAAAGGGAAGGGAAGGGAAGGGAAGGGAAGGGAAGGGAAAGCTTTGATTTTGATTAGTATTGATTGGTGATTCTGATTAGCAAATCAGAAAAATAGCAACAGGTTCAAGCCAAATTTAAAGGCTGAGTCTTCTTCCTTCCTAGGTCCAGATACTTGATTATTTTGTATTTGAACTTGATATATTCTTCCTTCACAATTTACAAAGACCAAAGGAATGGCTGACAGCATGGGAGAGTCAAATTCTGAGATGAAATCACAAGCAACATTGTCTGTGGCCACAAATGCCTGTGTGAAGTGTGCATTTGTGAGGAGAGAGATCCGTGTGCTGAATTGTTGCCAGTGCGTCAAAGTTCTTGGGTTACAGAGTAAGTTCAGCTGGGAAATATTTTAGCTCTACGTCTTTACTTACCACATGCAAACTGAAAATTTCATTTGCTTATCACACATCCAAATTCGAGGAGCAATTCATGTGGAGAGCAGAGGACCCACCTTTAATACAAGCACTCCTCCTCTGCCCAGTTCCTGCATCAAAAGCAGAAGGTACTTTCTCCAACAAAAGGGTGCCACAGCCACAGCTGTGGGAAACATTTTATTTCTCTATCTCATCTTTGAAGCAGCTGAGACCTCTTGCTGGAAGAACAGGGAGGGATATATGAAGAGAGAGAAAAGGAGGAATGGCACCTGACAGACACCCATGGCACTCTTGTCCTAGTCCAGTATTTCTGATACATTTCTCAAAAAAAAGCAAAGCAAGAGGAGCATTTCTAAAATTTTTAATAGTATTATGCTGTTAGTCTTCTAGTCAAGAGCAATTTCTAAATGTATTTTATAGTGCTTTGTAAATACTTGACCTTCCTTCTGTGTTTGCTCGCTTTGTTTTTCTTTTTAAACTCATATAGTTTCAAATAATGGCCCTACAGAGCCACTTCAGATGGGTTGGCATGGCTGCAATTGTGTGAGTGGGAACAAATGTGCTTACCAGGAATGACAAAGAGAACATTTTGTTCACTACTTCTGCATTACAAGCATCTGGCTCGTGTGGCAGCTGCAGCTGGATCTAGACCCAGCCCCCGGTGCTGCAGCAAGACGGTTTTGTATGCACCTCACCACAAGGAGGTCCTCCCTGCTATTAGATGCTGTGAAGACCTTTTCAGCCCCCTCACAGACAGCTCAATGGAAAGGTCCAGTTGCAGCACAGTGTATGAAAACTCCAAGCATGTAATTAAATTCCAGTGAATCCCGAAACAGTCAAGGTTCATGCTGAGGCACTGGTCTCTCTGGCCTCAACCCAGAAAAACATTTCAGTGCATGAATAAACCTACTTTGAATAGTCCTACTGGCAAATCAGTGGGAACTACTCATTGCTTCAAGTTAGGTATATGTTCAAGAGATTTGTTTGATGTGGCCACAGTGCCCCACAGTAAGTGCTGTCTTGAACCAGAGCCTAAATCCAGTTTACCGTGTGGTGACTTTTTGGCATTTCTGATTTCTTACCAGGCAGTCTTGCTCATTTAGACTTGAACATCTTCATTTCAAAAGCAATGTTAAGCACTTTTAAGTGCACTTTCTCATGATAAACTTTCAGTGATGATTTCCTTTTGGACAGTAATATAGTGGTAGATTTACTCTATAAAAACCTGTGAGTTGAAATTCCCTTGAACAGAATTTACAGGATTAGAAGAATATCATAAACATCTGAAAACACTGCACATACAGTCATACTCAGGAGATACAAAGATCTCAAAAACTGCCAGTAAAAATGGTGTCTTTGGTAAAATCCTCCTTATCTTTCATCTTCATGTCTCACCTTTAAATACAGTGTAACTAGAATTTTGCCTCTTACCATGATTCAGCCAAACATTTATGACAAAACATAAATGTCTTTTCATTAATTGAAGGTGAATTCTGAAGCAGCTAAAGTAGAAGACCAAACTTAGTAGCATGCCTTTTCTGCTCTTTTTCCTTTCAGAATGTTCTAGGAAACCAAATTTTTCAAGACCAAGTTTGTTCAAATAGACTGTGGGATGTGCAAGAGCAACTAAATTCATTACTGGTAAAGCAATCCTAATATTCCAGCACAACCACTTTGGGTCGTTGAAACTCAAACTGTGGTTGGAACATTGCCCATGCATTAGGACACTCTTCTGAAGCCTGACACTTCCCCTATTCAGATTACTTAACCTAAATACAAAGAGAAAAATAGGAAGAGAACACTTGTGCTTTCTTTTAGAAATGGGTCACTCATTAATACCAGGGTTTATGAGATCTAAGGCATATTAAAATTTACCAGCAAAAAAGAGGCACGTTCGTCAGTTGTTCTACACTGTGTTATTTAAAGCATATTTTACTCTTAGTTATTGTACCATTAAATAAGCACTGCAAAGTGCCTGCAGTCAGTCAGTACTGTCTGAAGCCATACAGGCCAGGTTTCCAGGCACATAAATCCAGCTGAACTCCAAAAGTAATTTAGACAAACAGAGATTTTATGATATAATTCATAGAATCATAGAATGGTTTGGGTTGGAAGGCATCTTAAAGGTCATCCAGTTCCATTCCCCTTGCCATGGGCAGGGGCACCTTCCACTAGACCAGGTTGCTCTAAGCTCTGTCCAACCTTTCCTCGGACATTTCGAAGGATGGGGCAGCCACAGCTTCTCTGGGCAACTTGTGCCAGGGCCTCACAACCCTCACAGGGAAGAATATTTTCCAAATATCTAACCTAAACCGACCCTCTTTCAGTTTTAGTAACAATTTTTAATTATGAGCTCTCTCAGCTTCTGTAGGATGCCAGAACTCATTTAACTCAGGTGCTCATGTTAGGTACTGTTCAGTGTTAGGTCTTGTTGAAAACTACACTTCCATTGAAGTATCTCTAGTTTCTTACAGATATTGGATATCACTCTTCAGGTAGTTTCAGACGTGATCAGATAGTGATATATTTGTACACTGACCTTTACCTAGTTATATAAAAAATTATTTGCTATAACCACTTAAACAAATAAAGCTCCACTTGGACAAACATAATTGTACATTTTCTTAGGTATCTCTGCTTTGCAATAACAATGTCTCGTTACCCACCAGAGGGAGCTCAGTCAAATGTAAGGGCCTGTTCCACCAACGTAAATTAGTGAGAGCTATTTGAAGGGTTATAAATAGATTTAAGCACATTTTTCGCAGTTAGTGCATAGCTGCGTGTAACTTATATTAGCTGGGAACAGTAATGTGGGTGGTTTGGGTTTTTTTGCTTGAAAGAATACTCCTTTTCTGAAATTATTTAGAAAAGAAGTGTTTGCATTCTTGGCACAGATAATTCATCAGGAGGTACTTCTTCATATGTGAGCAGCTGGCTTTTATTTTCACAGCCATGGAGGGTACACCCTGAATAAGTCTATTGTTTAGAACAGCATTTATAGGAGTATGTCTGAATGTGTCTCTGTCTTCCATGAATACTAACATTTGTATTTTTTTGTACTGACATCTAATCAGTAAACATACATACTGACATACTTGCAGACCAGGAGTACAAAAAGGTCTGACCACAAGACAGTCAAGGTTCTTAGCAGGTAATGTTAAATGATGCATTTACTTCTGACTGCTCTTAAAAAGTTCAGAGTGGTTGACTTCTTTCAGCTGTCCACACAGAGCAGAGGAATGTGAGAGTCAAAGGCCCAAGCTGGGAAGAGCACTGTGATGAAAGGGCTGGGGAGAAGTCTGTGGCCACAAGGCAATCTGGGCTGTGCACTGAGATTTGTCATGCACTTGTAAGAAAGTTACAAGACAGAGGTGAAAGTTTTTCAGTCACAGAACATCACACTGCTATCCCTTCATGTGGGAAACGGGGAGCTAGTTCATAAAAGTACCAAACTCTACTTGTGCAGTGAGAGCAGCAAAAGCCCATTACTGGGGCTGCAGTTATTTCAGTACTGAAGTGCTCTGGCTTCAATGCAGTTTTTACTCTACACAGGCTATTTATCAAGGCTTTATTTATCTTTAATGCAAATACAGCAGTTGACATAGAATTGGACTTAATGACCCTTATGGGACCCTCCCAACTCAAGGTTTTCTATGATTCTGTGATTAGCAGAATACAATCATATCCTGATACTGGTTATTCCTCTTTCTGTAGAAGAACCATCTGCAATGCTCTGACATCTGTATCACATCATAACTCTGTTAATTCCAAACATAGCTGACAAAAACATAACCTTAATGAAGTAAATATTCCAGTATAAAATGTTCATGTAAACTAGGCTTGGAAAAGCTTTGGGAAACATCCAAACAAGAGCTTCTTAATGTTAAGGACAACAGCCTATACATTCTATTGGTGCAAGCCATAAACAGCCAGAAAGCAAGCAGTTAAGGCAACAGCTCACTCACCAGTTCCTCTTCCTAGCTGTACCTACTTCCTTTCCGTCACTTACAGTTCTCATATCACTTAACTCATTCTAAGCACCCAAAGCACACTTTGGCATCTGGCTGCACATTTCTTACATCAGCACACACATCCTCATTTCATTTCCCTAATTCCTGTATTAATATTTAGAATAAGATTCAGACAAATAACTAAATCCACAAACCACCGACTCTCATATTTTCTAACCAGTTCAAGAAAACCAAGCATCTGTCACAGCAGGCACCTGCAGGCTGGTAGAATTCCTTGCTGCCACATACCAGCACCGAACCACAAAACATCACACGTAGCATTTGGAAACCACCTTGAGCACATGGTGATCATCAGACCATGTCATAAGATTGCCAGCCAACTGGATCTGAGCTCTAGGCTGACGCTGCTTACTCAGTGGGGATGGATTGTGGTCAGGGGGGATTAAAGGAACTGAGGTTTAGAAGGGGGAACTGATAATTGGTGTGTAGAAAAGCAGAGTGACTCATATGCTAAATCTTGTGCTTTCTACAGAATAAACCACTGGACCATGTAGTGGAGGAAGCCTGGGTTGAGGATAACAGTGATTTGTGAATGGTTGTCATCTTTCATTCATATGGGTATGAGTAATATATGACATTACTTGTAAGGAGCACTGAAGAACCCAGAGGTGACTGGCACTGTCCCATGCAAGGCAGATTCTTATAAAATAATCTACTTTGAATTTAAAGTGTCAGCCTGACAGTTTTGGTGTGCACATGAAAGACCATCTTGATAACTCCCAGTTTAACCTTGCAAAACCAAGTGACTCGGTGAAGGAAATGGTGAGGTCAAGGTTATCCCTCCAACTCCGCTTTGCTACCTTCCCTCCCTCCGTAATGTGCACCGTGGTGCAGTCATGCAGTCAGTGTCTGGTCTTGTGCCAGAGAAGTCCATCAAGATGGACAACAGGGCCCAGTTTTTTGGTACTTGTTCAGCCTTAGTCTTTCATTGCTGCACACCTTCCAGGCCTGTCATGAAGACGGTTAGTAGTTTCACCGTGGGTTTCCAAGGATATGTATCACCATATCATCCATGCATGTGCATGCCACAACATTCCACCAGGAGGGAGAAGACCCTCAGAGCTGTGGGTGCACAGGTATGACTGTGGAAGTATGAGGATGGGAGAGAAAAGTCATGCCAGCACCCAGGGTTTGTCAATTCTCCTCACAGTCCTGCTGGACAGGGCCAATGCTCTTCCTGTTACATCACTGCCTGGACTAAATTTCCTTTCCCTGCAGCCCTTTGTTTCCACCATTGCACATCTTGTACCCCCCACAGAAAGAGAGGCAAGACTCCTCCAGACAAGTTTTCCCTGTTCCTTTAGACACTTCCACTTTGCGCATTGATCAAGAAAGGAATTTTAGGTAGGGAAAAACACCAAGTGGCTTCACAATTAACACTGTGACTAGCTCATTTCTGCAAGGTTTTCTGTGACTGGAGATGAAGCAGCAAAGGGGCACATGGCAGAGCTCCCCAACCACACAACCCCAAGGAAAGCTGGGAACACCTCTCTGTCCCACCTGTGCCTATTTGTCCCCACTACTAGCAGTGTGTTATCCTCACAAAGGCCTAGATGGCAATAAAGCCTCTGGGGGAAGGTGACACCCTTCCAAAGATAATTAGTTCACAAAACCAGACAGAACAGAGGTAGCCCTGGAAAGGGAAACATTTGAAAAAAAAAAAAAAAAAGGCACCGAACTCAGACTCACAGGTCCTCATCTTCCAGACTTTCCAAGTGTCAAGTCACCCTTGGCTCTGGCTGTTTCAAGACCGCATGAGTCATATCCTTGCTAACGGGAAGCCTTAAATTGAGTTTGTTCAGCATTCTTTACGACGGAAGGAAGTTAGTTAGCAATGATATAAAATGGAAAGCACAGGTCTTGTTTATATTTTAAACCCATGTACTTCACTGTTTCTTAAGTGGTTTGAAGCAAATGCATTTACCATGGTAGTGGCATGCTTACTTTTGCTAACCTGAATAATCTAGATAACAACAAGAAACACACTTTGTAATATAACCACAGTTCTCACAGCCTGTACATGTTATAAAATTGAACCTTTCATTGGCATGTGATTTCAAAAGCTGAAACAGGCTTCTAAGTTCTTGGGTGAAATACAGTGTAAAACCATCTTTGAAATAATTGTATAAAACTTGTTTTTATAGCATGATACATACAACAGGACCCAACGTGCAGACCACTTCAACCAGGGCACAAATCATATTGTCTACTTGGAAAATACAGGATCAATATGATAAATGCGTTTTTAAAAAGCTTCATTTCAGCTATTTAGTCAGCAGACCTCCCCTATATCTAGAGAAAAACTCAGCATGTCAGAATTGGAGACTTACTGAATGTGAAATATTTCTCACTATTATGCTCTTGATAAACAAATCAGGAGATGGATGATAGACACAGCAGTTACCTCTCAGAAGGTTGTTCCAGCTACCTTTACTCTTTTCAACACCTGGATGATTTTCTGGATTATGTTGACTATGCTACATTTTAATTTAACTTGCCTATGAATATTTTTGGAAAATTCCATTTCCCTGCCTTCCTGCCTTTGAATCCCACTTCCCCAACTACTTTTTTCTTTTAAAAATAGTTTTCAAGAGATACTTTAACTTTTCTTCCTTAGTACTTCTATATCAATTTTACTCATTTGTATTGTGATACAATTTCTCTGAGTCACTGCTCTGAGGCACATGAGCATGCATGCAGGCAAAGATGTTTCATACAAGGCTGTTATTTTTTACTTTCACCATAACTAAAAGCAGGAGGAAATTTTGATTGCACATAGCTACAGTCCAAGTTGAATACAAATCTTTGACTTGAATTAGTTTGGGATGGTTCAAGAATTTTATATTTATCCAGGCTGGTAGGCTGGACCACATCAAAAATTTGGTGCCTGCACATCTGTGAAATATTTCCTGAATTCTTCTATCATGGTCAGTACCTAGAGGTTAGGAAAAACACTCCCTGACTATCCTCAAAGTGCTGATAGTCACAAATGAGGCCCAAGCTTTCCTTCTCCACCTGACTGTGGCTCTCCCTCAGGTTTTTCTCCCAGCATATGATCTGTTATTTTTCTGATCTCTAAAGCATAGTGGCTGCACTTAAATAGAAAATTTCAAGGTGAACACAGTTATTTGTAAGTAAAGGTCTGCTGTCTGATCTATTTGCATCCAAAGCCAGTTTGTCAATAAACTAATTTTATGTACTTTATATGGTTTTCAATGAATTCACTGAAATCATCTGACTGGATGTTTTCAAGGCTAGATGGAAAAATCTTTGACTAAAATGACAAACTATTTTAAAATGAGAATTCTCTTGCTCAAAACACATAAATACAGGCCAAAAAGTACATTCTAGATTCTGTGGTCAAAGCAAAGCTCTGATTTCTCTTCAGGTGATGTTTCCCATCAGTGCAAAACTCAAACAAGGCTTTTCCAGCACTTCCAGGCCCAATATTCCAAGTGGTTCTTATTATGGTTTTTTTTCCTCTTCAGCTTCCACAAGGTACAGTGAAAATTGGATCCCCAGATAATAAGGAAAGAGGAATAAATACAGTGTTACATGGCTCAGGGAGCATCCCAGCAGGAAGTGAGTGCCTCAAGAGTGGTGATTTCCTGGGTACAGCAGGAAGCAGTGCCAGTTTTGGATGCTGATGCTGCCCTGGTGGCTCAGGAGGAGAAGTGGAAAAAAAGTTGTCCTCTCCTGCTACCTCTTCATGCTCTCCTGCTGCAGTGCCAGGTGCTTGGAGTAACGCAGAGCCAGTTTTCACATCTATGCTGCACGGAATACTGTAGGCAATTAGCACAGAAAAATAACAGGCAGCTTGTAATTCTTTTTTTGTCCCCTTTGCTGCCAGGAAATGTTCTGATTAACATGAAATTCCATTTTCATAATAGATTAGTGATAACAATCAAAGCTAAAGTTCTGGTGGAAATCTTAAGTTCATAGTTTTCAATTACTAAGACACATTTCAGTACTAACAACACATTAAGTTGAATTCCAAGCTCATGAAGATGTGACAAGCTGCATCTGTCAAGCAGAGTTTAAAATACAAGGTAATTTGAGAACATTCAGAACATAAAATGGCTTTTCTACATCCACTTTTAATGAAAAAACTGTTGTATGAATAGAAATGGAAGTATAACAAAGATTTTTCAGCTGATCTAAGAAAATACAGGGATAAATAGAGCAAGTAAAACTGACATTTTACTTCCCGGTTATTTGCATATCACGGAACTCCTGTCCATACTTACAGCCACTTATGTTTCAGAACAGACCAGAAAATAAGAACAAAAGATCCTCACAACAATTTTACTGACATAGTCTCGGTTGAAACTATGATGAAATGATGATTCTTACAATAATTTTTCATTTCTTTTGTGCCAAAAAGTACAATAAAAAGACTCTCAAGTAATCTTTACACTTGAGGAAGGAAAGTTTGATCTCATCTGTTTGCTTTTAATTTTATAAATTGCAAATTATCACTGGCAGTGCACTTGTTTGACAAAAAATGATTTTGTTACTTCAACTTTTAATGTGCAATTTCTCAGATTTTATACAACAGTGTGAAGTTGACATGAAATGTAGTTTTTACCAATGAGGAGATCTGCTTCAAGATAACTTCCAAACACTTCAGGCATGAGGAAAATAATTTAAAAAGAATTCACCAAACTAAAATTAACATACATCTATTCCATATATTAACGTTATCCCTGCTGTATGCCTTAGTATGATCCAAATTTCCAGCACAAAGACTATTTATATAATTTTCTAGTGTGTCCATATCTTCTTAAATTGGAAGAAATATGTTTAGAAAAGAAACCTGATCCACTAGAACATATAATGGGGATAGATTAACTTCAATTACATTACTTGAAATAAAACATCCATTATATAATGGATGAAATATCCATTATATTAAGCTACTGGGTGGCAAGCATTAAATCAAATATAGACTTCTACATACTCTGTATCTGTAGTAAAGTGTTGTAACATATTAAACAGATCTTTATTTTAAAATCTCTTTCCAGCACAGGAACAATCCTGTATGAACTGCCTCACATGAACTAGTTGGGAGTTATGAGGAACCCTGTCTTTTTTGGTACTGTATCCTGAGCTTTTCCAGTTGCTCCACGCACTGCGTCTGGGCCAGCTTCAGTGTTCGGTTCTCCTCTGTCAGTTCTGCATACTCCTTAGCCAGCTGAGCAGCATCCATGCTTTCTTTTTCCACTTGTTCCAGTCTGGCAATCAGCTCCTTTCTGATGATTATGAAAAAAACCCCAAATATTAAAAATGGCAGTAGGCAAAAATTTGTTGACAGGTGTTAGGTCAAAGATGGGCTGTGGGTTGTTAACTTTGTATTACTTGAACTTGTGTGAAACATGGACCTAGAAAATTAATTTTTTAAGAGTCCTGTTTTTTCCCTTTAAAAGATGAAGCTTCCAAAATCTCTGATAGGTTTGCTGTTCAAACCTGAAAAATGCTGTGTTCGTGTGTCTGTATTTGGGACTGCTCAGCAGAAGAGGAGGCTTTGGGGAGACCTTAGAGCCCCTTCCAGTACCAAAAGAGGCTCCAACAGAGCTGGAGAGGGACTCTTCACACGGGTGACAAGACAAGGGAATGGCTTTAAACTGAAAGAAAGCAGGGTGAAATGGGATATTGGGAAGAAATTCTTCCCTATGAGGGTGGAGAGGCCCTGACACAGGTTGCCCAGAGAAGCTGTGGCTGCCCCATCCCTGGAAGTGTTCAAGGCCAGGTTGGACAGGGCTTGGAGCAACCTGGGATAGTGGAAGGTGTCCCTGCCCATGGCAGTGGAGTGGAATTGGATGAGCTTTGAGGTCCCTCCCAATCCAAACCATTCTACTGATTGCATGATTCTGTGATTTCTAACGCCAATAGGAGTTGAACATGCAGTTCGTGGTGGAGAATCAAGTTCCTGGAGATGACTTGCTAATACTTTGCCAGAAGAATAACAATTAATTTTTCTCTTGATACCAGATATCATTGAAAGAGAGCGAGGTGTTTTTGTTTGGTTGGTTAGATTTATCAGTAAGTTCTGTGAAATGTGCCTGGTTTCCTTTTCTCTACTACAGACAAATCTAGTAAGTACTAGGCACTGAATCTGAACTACATCTATTGTTTCTATAACGTGTTTAGGCTCAGACCCTAGCCCTGCTGCTGAGGAAGAGCGATATAGTTGCAAACCTGACTCCTCCTGGTTCTCTTAAGTGCAGACACAGGAGGATTTAAGCTGTGGCTTCTTTCAGATGGAGTCACACAGTGCCCTGTATTCCCAGAGCTGGCCAGGAGCTGGAGTTTCCTGTATAGTATCAACTGAAATTACCTCAGCACAAGTTAAGATACAAGAGGTCTTAAAACACACTGAAGGCATGAGTAATTCACTGAGTATCTAATTGCTCTCCCCTTAGTCACCCACCAGGCTAGCCTGGCCTCTGGGGTATTTTTTTCCCTTTAAGTCAAAAATTCACCCGTTACAGGAAGTCTCTTCTAAAAGGTTCTTTTGATCATTCTATCTCAGAGATTAGTTAATCTTTTAACTGTTCATAGCCCTGTGACTTTATTTCTCAGTCATGTCAAAACAACGCTTGTAGATCATCAGTGGGAAGTTGTTAATGCCTTCATAGTGGATAGATTTCACTGCAGTCCTTAAAGGAGCCCTCTTGTCAGGCTAGACCAGTGCTTTCAGACAGGAAATTCCTACAGATCAGGAATTCTATTCCCACAGGTCAGAGTATTCACGAAAAGATAACACTTCTCTGTTTGCTGATCACTTATGTTACTTGTAGCTGCAAAGCTACCACTTAGAGCAGCAAAACTGTAAATCTGGCTTTTGAAAAACACTTCTGTCTGGCCTTCTTTTAGGATCAGTTTGACCTTCCTCTGCAGCTTTCAGTGATAGCAGAGTTTGCCCATGGTTTAGTTGACTGTTTATAGTCACAGTTACTGCAGTTCAAGGAGTCACAAGTTAGAAGAGACCCTTGGCACAGCCATTTCTACCAACTGTGCTTCCCTTGGATAAAAAACAAAAGGAAAAAAAAGAGAGAAGAGTTAGCAACTGTTACAGAAATTTTAAATCATCTCAAAGAGGCAGCATACAGGCACCCTCCTATACGATGTCTTTGTTTTATACTACTGAGGTAATGCAGAGCAGCTATGCTGCAGCAAAGCCTCTTCTTTTTCTTTTCAGCAGACGACAGGTGCATTCAATCAGGCTTCTGAGAGAAAACATCAAGAAGGTATTTTTGCTCAGTAACATTCTGTTTACATTTAACACAACATAGCTGTACAAGTTTTAAATACAGCAAGCCACTAAGAGTTCCATTTCTCTGTGGCTAGGCCATTCTAGATCAACCAATTTTCACAGAGGGCAAGACAATCTTGCTAGACAGCTCCTATTCATGGGCCAGAGGCCATGGAGGAGTGATTGCATGTGAGAAATACATTCAGGGACAATGAGGTTTTACAATTCCAGTTGCCTTTTTTTTTTTTT